>JALGQJ010000006.1:29954677-30369677 GCA_023055345.1 Quercus wislizeni
AGGAACGGAACAAAACGATAATTTTAATTTTCTCTCTTTCTTGGCCTTTTCCAATGTATTCTGGCTTGAAATGGAGCCGTAATGCTATTTTTTAATTTTTTGAATTTTTTTACTATTCTTTTGGAATTTTCTATTACGCCTCGGGTAGGAACGGAACGGTACGATCATTCTAATTTTCTCACTTTCTTGGCCTTTTCCAACCAATTTTGGCTTAAAATGACGCCATAATAATTTTTTTTAAGTTTTTTGAATGTTTTAGCTATTTTTTTGGAATTTTCTTTTAAGCGTCGGGTAGAAACGGAACCGAACAATAATTTTTATTTCCACTCTTTCTCGGCCTTTTCGAACTTATTTTGGCTTGAAATGAAGCCATAAGTCTATTTTTAAATTATTAGAATTTTTTTACTATTTTTTTTGGAATTTTCTTTTATGCGTCGGGTAGGAACGGAACAAAACGATAATTTTAATTTTCTCTCTTTCTTGGCCTTTTCCAACGTATTCTGGCTTGAAATGGAGCCGTAATGCTTTTTTTTTTTAATTTTTTTAATTTTTTTACTATTCTTTTGGAATTTTCTATTACGCGTCGGGTAGGAACGGAACGGTACGATAATTCTAATTTTCACACTTTCTTGGCCTTTTCCATCCTATTTTGGCTTAAAAATGATGCCATAATGGTCTTGTATAATTTGTTGAATGTTTTTGCTATTTTTTTGGAATTTTCTTTTACGCGTTGGGTAGAAACGAAACGGAACGATGATTTTAATTTTCTCTCTTTCTTGGCCTTTTCCAACGTATTCTGGCTTGAAATGGAGCCGTAATGCTTTTTTTTTTAATTTTTTTAATTTTTTTACTATTCTTTTGGAATTTTCTATTACGCGTCGGGTAGGAACGGAACGGTACGATAATTCTAATTTTCACACTTTCTTGGCCTTTTCCATCCTATTTTGGCTTAAAAATGATGCCATCATGGTCTTGTATAATTTGTTGAATGTTTTTGATATTTTTTTGGAATTTTCTTTTACGCGTTGGGTAGAAACGGAGCCGAACGATGATTTTTATTTTCCCTCTTTCTCGGCCTTTTCGAACTTATGTTGGCTTGAAATGAAGCCATAAGTCTATTTTTAAATTATTAGAATTTTTTTACTATTTTTTTTGGAATTTTCTATTACGGTTCGGGTAGGAACGCAACGATACGAGAATTCTAATTTTCTCACTTTCTTGGCCTTTTCCAACCTATTTTGGCTTAAAATGATGCAATAATGGTCTTTTTTAATTTTTTTTTGAATGTTTTAGCTATTTTTTTGGAATTTTCTTTTAAGCGTCAGGTAGAAACGGAGCCGAACGGTAATTTTTATTTTCCCTCTTTTTCAGTCTTTTCAAACTTATTTTGGCTTGAAAGGAACCATAAGTCTATTTTTAAATTATTTGAATTTTTTTACTATTTTTTTTCGAATTTTCTATTACGCGTCGGGTAGGAACGGAACAAAACGATAATTTTAATTTTTTCTCTTTCTTGGCCTTTTCCAACGTATTCTGGCTTGAAATGGAGCAGTAATGCTATTTTTAAATTATTAGAATTTTTTTACTATTTTTAAATGAAGCCATAAGTCTATTTTGGCTTAAAATGATGCCATAATGGTCTTGTTTAATTTTTTGAATGTTTTTGCTATTTTTTAGGAATTTTCTTTTACGCGTTGGGTAGAAACGGAGCCGAATGATAATTTTTATTTTTCCTCTTTCTCAGCCTTTTCCAACTTATTTTGGCTTGAAATGAAGCCATAATGGTATTTCTTAATTTTTTGGCTATTTTTTGGGAATTTTATATTCCGCGTTACGTAGGAACGGAACGAAACGATAATTTCTATTTTCTCTCTTTCTCGGCCTTTTCCAACCTATTTTGGCTTGAAATGAAGCCATAATGGTATTTTTTAATTTTTTAAAATTTTTAGAATTTTCTTTTAGGCGTCGGGTAGGAACGAAACGGAACGATAATTTCAATTTTCTCCCTTTTTCGGCCATTTACAACCAATTTTGGCTTGAAATGAAGCCATAATGGTATTTTTTTAATTTTTTCAATTTTTCCTATTTTTTTGGAAGTTTCTATTACGCGTTAGGTAGGAACGGAACGGTACGAGAATTTTAATTTTCTCACTTTCTTGGCCTTTTCCAACCTATTTTGGCCAAATATGATGCAATAATGGTCTTTTTTTAATTTTTTTTTGAATGTTTAGCTATTTTTTAGGAATTTTCTTTTTAGCGTCAGGTAGAAACGGAGCCAAACGGTAATTTTTATTTTCTCTCTTTCTCGTCTTTTCGAACATATTTTGGCTTGAAATGAAGCCATAAGTCTATTTTTAAATTATTAGAATTTTTTTACTATTTTTTTTTGGAATTTTCTATTACGATTCGGGTAGGAACGGAACGGTACGAGAATTCTAATTTTCTCACTTTCTTGGCCTTTTCCAACCTATTTTGGCTTAAAATGATGCAATAATGGTCTTTTTTAATTTTTTTTTTTAATGTTTTAGCTATTTTTTTTGAAATTTCTTTTAAGCGTCGGGTAGAAACGGAACCGAACGGCAATTTTTCTTTTCTCTCTTTCTCGGTCTTTTCAAACTTATTTTGGCTTGAAATGAAGCCATAAGTCCATTTTTAAATTATTAGAATTTTTTCACTATTTTTTTTGGAATTCTCTATTACGCGTCGGGTAGGAACGGAACAAAACGATAATTTTAATTTTCTCTCATTCTTGGCCTTTTCCAACGTATTCTGGCTTGAAATGGAGCCGTAATGCTATTTTTTAATTTTTTGAATTTTTTTACTATTCTTTTGGAATTTTCTATTACGCGTCGGGTAGGAACGGAACGGTACGATAATTCTAATTTTCTCACTTTCTTGGCCTTTTCCAACCAATTTTGGCTTAAAATGACGCCATAATAATTTTTTTTAAGTTTTTTGAATGTTTTAGCTATTTTTTTGGAATTTTCTTTTAAGCGTCGGGTAGAAACGGAACCGAACGATAATTTTTATTTCCACTCTTTCTCGGCCTTTTCGAACTTATTTTGGCTTGAAATGAAGCCATAAGTCTATTTTTAAATTATTAGAATTTTTTTACTATTTTTTTTGGAATTTTCTTTTACGCGTCGGGTAGGAACGGAACAAAACGATAATTTTAATTTTCTCTCTTTCTTGGCCTTTTCCAATGTATTCTGGCTTGAAATGGAGCCGTAATGCTATTTTTTAATTTTTTGAATTTTTTTACTATTCTTTTGGAATTTTCTATTACGCGTCGGGTAGGAACGGAACGGTACGATCATTCTAATTTTCTCACTTTCTTGGCCTTTTCCAACCAATTTTGGCTTAAAATGACGCCATAATAATTTTTTTTAAGTTTTTTGAATGTTTTAGCTATTTTTTTGGAATTTTCTTTTAAGCGTCGGGTAGAAACGGAACCGAACAATAATTTTTATTTCCACTCTTTCTCGGCCTTTTCGAACTTATTTTGGCTTGAAATGAAGCCATAAGTCTATTTTTAAATTATTAGAATTTTTTTACTATTTTTTTTGGAATTTTCTATTACGCGTCGGGTAGGAACGGAACAAAACGATAATTTTAATTTTCTCTCTTTCTTGGCCTTTTCCAACGTATTCTGGCTTGAAATGGAGCCGTAATGCTATTTTTTAAATTTTTGAGTTTTTTTACTATTCTTTTGGAATTTTCTATTACGCGTCGGGTAGGAACGGAACGGTACGATAATTCTAATTTTCTCACTTTCTTGGCCTTTTCCAACCAATTTTGGCTTAAAATGACGCCATAATAATTTTTTTTAAGTTTTTTGAATGTTTTAGCTATTTTTTTGGAATTTTCTTTTAAGCGTCGGGTAGAAACGGAACCGAACGATAATTTTTATTTCCACTCTTTCTCGGCCTTTTCGAACTTGTTTTGGCTTGAAATGAAGCCATAAGTCTATTTTTAAATTATTAGAATTTTTTTACTATTTTTTTTGGAATTTTCTTTTATGATTCGGGTAGGAACGGAACGGTACGAGAATTCTAATTTTCTCACTTTCTTGGCCTTTTCCAACCTATTTTGGCTTAAAATGATGCAATAATGGTCTTGTATAATTTTTTGAATGTTTTTGCTATTTTTTTAGAATTTTCTTTTACGCGTTTGGTAGAAACGGAGCCGAACGATAATTTTTATTTTCCCTCTTTCTCGGCCTTTTCGAACTTATTTTGGCTTGAAATAAAGCCATAAGTCTATTTTTAAATTATTAGAATTTTTTTAATATTTTTTTTGGAATTTTCTATTACGATTCGGGTAGGAACGGAACGGTACGAGAATTTTAATTTTCTCACTTTCTTGGCCTTTTCCAACCTATTTTGGCTTACAATGATGCAATAATGGTCTTTTTTAATTTTTTTTGAATGTTTTAGCTATTTCTTTGGAATTTTCTTTTTCGCGTCAGATAGAAACGGAGCTGAACGGTAATTTTTATTTTCTCTCTTTCTCGGTCTTTTCGAACTTATTTTGTCTTGAAATGAAGCCATAAGCCTATTTTTAAATTATTAGAATTTTTTTACTATTTTTTTTGGAATTTTCTATTACGTGTCGGGTAGGAACGGAACAAAACGATAATTTTAATTTTCTCTCTTTCTTGGCCTTTTCCAACGTATTCTGGCTTGAAATGGAGCCGTAATGCTATTTTTTAATTTTTTGAATTTTTTTACTATTCTTTTGGAATTTTCTATTACGCGTCAGGTAGGAAAGGAACGGTACGATAATTCTAATTTTCTCACTTTCTTGGCCTTTTCCAACCTATTTTGGCTTAAAGTGATGCAATAATGGTCTTTTTTAATTTTTTTTGAATGTTTTAGCTATTTTTTTGGAATTTTCTTTTAAGCGTCAGGTAGAAACGGAGCCGAACGGTAATTTTTATTTTCTCTCTTTCTCGGTCTTTTCGAACTTATTTTGGCTTGAAATGAAGCCATAGGTCTATTTTTAAATTATTAGAATTTTTTTAGTATTTTTTTTGGAGTTTTCTATTACGCGTCGGGTGGGAACGGAACAAAACGATAATTTTAATTTTCTCTCTTTCTTGGCCTTTTCCAACGTATTCTGGCTTGAAATGGAGCCGTAATGCTATTTTTTAATTTTTTGAATTTTTTTACTATTCTTTTGGAATTTTCTATTACGCGTCGGGTAGGAACGGAACGGTACGATAATTCTAATTTTCTCACTTTCTTGGCCTTTTCCAACCAATTTTGGCTTAAAATGACGCCATAATAATTTTTTTTAAGTTTTTTGAATGTTTTAGCTATTTTTTTGGAATTTTCTTTTAAGCGTCGGGTAGAAACGGTACCGAACGATAATTTTTATTTCCACTCTTTCCCGGCCTTTTCGAACTTATTTTGGCTTGAAATGAAGCCATAAGTCTATTTTTAAATTATTAGAATTTTTTTACTATTTTTTTTGCAATTTTCTTTTACGCGTCGGGTAGGAACGGAACAAAACGATAACTTTAATTTTCTCTCTTTCTTGGCCTTTTCCAACGTATTCTGGCTTGAAATGGAGCCGTAATGCTTTTTTTTTTAATTTTTTTAATTTTTTTACTATTCTTTTGGAATTTTCTATTACGCGTCGGGTAGGAACGGAACGGTACGATAATTCTAATTTTCACACTTTCTTGGCCTTTTCCATCCTATTTTGGCTTAAAAATGATGCCATAATGGTCTTGTATAATTTGTTGAATGTTTTTGCTATTTTTTTGGAATTTTCTTTTACGCGTTGGGTAGAAACGGAGCCGAACGATGATTTTTATTTTCCCTCTTTCTCGGCCTTTTCGAACTTATGTTGGCTTGAAATGAAGCCATAAGTCTATTTTTAAATTATTAGAATTTTTTTACTATTTTTTTTGGAATTTTCTATTACGATTCAGGTAGGAACGCAACAATACGAGAATTCTAATTTTCTCACTTTCTTGGCCTTTTCCAACCTATTTTGGCTTAAAATGATGCAATAATGGTCTTTTTTATTTTTTTTTTGAGTGTTTTAGTTATTTTTTTGGAATTTTCTTTTAAGCGTCAGGTAGAAACGGAGCCGAACGGTAATTTTTATTTTCTCTCTTTTTCGGTCTTTTCGAACTTATTTTGGCTTGAAATGAAGCCATAAGTGTATTTTTAAATTATTAGAATTTTTTTACTATTTTTTTTGGAATTTTCTATTACGCGTCGGGTAGGAACGGAACAAAACGATAATTTTAATTTTCTCTCTTTCTTGGCCTTTTCCAACGTATTATGGCTTGAAATAGAGCCATAATGCTATTTTTTAATTTTTTGAATTTTTTTACTATTTTTTTTGGAATTTTCTATTACGCGTCGGTTAGGAACGGAACAAAACGATAATTTTAATTTTCTCTCTTTCTTGGCCTTTTCCAACGTATTCTGGCTTGAAATGGAGCAGTAATGCTATTTTTTAATTTTTTTACTATTCTTTTCGAATTTTCTGTTACGCGTCGGGTAGGAACGGAACGGTACGATCATTCTAATTTTCTCACTTTCTTGGCCTTTTCCAACCTATTTTGGCTTAAAATGATGCCATAATGGTCTTTTTTAATTTTTTTTAATGTTTTTGCTATTTTTTTGGAATTTTATTTTACGCGTTGGGTTGAAACGGAAACAAACGATAATTTTTATTTTCCCTCTTTCTCAGCCTTTTCGAATTTATTTTGGCTTGAAATGAAGCCATAAGTCTATTTTTAAATTATTAGAATTTTTTTAATATTTTTTTTGGAATTTTCTATTACGATTCGGGTAGGAACGGAACGGTACGAGAATTTTAATTTTCTCACATTCTTGGCCTTTTCCAACCTATTTTGGCTTACAATGATGCAATAATGGTCTTTTTTAATTTTTTTTGAATGTTTTAGCTATTTCTTTGGAATTTTCTTTTTAGCGTCAGGTAGAAACGGAGCTGAACGGTAATTTTTATTTTCTCTCTTTCTCGGTCTTTTCGAACTTATTTTGGCTTGAAATGAAGCCATAAGCCTATTTTTAAATTATTAGAATTTTTTTACTATTTTTTTTGGAATTTTCTATTACGTGTCGGGTAGGAACGGAACAAAACGATAATTTTAATTTTCTCTCTTTCTTGGCCTTTTCCAACGTATTCTGGCTTGAAATGGAGCCGTAATGCTATTTTTTAATTTTTTGAATTTTTTTACTATTCTTTTGGAATTTTCTATTACGCGTCAGGTAGGAAAGGAACGGTACGATAATTCTAATTTTCTCACTTTCTTGGCCTTTTCCAACCTATTTTGGCGTAAAATGATGCAATAATGGTCTTTTTTAATTTTTTTTGAATGTTTTAGCTATTTTTTTGGAATTTTCTTTTTAGCGTCAGGTAGAAACGGAGCCGAACGGTAATTTTTATTTTCTCCCTTTCTCGGTCTTTTCGAACTTATTTTGGCTTGAAATGAAGCCATAGGTCTATTTTTAAATTATTAGAATTTTTTTAGTATTTTTTTTGGACTTTTCTATTACGCGTCGGGTGGGAACGGAACAAAACGATAATTTTAATTTTCTCTCTTTCTTGGCCTTTTCCAACGTATTCTGGCTTGAAATAGAGCCATAATGCTATTTTTTATTTTTTTTAATTTTTTTACTATTTTTTTTGGAATTTTCTATTACGCGTCGGGTAGGAACGGAACAAAACGATAATTTTAATTTTCTCTCTTTCTTGGCCTTTTCCAACGTATTATGGCTTGAAATAGAGCCATAATGCTATTTTTTAATTTTTTGAATTTTTTACTATTTTTTTTGGAATTTTCTATTACGCGTCGGGTAGGAACGGAACAAAACGATAATTTTAATTTTCTCTCTTTCTTGGCCTTTTCCAACGTATTCTGGCTTGAAATAGAGCCATAATGCTATTTTTTATTTTTTTTAATTTTTTTACTATTTTTTTTGGAATTTTCTGTTACGCGTCGGGTAGGAACGGAACGGTACGATCATTCTAATTTTCTCACTTTCTTGGCCTTTTCCAACCAATTTTGGCTTAAAATGATGCCATAATGGTCTTTTTTAATTTTTTTTAATGTTTTTGCTATTTTTTTGGAATTTTATTTTACGCGTTGGGTTGAAACGGAAACAAACGATAATTTTTATTTTCCCTCTTTCTCAGCCTTTTCGAATTTATTTTGGCTTGAAATGAAGCCATAAGTCTATTTTTAAATTATTAGAATTTTTTTAATATTTTTTTTGGAATTTTCTATTACGATTCGGGTAGGAACGGAACGGTACGAGAATTTTAATTTTCTCACATTCTTGGCCTTTTCCAACCTATTTTGGCTTACAATGATGCAATAATGGTCTTTTTTAATTTTTTTTGAATGTTTTAGCTATTTCTTTGGAATTTTCATTTTAGCGTCAGGTAGAAACGGAGCTGAACGGTAATTTTTATTTTCTCTCTTTCTCGGTCTTTTCGAACTTATTTTGGCTTGAAATGAAGCCATAAGCCTATTTTTAAATTATTAGAATTTTTTTACTATTTTTTTTGGAATTTTCTATTACGTGTCGGGTAGGAACGGAACAAAACGATAATTTTAATTTTCTCTCTTTCTTGGCCTTTTCCAACGTATTCTGGCTTGAAATGGAGCCGTAATGCTATTTTTTAATTTTTTGAATTTTTTTACTATTCTTTTGGAATTTTCTATTACGCGTCAGGTAGGAAAGGAACGGTACGATAATTCTAATTTTCTCACTTTCTTGGCCTTTTCCAACCAATTTTGGCTTAAAATGACGCCATAATAATTTTTTTTAAGTTTTTTGAATGTTTTAGCTATTTTTTTGGAATTTTCTTTTAAGCGTCGGGTAGAAACGGTACCGAACGATAATTTTTATTTCCACTCTTTCCCGGCCTTTTCGAACTTATTTTGGCTTGAAATGAAGCCATAAGTCTATTTTTAAATTATTAGAATTTTTTTACTATTTTTTTTGCAATTTTCTTTTACGCGTCGGGTAGGAACGGAACAAAACGATAATTTTAATTTTCTCTCTTTCTTGGCCTTTTCCAACGTATTCTGGCTTGAAATGGAGCCGTAATGCTTTTTTTTTTAATTTTTTTAATTTTTTTACTATTCTTTTGGAATTTTCTATTACGCGTCGGGTAGGAACGGAACGGTACGATAATTCTAATTTTCACACTTTCTTGGCCTTTTCCATCCTATTTTGGCTTAAAAATGATGCCATAATGGTCTTGTATAATTTGTTGAATGTTTTTGCTATTTTTTTGGAATTTTCTTTTACGCGTTGGGTAGAAACGGAGCCGAACGATGATTTTTATTTTCCCTCTTTCTCGGCCTTTTCGAACTTATGTTGGCTTGAAATGAAGCCATAAGTCTATTTTTAAATTATTAGAATTTTTTTACTATTTTTTTTGGAATTTTCTATTACGATTCAGGTAGGAACGCAACAATACGAGAATTCTAATTTTCTCACTTTCTTGGCCTTTTCCAACCTATTTTGGCTTAAAATGATGCAATAATGGTCTTTTTTATTTTTTTTTTGAGTGTTTTAGTTATTTTTTTGGAATTTTCTTTTAAGCGTCAGGTAGAAACGGAGCCGAACGGTAATTTTTATTTTCTCTCTTTTTCGGTCTTTTCGAACTTATTTTGGCTTGAAATGAAGCCATAAGTGTATTTTTAAATTATTAGAATTTTTTTACTATTTTTTTTGGAATTTTCTATTACGCGTCGGGTAGGAACGGAACAAAACGATAATTTTAATTTTCTCTCTTTCTTGGCCTTTTCCAACGTATTATGGCTTGAAATAGAGCCATAATGCTATTTTTTAATTTTTTGAATTTTTTTACTATTTTTTTTGGAATTTTCTATTACGCGTCGGTTAGGAACGGAACAAAACGATAATTTTAATTTTCTCTCTTTCTTGGCCTTTTCCAACGTATTCTGGCTTGAAATGGAGCAGTAATGCTATTTTTTAATTTTTTTACTATTCTTTTCGAATTTTCTGTTACGCGTCGGGTAGGAACGGAACGGTACGATCATTCTAATTTTCTCACTTTCTTGGCCTTTTCCAACCTATTTTGGCTTAAAATGATGCCATAATGGTCTTTTTTAATTTTTTTTAATGTTTTTGCTATTTTTTTGGAATTTTATTTTACGCGTTGGGTTGAAACGGAAACAAACGATAATTTTTATTTTCCCTCTTTCTCAGCCTTTTCGAATTTATTTTGGCTTGAAATGAAGCCATAAGTCTATTTTTAAATTATTAGAATTTTTTTAATATTTTTTTTGGAATTTTCTATTACGATTCGGGTAGGAACGGAACGGTACGAGAATTTTAATTTTCTCACATTCTTGGCCTTTTCCAACCTATTTTGGCTTACAATGATGCAATAATGGTCTTTTTTAATTTTTTTTGAATGTTTTAGCTATTTCTTTGGAATTTTCTTTTTAGCGTCAGGTAGAAACGGAGCTGAACGGTAATTTTTATTTTCTCTCTTTCTCGGTCTTTTCGAACTTATTTTGGCTTGAAATGAAGCCATAAGCCTATTTTTAAATTATTAGAATTTTTTTACTATTTTTTTTGGAATTTTCTATTACGTGTCGGGTAGGAACGGAACAAAACGATAATTTTAATTTTCTCTCTTTCTTGGCCTTTTCCAACGTATTCTGGCTTGAAATGGAGCCGTAATGCTATTTTTTAATTTTTTGAATTTTTTTACTATTCTTTTGGAATTTTCTATTACGCGTCAGGTAGGAAAGGAACGGTACGATAATTCTAATTTTCTCACTTTCTTGGCCTTTTCCAACCTATTTTGGCGTAAAATGATGCAATAATGGTCTTTTTTAATTTTTTTTGAATGTTTTAGCTATTTTTTTGGAATTTTCTTTTTAGCGTCAGGTAGAAACGGAGCCGAACGGTAATTTTTATTTTCTCCCTTTCTCGGTCTTTTCGAACTTATTTTGGCTTGAAATGAAGCCATAGGTCTATTTTTAAATTATTAGAATTTTTTTAGTATTTTTTTTGGACTTTTCTATTACGCGTCGGGTGGGAACGGAACAAAACGATAATTTTAATTTTCTCTCTTTCTTGGCCTTTTCCAACGTATTCTGGCTTGAAATAGAGCCATAATGCTATTTTTTATTTTTTTTAATTTTTTTACTATTTTTTTTGGAATTTTCTATTACGCGTCGGGTAGGAACGGAACAAAACGATAATTTTAATTTTCTCTCTTTCTTGGCCTTTTCCAACGTATTATGGCTTGAAATAGAGCCATAATGCTATTTTTTAATTTTTTGAATTTTTTACTATTTTTTTTGGAATTTTCTATTACGCGTCGGGTAGGAACGGAACAAAACGATAATTTTAATTTTCTCTCTTTCTTGGCCTTTTCCAACGTATTCTGGCTTGAAATAGAGCCATAATGCTATTTTTTATTTTTTTTAATTTTTTTACTATTTTTTTTGGAATTTTCTGTTACGCGTCGGGTAGGAACGGAACGGTACGATCATTCTAATTTTCTCACTTTCTTGGCCTTTTCCAACCAATTTTGGCTTAAAATGATGCCATAATGGTCTTTTTTAATTTTTTTTAATGTTTTTGCTATTTTTTTGGAATTTTATTTTACGCGTTGGGTTGAAACGGAAACAAACGATAATTTTTATTTTCCCTCTTTCTCAGCCTTTTCGAATTTATTTTGGCTTGAAATGAAGCCATAAGTCTATTTTTAAATTATTAGAATTTTTTTAATATTTTTTTTGGAATTTTCTATTACGATTCGGGTAGGAACGGAACGGTACGAGAATTTTAATTTTCTCACATTCTTGGCCTTTTCCAACCTATTTTGGCTTACAATGATGCAATAATGGTCTTTTTTAATTTTTTTTGAATGTTTTAGCTATTTCTTTGGAATTTTCATTTTAGCGTCAGGTAGAAACGGAGCTGAACGGTAATTTTTATTTTCTCTCTTTCTCGGTCTTTTCGAACTTATTTTGGCTTGAAATGAAGCCATAAGCCTATTTTTAAATTATTAGAATTTTTTTACTATTTTTTTTGGAATTTTCTATTACGTGTCGGGTAGGAACGGAACAAAACGATAATTTTAATTTTCTCTCTTTCTTGGCCTTTTCCAACGTATTCTGGCTTGAAATGGAGCCGTAATGCTATTTTTTAATTTTTTGAATTTTTTTACTATTCTTTTGGAATTTTCTATTACGCGTCAGGTAGGAAAGGAACGGTACGATAATTCTAATTTTCTCACTTTCTTGGCCTTTTCCAACCAATTTTGGCTTAAAATGACGCCATAATAATTTTTTTTAAGTTTTTTGAATGTTTTAGCTATTTTTTTGGAATTTTCTTTTAAGCGTCGGGTAGAAACGGTACCGAACGATAATTTTTATTTCCACTCTTTCCCGGCCTTTTCGAACTTATTTTGGCTTGAAATGAAGCCATAAGTCTATTTTTAAATTATTAGAATTTTTTTACTATTTTTTTTGCAATTTTCTTTTACGCGTCGGGTAGGAACGGAACAAAACGATAATTTTAATTTTCTCTCTTTCTTGGCCTTTTCCAACGTATTCTGGCTTGAAATGGAGCCGTAATGCTTTTTTTTTTAATTTTTTTAATTTTTTTACTATTCTTTTGGAATTTTCTATTACGCGTCGGGTAGGAACGGAACGGTACGATAATTCTAATTTTCACACTTTCTTGGCCTTTTCCATCCTATTTTGGCTTAAAAATGATGCCATAATGGTCTTGTATAATTTGTTGAATGTTTTTGCTATTTTTTTGGAATTTTCTTTTACGCGTTGGGTAGAAACGGAGCCGAACGATGATTTTTATTTTCCCTCTTTCTCGGCCTTTTCGAACTTATGTTGGCTTGAAATGAAGCCATAAGTCTATTTTTAAATTATTAGAATTTTTTTACTATTTTTTTTGGAATTTTCTATTACGATTCAGGTAGGAACGCAACAATACGAGAATTCTAATTTTCTCACTTTCTTGGCCTTTTCCAACCTATTTTGGCTTAAAATGATGCAATAATGGTCTTTTTTATTTTTTTTTTGAGTGTTTTAGTTATTTTTTTGGAATTTTCTTTTAAGCGTCAGGTAGAAACGGAGCCGAACGGTAATTTTTATTTTCTCTCTTTTTCGGTCTTTTCGAACTTATTTTGGCTTGAAATGAAGCCATAAGTGTATTTTTAAATTATTAGAATTTTTTTACTATTTTTTTTGGAATTTTCTATTACGCGTCGGGTAGGAACGGAACAAAACGATAATTTTAATTTTCTCTCTTTCTTGGCCTTTTCCAACGTATTATGGCTTGAAATAGAGCCATAATGCTATTTTTTAATTTTTTGAATTTTTTTACTATTTTTTTTGGAATTTTCTATTACGCGTCGGTTAGGAACGGAACAAAACGATAATTTTAATTTTCTCTCTTTCTTGGCCTTTTCCAACGTATTCTGGCTTGAAATGGAGCAGTAATGCTATTTTTTAATTTTTTTACTATTCTTTTCGAATTTTCTGTTACGCGTCGGGTAGGAACGGAACGGTACGATCATTCTAATTTTCTCACTTTCTTGGCCTTTTCCAACCTATTTTGGCTTAAAATGATGCCATAATGGTCTTTTTTAATTTTTTTTAATGTTTTTGCTATTTTTTTGGAATTTTATTTTACGCGTTGGGTTGAAACGGAAACAAACGATAATTTTTATTTTCCCTCTTTCTCAGCCTTTTCGAATTTATTTTGGCTTGAAATGAAGCCATAAGTCTATTTTTAAATTATTAGAATTTTTTTAATATTTTTTTTGGAATTTTCTATTACGATTCGGGTAGGAACGGAACGGTACGAGAATTTTAATTTTCTCACATTCTTGGCCTTTTCCAACCTATTTTGGCTTACAATGATGCAATAATGGTCTTTTTTAATTTTTTTTGAATGTTTTAGCTATTTCTTTGGAATTTTCTTTTTAGCGTCAGGTAGAAACGGAGCTGAACGGTAATTTTTATTTTCTCTCTTTCTCGGTCTTTTCGAACTTATTTTGGCTTGAAATGAAGCCATAAGCCTATTTTTAAATTATTAGAATTTTTTTACTATTTTTTTTGGAATTTTCTATTACGTGTCGGGTAGGAACGGAACAAAACGATAATTTTAATTTTCTCTCTTTCTTGGCCTTTTCCAACGTATTCTGGCTTGAAATGGAGCCGTAATGCTATTTTTTAATTTTTTGAATTTTTTTACTATTCTTTTGGAATTTTCTATTACGCGTCAGGTAGGAAAGGAACGGTACGATAATTCTAATTTTCTCACTTTCTTGGCCTTTTCCAACCTATTTTGGCGTAAAATGATGCAATAATGGTCTTTTTTAATTTTTTTTGAATGTTTTAGCTATTTTTTTGGAATTTTCTTTTTAGCGTCAGGTAGAAACGGAGCCGAACGGTAATTTTTATTTTCTCCCTTTCTCGGTCTTTTCGAACTTATTTTGGCTTGAAATGAAGCCATAGGTCTATTTTTAAATTATTAGAATTTTTTTAGTATTTTTTTTGGACTTTTCTATTACGCGTCGGGTGGGAACGGAACAAAACGATAATTTTAATTTTCTCTCTTTCTTGGCCTTTTCCAACGTATTCTGGCTTGAAATAGAGCCATAATGCTATTTTTTATTTTTTTTAATTTTTTTACTATTTTTTTTGGAATTTTCTATTACGCGTCGGGTAGGAACGGAACAAAACGATAATTTTAATTTTCTCTCTTTCTTGGCCTTTTCCAACGTATTATGGCTTGAAATAGAGCCATAATGCTATTTTTTAATTTTTTGAATTTTTTACTATTTTTTTTGGAATTTTCTATTACGCGTCGGGTAGGAACGGAACAAAACGATAATTTTAATTTTCTCTCTTTCTTGGCCTTTTCCAACGTATTCTGGCTTGAAATAGAGCCATAATGCTATTTTTTATTTTTTTTAATTTTTTTACTATTTTTTTTGGAATTTTCTGTTACGCGTCGGGTAGGAACGGAACGGTACGATCATTCTAATTTTCTCACTTTCTTGGCCTTTTCCAACCAATTTTGGCTTAAAATGATGCCATAATGGTCTTTTTTAATTTTTTTTAATGTTTTTGCTATTTTTTTGGAATTTTATTTTACGCGTTGGGTTGAAACGGAAACAAACGATAATTTTTATTTTCCCTCTTTCTCAGCCTTTTCGAATTTATTTTGGCTTGAAATGAAGCCATAAGTCTATTTTTAAATTATTAGAATTTTTTTAATATTTTTTTTGGAATTTTCTATTACGATTCGGGTAGGAACGGAACGGTACGAGAATTTTAATTTTCTCACATTCTTGGCCTTTTCCAACCTATTTTGGCTTACAATGATGCAATAATGGTCTTTTTTAATTTTTTTTGAATGTTTTAGCTATTTCTTTGGAATTTTCATTTTAGCGTCAGGTAGAAACGGAGCTGAACGGTAATTTTTATTTTCTCTCTTTCTCGGTCTTTTCGAACTTATTTTGGCTTGAAATGAAGCCATAAGCCTATTTTTAAATTATTAGAATTTTTTTACTATTTTTTTTGGAATTTTCTATTACGTGTCGGGTAGGAACGGAACAAAACGATAATTTTAATTTTCTCTCTTTCTTGGCCTTTTCCAACGTATTCTGGCTTGAAATGGAGCCGTAATGCTATTTTTTAATTTTTTGAATTTTTTTACTATTCTTTTGGAATTTTCTATTACGCGTCAGGTAGGAAAGGAACGGTACGATAATTCTAATTTTCTCACTTTCTTGGCCTTTTCCAACCTATTTTGGCTTAAAGTGATGCAATAATGGTCTTTTTTAATTTTTTTTGAGTGTTTTAGTTATTTTTTTGGAATTTTCTTTTAAGCGTCAGGTAGAAACGGAGCCGAACGGTAATTTTTATTTTCTCTCTTTTTCGGTCTTTTCGAACTTATTTTGGCTTGAAATGAAGCCATAAGTGTATTTTTAAATTATTAGAATTTTTTTACTATTTTTTTTGGAATTTTCTATTACGCGTCGGGTAGGAACGGAACAAAACGATAATTTTAATTTTCTCTCTTTCTTGGCCTTTTCCAACGTATTATGGCTTGAAATAGAGCCATAATGCTATTTTTTAATTTTTTGAATTTTTTTACTATTTTTTTTGGAATTTTCTATTACGCGTCGGTTAGGAACGGAACAAAACGATAATTTTAATTTTCTCTCTTTCTTGGCCTTTTCCAACGTATTCTGGCTTGAAATGGAGCAGTAATGCTATTTTTTAATTTTTTTACTATTCTTTTCGAATTTTCTGTTACGCGTCGGGTAGGAACGGAACGGTACGATCATTCTAATTTTCTCACTTTCTTGGCCTTTTCCAACCTATTTTGGCTTAAAATGATGCCATAATGGTCTTTTTTAATTTTTTTTAATGTTTTTGCTATTTTTTTGGAATTTTATTTTACGCGTTGGGTTGAAACGGAAACAAACGATAATTTTTATTTTCCCTCTTTCTCAGCCTTTTCGAATTTATTTTGGCTTGAAATGAAGCCATAAGTCTATTTTTAAATTATTAGAATTTTTTTAATATTTTTTTTGGAATTTTCTATTACGATTCGGGTAGGAACGGAACGGTACGAGAATTTTAATTTTCTCACATTCTTGGCCTTTTCCAACCTATTTTGGCTTACAATGATGCAATAATGGTCTTTTTTAATTTTTTTTGAATGTTTTAGCTATTTCTTTGGAATTTTCTTTTTAGCGTCAGGTAGAAACGGAGCTGAACGGTAATTTTTATTTTCTCTCTTTCTCGGTCTTTTCGAACTTATTTTGGCTTGAAATGAAGCCATAAGCCTATTTTTAAATTATTAGAATTTTTTTACTATTTTTTTTGGAATTTTCTATTACGTGTCGGGTAGGAACGGAACAAAACGATAATTTTAATTTTCTCTCTTTCTTGGCCTTTTCCAACGTATTCTGGCTTGAAATGGAGCCGTAATGCTATTTTTTAATTTTTTGAATTTTTTTACTATTCTTTTGGAATTTTCTATTACGCGTCAGGTAGGAAAGGAACGGTACGATAATTCTAATTTTCTCACTTTCTTGGCCTTTTCCAACCTATTTTGGCGTAAAATGATGCAATAATGGTCTTTTTTAATTTTTTTTGAATGTTTTAGCTATTTTTTTGGAATTTTCTTTTTAGCGTCAGGTAGAAACGGAGCCGAACGGTAATTTTTATTTTCTCCCTTTCTCGGTCTTTTCGAACTTATTTTGGCTTGAAATGAAGCCATAGGTCTATTTTTAAATTATTAGAATTTTTTTAGTATTTTTTTTGGACTTTTCTATTACGCGTCGGGTGGGAACGGAACAAAACGATAATTTTAATTTTCTCTCTTTCTTGGCCTTTTCCAACGTATTCTGGCTTGAAATAGAGCCATAATGCTATTTTTTATTTTTTTTAATTTTTTTACTATTTTTTTTGGAATTTTCTATTACGCGTCGGGTAGGAACGGAACAAAACGATAATTTTAATTTTCTCTCTTTCTTGGCCTTTTCCAACGTATTATGGCTTGAAATAGAGCCATAATGCTATTTTTTAATTTTTTGAATTTTTTACTATTTTTTTTGGAATTTTCTATTACGCGTCGGGTAGGAACGGAACAAAACGATAATTTTAATTTTCTCTCTTTCTTGGCCTTTTCCAACGTATTCTGGCTTGAAATGGAGCAGTAATGCTATTTTTTAATTTTTTTACTATTCTTTTGGAATTTTCTGTTACGCGTCGGGTAGGAACGGAACGGTACGATCATTCTAATTTTCTCACTTTCTTGGCCTTTTCCAACCAATTTTGGCTTAAAATGATGCCATAATGGTCTTTTTTAATTTTTTTTAATGTTTTTGCTATTTTTTTGGAATTTTATTTTACGCGTTGGGTTGAAACGGAAACAAACGATAATTTTTATTTTCCCTCTTTCTCAGCCTTTTCGAATTTATTTTGGCTTGAAATGAAGCCATAAGTCTATTTTTAAATTATTAGAATTTTTTTAATATTTTTTTTGGAATTTTCTATTACGATTCGGGTAGGAACGGAACGGTACGAGAATTTTAATTTTCTCACATTCTTGGCCTTTTCCAACTTATTTTGGCTTACAATGATGCAATAATGGTCTTTTTTAATTTTTTTTGAATGTTTTAGCTATTTCTTTGGAATTTTCATTTTAGCGTCAGGTAGAAACGGAGCTGAACGGTAATTTTTATTTTCTCTCTTTCTCGGTCTTTTCGAACTTATTTTGGCTTGAAATGAAGCCATAAGCCTATTTTTAAATTATTAGAATTTTTTTACTATTTTTTTTGGAATTTTCTATTACGTGTCGGGTAGGAACGGAACAAAACGATAATTTTAATTTTCTCTCTTTCTTGGCCTTTTCCAACGTATTCTGGCTTGAAATGGAGCCGTAATGCTATTTTTTAATTTTTTGAATTTTTTTACTATTCTTTTGGAATTTTCTATTACGCGTCAGGTAGGAAAGGAACGGTACGATAATTCTAATTTTCTCACTTTCTTGGCCTTTTCCAACCTATTTTGGCTTAAAGTGATGCAATAATGGTCTTTTTTAATTTTTTTTGAATGTTTTAGCTATTTTTTTGGAATTTTCTTTTAAGCGTCAGGTAGAAACGGAGCCGAACGGTAATTTTTATTTTCTCTCTTTCTCGGTCTTTTCGAACTTATTTTGGCTTGAAATGAAGCCATAGGTCTATTTTTAAATTATTAGAATTTTTTTAGTATTTTTTTTGGAGTTTTCTATTACGCGTCGGGTGGGAACGGAACAAAACGATAATTTTAATTTTCTCTCTTTCTTGGCCTTTTCCAACGTATTCTGGCTTGAAATGGAGCCATAATGCTATTTTTTAATTTTTTGAATTTTTTTACTATTCTTTTGGAATTTTCTATTACGCGTCGGGTAGAACGGAACGGTACGATAATTCTAATTTTCTCACTTTCTTGGCCTTTTCCAACCAATTTTGGCTTAAAATGACGCCATAATAATTTTTTTTAAGTTTTTTGAATGTTTTAGCTATTTTTTTGGAATTTTCTTTTAAGCTTCGGGTAGAAACGGAACCGAACGATAATTTTTATTTTCACTCTTTCCCGGCCTTTTCAAACTTATTTTGGCTTGAAATGAAGCCATAAGTCTATTTTTAAATTATTAGAATTTTTTTACTATTTTTTTTGGAATTTTCTATTACGTGTCGGGTAGGAACGGAACAAAACGATAATTTTAATTTTCTCTCTTTCTCGGCCTTTTCCAACGTATTCTGGCTTGAAATGGAGCCGTAATGCTATTTTTTAATTTTTTGAATTTTTTTACTATTCTTTTGGAATTCTCTATTACGCGTCAGGTAGGAAAGGAACGGTACGATAATTCTAATTTTCTCACTTTCTTGGCCTTTTCCAACCTATTTTGGCTTAAAGTGATGCAATAATGGTCTTTTTTAATTTTTTTTGAATGTTTTAGCTATTTTTTTGGAATTTTCTTTTAAGCGTCAGGTAGAAACGGAGCCGAACGGTAATTTTTATTTTCTCTCTTTCTCGGTCTTTTCGAACTTATTTTGGCTTGAAATGAAGCCATAGGTCTATTTTTAAATTATTAGAATTTTTTTAGTATTTTTTTTGGAGTTTTCTATTACGCGTCGGGTGGGAACGGAACAAAACGATAATTTTAATTTTCTCTCTTTCTTGGCCTTTTCCAACGTATTCTGGCTTGAAATGGAGCCATAATGCTATTTTTTAATTTTTTGAATTTTTTTACTATTCTTTTGGAATTTTCTATTACGCGTCGGGTAGAACGGAACGGTACGATAATTCTAATTTTCTCACTTTCTTGGCCTTTTCCAACCAATTTTGGCTTAAAATGACGCCATAATAATTTTTTTTAAGTTTTTTGAATGTTTTAGCTATTTTTTTGGAATTTTCTTTTAAGCTTCGGGTAGAAACGGAACCGAACGATAATTTTTATTTTCACTCTTTCCCGGCCTTTTCAAACTTATTTTGGCTTGAAATGAAGCCATAAGTCTATTTTTAAATTATTAGAATTTTTTTACTATTTTTTTTGGAATTTTCTTTTACGCGTCGGGTAGGAACGGAACAAAACGATAATTTTAATTTTCTCTCTTTCTTGGCCTTTTCCAACGTATTCTGGCTTGAAATGGAGCCGTAATGCTTTTTTTTAATTTTTTTACTATTCTTTTGGAATTTTCTATTACGCGTCGGGTAGGAACGGAACTGTACGATAATTCTAATTTTCACACTTTCTTGGCCTTTTCCATCCTATTTTGGCTTAAAAATGATGCCATAATGGTCTTGTATAATTTGTTGAATGTTTTTGCTATTTTTTTGGAATTTTCTTTTACGCGTTGGTAGAAACGGAGCCGAACGATAATTTTTATTTTCCCTCTTTCTCGACCTTTTCGAACTTATGTTGGCTTGAAATGAAGCCATAATTCTTTTTTTAAATTATTAGAATTTTTTTACTATTTTTTTTGGAATTTTCTATTACGATTCGGGTAGGAACGCAACGATACGAGAATTCTAATTTTCTCACTTTCTTGGCCTTTTCCAACCTATTTTGGCTTAAAATCATGCAATAATGGTCTTTTTTAATTTTTTTTTTTGAATGTTTTAGCTATTTTTTTGGAATTTTCTTTTAAGCGTCAGGTAGAAACGGAGCCGAACGGTAATTTTTATTTTCTCTCTTTTTCGGCCTTTTCGAATTTATTTTGGCTTGAAATGAAGCCATAAGTCTATTTTTAAATTATTAGAATTTTTTTACTATTTTTTTTGGAATTTTCTATTACGCGTCGGGTAGGAACGGAACAAAACGATAATTTTAATTTTCTCTCTTTCTTGTCCTTTTCCAACGTATTTTGGCTTGAAATGGAGCAGTAATGCTATTTTTTAATTTTTTGAATTTTTTTACTATTCTTTTGGAATTTTCTATTGCGCGTCGGGTAGGAACGGAACGGTACGATAATTCTAATTTTCTCACTTTCTTGGCCTTTTCCAACCTATTTTGGCTAAAAATGATGCCATAATGGTCTTGTTTAATTTTTTGAATGTTTTTGCTATTTTTTAGGAATTTTCTTTTACGCGTTGGGTAGAAACGGAGCCGAACGATAATTTTTATTTTTCCTGTTTCTCAGCCTTTTCCAACTTATTTTGGCATGAAATGAAGCCATAATAGTATTTTTTAATTTTCTGGCTATTTTTTGGGAATTTTATATTCCGCGTTACGTAGGAACGGAACGAAACGATAATTTCTATTTTCTCTCTTTCTCGGCCTTTTCCAACCTATTTTGGCTTGAAATGAAGCCATAATGGTATTTTTTAATTTTTTTAAATTTTTGGAATTTTCTTTTAGGCGTCGGGTAGGAACGAAACGGAACGATAATTTCAATTTTCTCCCTTTTTCGGCCATTTACAACCAATTTTGGCTTGAAATGAAGCCATAATGGTATTTTTTTAATTTTTTCAATTTTTCCTATTTTTTTGGAATTTTCTATTACGCGTTAGGTAGGAACGGAACGGTACGAGAATTTTAATTTTCTCACTTTCTTGGCCTTTTCCAACCTATTTTGGCCTAATATGATGCAATAATGGTCTTTTTTAATTTTTTTTTGAATGTTTAGCTATTTTTTAGGAATTTTCTTTTTAGCGTCAGGTAGAAACGGAGCCGAACGGTAATTTTTATTTTCTCTCTTTCTCGTCTTTTCGAACTTATTTTGGCTTGAAATGAAGCCATAAGTGTATTTTTAAATTATTAGAATTTTTTTACTATTTTTTGTTACTCGTCGGGTAGGAACGGAACAAAA
This sequence comes from Quercus wislizeni, assembly GCA_023055345.1. Lineage (NCBI taxonomy): Eukaryota > Viridiplantae > Streptophyta > Magnoliopsida > Fagales > Fagaceae > Quercus > Quercus wislizeni. Next base: position 29,976,566 of record JALGQJ010000006.1, read on the forward strand.
CGATAATTTTAATTTTCTCTTTTTCTTGGCCTTTTCCAATGTATTATGGCTTGAAATAGAGCCATAATGCTATTTTTTAATTTTTTGAATTTTTTTACTATTTTTTTTGGAATTTTCTATTACGCGTCGGGTAGGAACGGAACAAAATGATAATTTTAATTTTCTCTCTTTCTTGGCCTTTTCCAACGTATTCTGGCTTGAAATGGAGCAGTAATGCTATTTTTTAATTTTTTTACTATTCTTTTGGAATTTTCTGTTACGCGTCGGGTAGGAACGGAACGGTACGATCATTCTAATTTTCTCACTTTCTTGGCCTTTTCCAACCTATTTTGGCTTAAAATGATGCCATAATGGTCTTTTTTAATTTTTTTTAACGTTTTTGCTATTTTTTTGGAATTTTCTTTTACGCGTTGGGTTGAAACGGAAACAAACGATAATTTTTATTTTCCCTCTTTCTCAGCCTTTTCGAATTTATTTTGACTTGAAATGAAGCCATAAGTCTATTTTTAAATTATTAGAATTTTTTTAATATTTTTTTTGGAATTTTCTATTACGATTCGGGTAGGAACGGAACGGTACGAGAATTTTAATATTCTCACTTTCTTGGCCTTTTCCAACCTATTTTGGCTTACAATGATGCAATAATGGTCTTTTTTAATTTTTTTTGAATGTTTTAGCTATTTCTTTGGAATTTTCTTTTTGGCGTCAGGTAGAAACGGAGCTGAACGGTAATTTTTATTTTCTCTCTTTCTCGGTCTTTTCGAACTTATTTTGGCTTGAAATGAAGCCATAAGCCTATTTTTAAATTATTAGAATTTTTTTACTATTTTTTTTGGAATTTTCTATTACGTGTCAGGTAGGAACGGAACAAAACGATAATTTTAATTTTCTCTCTTTCTTGGCCTTTTCCAACGTATTCTGGCTTGAAATGGAGCCGTAATGCTATTTTTTAATTTTTTGAATTTTTTTACTATTCTTTTGGAAATTTCTATTACGCGTCAGGTAGGAAAGGAACGGTACGATAATTCTAATTTTCTCACTTTCTTGGCCTTTTCCAACCTATTTTGGCTTAAAATGATGCAATAATGGTCTTTTTTAATTTTTTTTGAATGTTTTAGCTATTTTTTTGGAATTTTCTTTTAAGCGTCAGGTAGAAACGGAGCCGAACGGTAATTTTTATTTTCTCCCTTTCTCGGTCTTTTCGAACTTATTTTGGCTTGAAATGAAGCCATAGGTCTATTTTTAAATTATTAGAATTTTTTTAGTATTTTTTTTGGAATTTTCTATTATGCTTCGGGTGGGAACGGAACAAAACGATAATTTTAATTTTCTCTCTTTCTTGGCCTTTTCCAACGTATTCTGGCTTGAAATGGAGCCATAATGCTATTTTTTAATTTTTTGAATTTTTTTACTATTCTTTTGGAATTTTCTATTACGCGTCGGGTAGGAACGGAACGGTACGATAATTCTAATTTTTTCACTTTCTTGGCCTTTTCCAACCAATTTTGGCTTAAAATGACGCCATAATAATTTTTTTTAAGTTTTTTGAATGTTTTAGTTATTTTTTTGGAATTTTCTTTTAAGCGTCGGGTAGAAACGGAACCGAACGATAATTTTTATTTCCACTCTTTCCCGGCCTTTTCGAACTTATTTTGGCTTGAAATGAAGCCATAAGTCTATTTTTAAATTATTAGAATTTTTTTACTATTTTTTTTGGAATTTTCTTTTATGCGTCGGGTAGGAACGGAACAAAACGATAATTTTAATTTTCTCTCTTTCTTGGCCTTTTCCAACGTATTCTGGCTTGAAATGGAGCCGTAATGCTTTTTTTTAATTTTTTTTACTATTCTTTTGGAATTTTCTACTACGCGTCGGGTAGGAACGGAACGGTACGATAATTCTAATTTTCACACTTTCTTGGCCTTTTCCATCCTATTTTGGCTTAAAAATGATGCCATAATGGTCTTGTATAATTTGTTGAATGTTTTTGCTATTTTTTTGGAATTTTCTTTTACGCGTTGGGTAGAAACGGAGCCGAACGATAATTTTTATTTTCCCTCTTTCTCGGCCTTTTCGAACTTATGTTGGCTTGAAATGAAGCCATAAGTCTATTTTTAAATTATTAGAATTTTTTTACTATTTTTTTTGGAATTTTCTATTACGATTCGGGTAGGAACGCAACGATGCGAGAATTCTAATTTTCTCACTTTCTTGGCCTTTTCCAACCTATTTTGGCTTAAAATGATGCAATAATGGTCTTTTTTAATTTTTTTTTGAATGTTTTAGCTATTTTTTTGGAATTTTCTTTTAAGCGTCAGGTAGAAACGGAGCCGAACGGTAATTTTTATTTTCTCTCTTTTTCGGTCTTTTCGAACTTATTTTGGCTTGAAATGAAGCCATAAGTCTATTTTTAAATTATTAGAATTTTTTTACTATTTTTTTTGGAATTTTCTATTACGCGTCGGGTAGGAACGGAACAAAACGATAATTTTAATTTTCTCTCTTTCTTGGCCTTTTCCAACGTATTCTGGCTTGAAATGGAGCAGTAATGCTATTTTTTAATTTTTTGAATTTTTTTACTATTCTTTTGGAATTTTCTATTACGCGTCGGGTAGGAACGGAACGGTACGATAATTCTAATTTTCTCACTTTCTTGGCCTTTTCCAACCTATTTTGGCTTAAAATGATGCCATAATGGTCTTGTTTAATTTTTTGAATGTTTTTGCTATTTTTTAGGAATTTTCTTTTACGCGTTGGGTAGAAACGGAGGCGAACGATAATTTTTATTTTTCCTCTTTCTCAGCCTTTTCCAACTTATTTTGGCTTGAAATGAAGCCATAATGGTATTTTTTAATTTTTTGGCTATTTTTTGGGAATTTTATATTCCGCGTTACGTAGGAACGGAACGAAACGATAATTTCTATTTTCTCTCTTTCTCGGCCTTTTCCATCCTATTTTGGCTTGAAATGAAGCCATAATGGTATTTTTTAATTTTTTAAAATTTTTGGAATTTTCTTTTAGGCGTCGGGTGGGAACGAAACGGAACGATAATTTCAATTTTCTCCCTTTTTCGGCCATTTACAACCAATTTTGGCTTGAAATGAAGCCATAATGGTATTTTTTTTAATTTTTTCAATTTTTCCTATTTTTTTGGAATTTTCTATTACTCGTTAGGTAGGAACGGAACGAAACGATAATTTTTATTTTCTCTCTTTCTCGTCATTCTCCAACCTATTTTGGTTTGAAATGAAGCCATAATTGTATTTTTCAATTTTTTTAATTTTTTAGCTATTTTTTTGGAATTTTCTATTAGGAGTCGAGCAAGAACGAAACGGAATGATAATTTCAATTTTCTCCCTATCCCGGCCGTTTCCAACCTATTTTCGCTTGAAATGGAGCCATAAGTCTATTTTTTAATTTCCTCAATTTTTTTGCTATTTTTTTGGAATTTTCTTTTACGCGTTGGGTAGAAATGGAGCCGAACGATAATTTTTATTTTCCCTCTTTCTCGGCCTTGTCGAACTTATTTTGGTTTGAAATGAAGCCATAAGTCTATTTTTCAATTATTAGAATTTTTTTACTATTTTTTTTGGAATTTTCTATTACGATTCGGGTAGGAACGTAACGGTACGAGAATTCTAATTTTCTCACTTTCTTGGCCTTTTCCAACCTATTTTGGCTTAAAATGATTCAATAATGGTCCTTTTTAGTTTTTTTTTGAATGTTTTAGCTATTTTTTTGGTATTTTCTTTTAAGCGTCAGGTAGAAACGGGGCCGAACGGTAATTTTATTTTCTCTCTTTCTCGGTCTTTTCGAACTTATTTTGGCTTGAAATGAAGCCATAAGTCTATTTTTAAATTATTAGAATTTTTTTAGTATTTTTTTTGAAATTTTCTATTACGCGTCGGGTAGGAACGGAACAAAACGATAATTTTAATTTTCTCTCTTTCTTGGCCTTTTCCAACGTATTCTGGCTTGAAATGGAGCCGTAATGCGATTTTTTAATTTTTTGAATTTTTTTACTATTCTTTTGGAATTTTCTATTACGCGTCGGGTAGGAACGGAACGGTACGATAATTCTAATTTTCTCACTTTCTTGGCCTTTTCCAACCTATTTTGGCTTAAAATGACGCCATAATAATTTTTTTTTAATTTTTTTGAATGTTTTAGCTATTTTTTTGGAATTTTCTTTTAAGCGTCGGGTAGAAACGGAGCCGAACGATAATTTTTATTTTCCCTCTTTTTCGGCCTTTTCGAACTTATTTTGGCTTGAAATGAGGCCATAAGTCTATTTTTAAATTATTAGAATTTTTTTACTATTTTTTTTGGAATTTTCTATTACGATTCGGGTAGGAACGTAACGGTACGAGAATTCTAATTTTCTCACTTTCTTGGCCTTTTCCAACCTATTTTGGCTTAAAATGATGCAATAATGGTCTTTTTTAATTTCTTTTTGAATGTTTTAGCTATTTTCTTTTAAGCGTCAGGTAGAAACGGAGCCGAACGGTAATTTTATTTTCTCTCTTTCTCGGTCTTTTCGAACTTATTTTGGCTTGAAATGAAGCCATAAGTCTATTTTTAAATTATTAGAATTTTTTTAGTATTTTTTTTGAAATTTTCTATTACGCGTCGGGTAGGAACGGAACAAAACGATAATTTTAATTTTCTCTCTTTCTTGGCCTTTTCCAACGTATTCTGGCTTGAAATGGAGCCGTAATGCGATTTTTTAATTTTTTGAATTTTTTTACTATTCTTTTGGAATTTTCTATTACGCGTCGGGTAGGAACGGAACGGTACGATAATTCTAATTTTCTCACTTTCTTGGCCTTTTCCAACCTATTTTGGCTTAAAATGACGCCATAATAATTTTTTTTTAATTTTTTTGAATGTTTTAGCTATTTTTTTGGAATTTTCTTTTAAGCGTCGGGTAGAAACGGAGCCGAACGATAATTTTTATTTTCCCTCTTTTTCGGCCTTTTCGAACTTATTTTGGCTTGAAATGAGGCCATAAGTCTATTTTTAAATTATTAGAATTTTTTTACTATTTTTTTTGGAATTTTCTATTACGATTCGGGTAGGAACGTAACGGTACGAGAATTCTAATTTTCTCACTTTCTTGGCCTTTTCCAACCTATTTTGGCTTAAAATGATGCAATAATGGTCTTTTTTAATTTCTTTTTGAATGTTTTAGCTATTTTCTTTTAAGCGTCAGGTAGAAACGGAGCCGAACGGTAATTTTATTTTCTCTCTTTCTCGGTCTTTTCGAACTTATTTTGGCTTGAAATGGAGCCAAAAGTCTATTTTTAAATTATTAGAATTTTTTTACTATTTTTTTTGGAATTTTCTATTACGCGTCGGGTAGGAACGGAACAAAACGATAATTTTAATTTTCTCTCTTTCTTGGCCTTTTCCAACGTATTCTGGCTTGAAATGGAGTCGTAATGCTATTTTTTAATTTTTTGAATTTTTTTACTATTCTTTTGGAATTTTCTATTACGCTTCGGGTAGGAACGGAACGGTACGATAAATCTAATTTTCTCACTTTCTTGGCCTTTTCCAACCTATTTTGGCTTAAAATGATGCCATATTGGTCTTGTTTAGTTTTTTGAATGTTTTTGCTATTTTTTAGGAGTTTTCTTTTACGCGTTGGGTAGAAACGGAGCCGAACGATAATTTTTATTTTTCCTCTTTCTCAGCCTTTTCCAACTTATTTTGGCTTGAAATGAAGCCATATTGGTATTTTTTAATTTTTTGGCTATTTTTTATTGCGCGTTACGTAGGAACGGAACGAAACGATAATTTCTATTTTCTCTCTTTCTCGGCCTTTTCCAACCTATTTTGGCTTGAAATGAAGCCATAATGGTATTTTTTAATTTTTTAAAATTTTTGGAATTTTCTTTTAGGCGTCGCGTAGAAACGAAACGGAATGATAATTTCAATTTTCTCCCTTTTTCGGCCTTTTACAACCTATTTTGGCTTGAAATGAAGCCGTAATGGTATTTTTTTAATTTTTTCAATTTTTTCTATTTTTTTGGAATTTTCTATTACGCGTTAGGTAGGAACGGAACGAAACGATAATTTTTATTTTCTCTCTTTCTCGTCCTTCTCCAACCTATATTGGTTTGAAATGAAGCCATAATTGTATTTTTCAATTTTTTTAGTTTTTGGCTATTTTTTTGGAATTTTCTATTAGGCGTCGAGCAAGAACGAAACGGAATGATAATTTCAATTTTCTCCCTATCTCGGCCGTTTCCAAACTATTTTCGCTTGAAATGGAGCCATAGGTCTATTTTTTAATTTCTTCAATTTTTTTGCTATTTTTTTGGAATTTTCTATTACGCGTCGAGTAGGAACGGGACAAAACAATAATTTTTGTTTTCTCTCCTTCTCCGCTTTTTCGAACTTACTTTGGCTTGAAATGAAGCCATAAGTCTATTTTTTAATTTTTATAATTTTTTTACTTTTTTTTTTGGAATTTTCTATTACGCTTCGGGTAGGAACGGAACAAAACGATAATTTTAATTTTCTCTCTTTCTCGGCCTTTTCCAACGTATTCTGGCTTGAAATGGAGCCATAATGCTATTTTTTAATTTTTTGAATTTTTTTACTGTTCTTTTGGAATTTTCTATTACGCGTCGGGTAGGAACGGAACGGTACGATAATTCTAATTTTCTCACTTTCTTGGCCTTTTCCAACCTATTTTGGCTTAAAATGATGCTATAATGGTCTTGTACAATTTTTTGAATGTTTTTGCTATTTTTTTAGAGTTTTCTTTTACGCGTTGGGTAGAAACGGAGCCGAACGATAATTTTTATTTTCCCTCTTTCTCGGCCTTTTCGAACTTATTTTGGCTTGAAATGAAGCCATAAGTCTATTTTTAAATTATTAGAATTTTTTTACTATTTTTTTTGGAATTTTCTATTACGATTCGGGTAGGAACGGAACGGTACGAGAATTCTAATTTTCTCACTTTCCTGGCCTTTTCCAACCTATTTTGGCTTAAAATGATGCAATAATGGTCTTTTTTAATTTTTTTTTTGAATGTTTTAGCTATTTTTTTGGAATTTTCTTTTAAGCGTCAGGTAGAAACGGAGCCGAACGGTAATTTTTATTTTCTCTCTTTCTCGGTCTTTTCGAACTTATTTTGGCTTGAAATGAAGCCATAAGTCTATTTTTAAATTATTAGAATTTTTTTACTATTTTTTTTGGAATTTTCTATTACGCGTCAGGTAGGAACGGAACAAAACGATAATTTTAATTTTCTCTCTTTCTTGGCCTTTTCCAACGTATTCTGGCTTGAAATGGAGCAGTAATGCTATTTTTTAATTTTTTGAATTTTTTTACTATTCTTTTGGAATTTTCTATTACGCGTCGGGTAGGAACGGAACGGTACGATAATTCTAATTTTCTCACTTTCTTGGCCTTTTCCAACCTATTTTGGCTTAAAATGATGCCATAATGGTCTTGTTTAATTTTTTGAATGTTTTTGCTATTTTTTAGGAATTTTCTTTTACGCGTTGGGTAGAAACGGAGCCGAACGATAATTTTTATTTTTCCTCTTTCTCAGCCTTTTCCAACTTATTTTGGCTTGAAATGAAGCCATAAAGGTATTTTTTAATTTTTTGGCTATTTTTTGGGAATTTTTTATTGCGCGTTACGTAGGAACGGAACGAAACGATAATTTCTATTTTCTCTCTTTCTCGGCCTTTTCCAACCTATTTTGGCTTGAAATGAAGCCATAATGGTATTTTTTAATTTTTCAAAATTTTTGGAATTTTCTTTTAGGCTTCGCGTAGGAACGAAACGGAACGATAATTTCAATTTTCTCCCTTTTTCGGCCTTTTACAACCTATTTTGGCTTGAAATGAAGCCGTAATGGTATTTTTTTAATTTTTTCAATTTTTCCTATTGTTTTGGAATTTCCTATTACGCGTTAGGTAGGAACGGAACGAAATGATAATTTTTATTTTCTCTCTTTCTCGTCCTTCTCCAACCTATATTGGTTTGAAATGAAGCCATAATTGTATTTTTCAATTTTTTTAGTTTTTGGCTATTTTTTTGGAATTTTCTATTAGGCGTCGAGCAAGAACGAAACGGAATGATAATTTCAATTTTCTCCCTATCTCGGCCGTTTCCAACCTATTTTCACTTGAAATGGAGCCATAGGTCTATTTTTTAATTTCTTCAATTTTTTTGCTATTTTTTTGGAATTTTCTATTACGCGTCGAGTAGGAACGGGACAAAACAATAATTTTTTTTTCTCTCCTTCTCCGCTTTTTCGAACTTACTTTGGCTTGAAATGAAGCCATAAGTCTATTTTTTAATTTTTATAATTTTTTTGCTTTTTTTTTTTAATTTTCTATTACGCTTCGGGTAGGAACGGAACAAAACGATAATTTTAATTTTCCCTCTTTCTCGGCCTTTTCCAACGTATTCTGGCTTGAAATGGAGCCATAATGCTATTTTTTAGTTTTTTGAATTTTTTTACTGTTCTTTTGGAATTTTCTATTACGCTTCGGGTAGGAACGGAACGGTACGATAATTCTAATTTTCTCACTTTCTTGGCATTTTCCAACCTATTTTGGCTTAAAATGATGCCATAATGGTCTTGTTTAATTTTTTGAATGTTTTTGCTATTTTTTAGGAATTTTCTTTTACGCGTTGGGTAGAAACGGAGCCGAACGATAATTTTTATTTTTCCTCTTTCTCAGCCTTTTCCAACTTATTTTGGCTTGAAATGAAGCCATAAGTCTATTTTTTAATTTTTAGAATTTTTTTGCTTTTTTTTTGGAATTTTCTATTACGCTTCGGGTAGGAACGGAACAAAACGATAATTTTAATTTTCTCTCTTTCTCCGTCTTTTCCAACGTATTCTGGCTTGAAACGGAGCCATAATGCTATTTTTTAATTTTTTGAATTTTTTTACAGTTCTTTTGGAATTTTCTATTACGCGTCGGGTAGGAACGGAATGGTACGATAATTCTAATTTTCTCACTTTCTTGGCCTTTTCCAACATATTTTGGCTTAAAATGATGCTATAATGGTCTTGTATAATTTTTTGAATGTTTTTGCTATTTTTTTAGAGTTTTCTTTTACGCGTTGGGTAGAAACGGAGCCGAACGATAATTTTTATTTTCCCTCTTTCTCGGCCTCTTCGAACTTATTTTGGCTTGAAATGAAGCCATAAGTCTATTTTTAAATTATTATAATTTCTTTACTATTTTTTTTGGAATTTTCTATTACGATTCGGGTAGGAACGGAACGGTACGAGAATTCTAATTTTCTCACTTTCTTGGCCTTTTCCAACCTATTTTGGCTTAAAATGATGCAATAATGGTCTTTTTAAATTTTTTTTGAATGTTTTAGCTATTTTTTTGGAATTTTCTTTTAAGCGTCAGGTAGAAACGGAGCCGAACGGTAATTTTTATTTTCTATCTTTCTCGGTCTTTTTGAACTTATTTTGGCTTGAAATGGAGCCATAAGTCTATTTTTAAATTATTAGAATTTTTTTACTATTTTTTTTGGAATTTTCTATTACGCGTCGGGTTGGAACGGAACAAAATGATAATTTTAATTTTCTATCTTTCTTGGCCTTTTCCAACGTATTCTGGCTTGAAATGGAGCCGTAATGCTATTTTTTAATTTTTTGAATTTTTTTACTATTCTTTTGGAATTTTCTATTACGCGTCGGGTAGGAACGGAACGGTACGATAATTCTAATTTTCTCACTTTCTTGGCCTTTTCCAACCTATTTTGGCTTAAAATGACGCCATAATATTTTTTTTTAATTTTTTTGAATGTTTTAGATATTTTTTTGGAATTTTCTTTTAAGCGTCGGGTAGAAACGGAGCCGAACGATAATTTTTATTTTCCCTCTTTCTCGGCCTTTTCGAACTTATTTTGGCTTGAAATGAAGCCATAAGTCTATTTTTAAATTATTAGAATTTTTTTACAATATTTTTTGGAATTTTCTATTACGATTCGGATAGGAACGTAACGGTACGAGAATTCTAATTTTCTCACTTTCTTGGCCTTTTCCAACCTATTTTGGCTTAAAATGATGCAATAATGGTCTTTTTTAATTTTTTTTTTGAATGTTTTAGCTATTTTTTTGGAATTTTCTTTTAAGCGTCAGGTAGAAACGGAGCCGAACGGTAATTTTTATTTTCTCTCTTTCTCGGTCTTTTCGAACTTATTTTGGCTTGAAATGAAGCCATAAGTCTATTTTTAAATTATTAGAATTTTTTTACTATTTTTTTTGGAATTTTCTATTACGCGTCGGGTAGGAACGGAACAAAACGATAATTTTAATTTTCTCTCTTTCTTGGCCTTTTCCAACGTATTCTGGCTTGAAATGGAGCCGTAATTCTATTTTTTAATTTTTTGAATTTTTTTACTATTCTTTTGGAATTTTCTATTACGCGTCGGGTAGGAACGGAACGGTACGATAATTCTAATTTTCTCACTTTCTTGGCCTTTTCCAACCTATTTTGGCTTAAAATGACGCCATAATAAATTTTTTTAATTTTTTTGAATGTTTTAGATATTTTTTTGGAATTTTCTTTTAAGCGTCGGGTAGAAACGGAGCCGAACGATAATTTTTATTTTCCCTCTTTCTTGGCCTTTTCGAACTTATTTTGGCTTGAAATGAAGCCATAAGTCTATTTTTAAATTATTAGAATTTTTTTACAATATTTTTTGGAATTTTCTATTACGATTCGGATAGGAACGTAACGGTACGAGAATTCTAATTTTCTCACTTTCTTGGCCTTTTCCAACCTATTTTGGCTTAAAATGATGCAATAATGGTCTTTTTTAATTTTTTTTTTGAATGTTTTAGCTATTTTTTTGGAATTTTCTTTTAAGCGTCAGGTAGAAACGGAGCCGAACGGTAATTTTTATTTTCTCTCTTTCTCGGTCTTTTCGAACTTATTTTGGCTTGAAATGAAGCCATAAGTCTATTTTTAAATTATTAGAATTTTTTTACTATTTTTTTTGGAATTTTCTATTACGCGTCGGGTAGGAACGGAACAAAACGATAATTTTAATTTTCTCTCTTTCTTGGCCTTTTCCAGCGTATTCTGGCTTGAAATGGAGCAGTAATACTATTTTTTAATTTTTTTAATTTTTTTACTATTCTTTTGGAATTTTCTATTACGCGTAGGGTAGGAACGGAACGGTACGATAATTCTAATTTTCTCACTTTCTTGGCCTTTTCCAACCTATTTTGGCTTAAAATGACGCCATAATAATTTTTTTTATTTTTTTTGAATGTTTTAGCTATTTTTTTGGAATTTTCTATTAAGCGTCGGGTAGGAACGGAACAAAACGATAATTTTAATTTTCTCTCTTTCTTGGCCTTTTCCAACGTATTCTGGCTTGAAATGGAGCTGTAATGCTATTTTTTAATTTTTTGAATTTTTTTACTATTCTTTTGGAATTTTCTATTACGCGTCGGGTAGGAACGGAACGGTACGATAATTCTAATTTTCTAACTTTCTTGGCCTTTTCCAACCTATTTTGGCTTAAAATGATGCCATAATGGTCTTGTTTAATTTTTTGAATGTTTTTGCTATTTTTTAGGAATTTTCTTTTACGCGTTGGGTAGAAACGGAGCCGAACGATAATTTTTATTTTTCCTCTTTCTCAGCCTTTTCCAACTTATTTTGGCTTGAAATAAAGCCATAATGGTATTTTTTAATTTTTTGGCTATTTTTTGGGAATTTTTTATTGCGTGTTACGTAGGAACGGAACGAAACGATAATTTCTATTTTCTCTCTTTCTCGGCCTTTTCCAACCTATTTTGGCTTGAAATGAAGCCATAATGGTATTTTTTAATTTTTTAAAATTTTGGAATTTTCTTTTAGGCGTCGCGTAGGAACGAAACGGAACGATAATTTCAATTTTCTCCCTTTTTCGGCCTTTTACAACCTATTTTGGCTTGAAATGAAGCCGTAATGGTATTTTTTTAATTTTTTCAATTTTTCCTATTTTTTTGAAATTTTCTATTACGTGTTAGGTAGGAACAGAACGAAACGATAATTTTTATTTTCTCTCTTTCTCCTCCTTCTCCAACCTATATTGGTTTGAAATGAAGCCATAATTGTATTTTTTAATTTTTTTTAATTTTTGGCTATTTTTTTAGAATTTTCTATTAGGCGTCGAGCAAGAACGAAACGGAATGATAATTTCAATTTTCTCCCTATCTCGGCCGTTTCCAACCTATTTTCGCTTGAAATGGAGCCATAGGTCTATTTTTTAATTTCTTCAATTTTTTGCTATTTTTTTGGAATTTTTTATTACGCGTCGAGTAGGAACGGGACAAAACAATAATTTTTGTTTTCTCTCCTTCTCCGCTTTTTCGAACTTACTTTGGCTTGAAATGAAGCCATAATTCTATTTTTTAATTTTTAGAATTTTTTTCCTTTTTTTTTGGAATTTTCTATTACGCTTCGGGTAGGAACGGAACAAAACGATAATTTTAATTTTCTCTCTTTCTCGGCCTTTTCCAACGTATTCTGGCTTGAAATGCAGCCATAATGCTATTTTTTAGTTTTTTGAATTTTTTTACTATTCTTTTGGAATTTTCTATTACGCTTCGGGTAGGAACGGAACGGTACGATAATTCTAATTTTCTCACTTTCTTGGCCTTTTCCAACCTATTTTGGCTTAAAATGATGCCATAATGGTCTTGTTTAATTTTTTGAATGTTTTTACTATTTTTTAGGAATTTTCTTTTACGCGTTGGGTAGAAACGGAGCCGAACGACAATTTTTATTTTTCCTCTTTCTCAGCCCTTTCCAACTTATTTTGGCTTGAAATGAAGCCATAATGGTATTTTTTAATTTTTTGGCTATTTTTTGGGAATTTTTTATTGCGCGTTACGTAGGAACGGAACGAAACGATAATTTCTATTTTCTCTCTTTCTCGGCCTTTTCCAACCTATTTTGGCTTGAAATGAAGTAATAATGGTATTTTTTAATTTTTTAAAATTTTTGGAATTTTCTTTTAGGCGTCGCGTAGGAACGAAACGGAACGATAATTTCAATTTTCTCCCTTTTTCGGCCTTTTACAACCTATTTTGGCTTGAAATGAAGCCGTAATGGTATTTTTTTAATTTTTTCAATTTTTCCTATTTTTTTTGGAATTTTCTATTAAGCGTCGGGTAGAAACGGAACAAAACGATAATTTTAATTTTCTCTCTTTCTTGCCCTTTTCCAACGTATTCTGGCTTGAAATGGAGCCGTAATGCTATTTTTTAATTTTTTGAATTTTTTTACTATTCTTTTGGAATTTTCTATTACGCGTCGGGTAGGAACGGAACGGTACGATAATTCTAATTTTCTCACTTTCTTGGCCTTTTCCAACCTATTTTGGCTTAAAATGACGCCATAATAATTTTTTTTTAATTTTTTTTGAATGTTTTAGCTATTTTTTTGGAATTTTCTATTAAGCGTCGGGTAGGAACGGAACAAAACGATAATTTTAATTTTCTCTCTTTCTTGGCCTTTTCCAACGTATTCTGGCTTGAAATGGAGCCGTAATGCTATTTTTTAATTTTTTGAATTTTTTTACTATTCTTTTGGAATTTTCTATTACGGGTCGGGTAGGAACGGAACGGTACGATAATTCTAATTTTCTCACTTTCTTGGCCTTTTCCAACCTATTTTGGCTTAAAATGATGCCATAATGGTCTTGTTTAATTTTTTGAATGTTTTTGCTATTTTTTAGGAATTTTCTTTTACGCGTTGGGTAGAAACGGAGCCGAACGATAATTTTTATTTTTCCTCTTTCTCAGCCTTTTCCAACTTATTTTGGCTTAAAATCAAGCCATAATGGTATTTTTTAATTTTTTCGCTATTTTTTGGGAATTTTTTATTGCGTGTTACGTAGGAACGGAACGAAACGATAATTTCTATTTTCTCTCTTTCTCGGCCTTTTCCGACCTATTTTGGCTTGAAATGAAGCCATAATGGTATTTTTTAATTTTTTAAAATTTTTGGAATTTTCTTTTAGGCGTCGCGTAGGAATGAAACGGAACGATAATTTCAATTTTCTCCCTTTTTCGGCCTTTTACAACCTATTTTGGCTTGAAATGAAGCCGTAATGGTATTTTTTTAATTTTTTCAATTTTTCCTTTTTTTTTGGAATTTTCTATTACGCGTTAGGTAGGAACGGAACGAAACGATAATTTTTATTTTCTCTCTTTCTCGTCCTTCTCCAACCTATATTGGTTTGAAATGAAGCCATAATTGTATTTTTCAATTTTTTTAGTTTTTGGCTACTTTTTTGGAATTTTCTATTAGGCGTCGAGCAAGAACGAAACGGAATGATAATTTCAATTTTCTCCCTATCTCGGCCGTTTCCGACCTATTTTCGCTTGAAATGGAGCCATAGGTCTATTTTTTAATTTCTTCAATTTTTTTGCTATTTTTTTGGAATTTTCTATTACGCGTCGAGTAGGAACGGGACAAAACAATAATTTTTGTTTTCTCTCCTTCTCCACTTTTTCGAACTTACTTTGGCTTGAAATGAAGCCATAAGTCTATTTTTTAATTTTTAGAATTTTTTTGCTTTTTTTTTTGGAATTTTCTATTACGCTTCGGGTAGGAACGGAACAAAACGATAATTTTAATTTTCTCTCTTTCTCGGCCTTTTCCAACGTATTCTGGCTTGAAATGGAGCCATAATGCTATTTTTTAGTTTTTTGAATTTTTTTACTATTCTTTTGGAATTTTCTATTACGCTTCGGGTAGGAACGGAACGGTACGATAATTCTAATTTTCTCACTTTCTTGGCCTTTTCCAACCTATTTTGGCTTAAAATGATGCCATAATGGTCTTGTTTAATTTTTTGAATGTTTTTGCTATTTTTTAGGAATTTTCTTTTACGCGTTGGGTAGAAACGGAGCCGAACGATAATTTTTATTTTTCCTCTTTCTCAGCCTTTTCCAACTTATTTTGGCTTGAAATGAAGCCATAAGTCTATTTTTTAATTTTTAGAATTTTTTTGCTTTTTTTTTGGAATTTTCTATTACGCTTCGGGTAGGAACGGAACAAAACGATAATTTTAATTTTCTCTCTTTCTTGGCCTTTTCCAACGTATTCTGGCTTGAAATGGAGCAGTAATACTATTTTTTAATTTTTTGAATTTTTTTACTATTCTTTTGGAATTTTCTATTACGCGTCGGTTAGGAGCGGAACGGTACGATAATTCTAATTTTCTCACTTTCTTGGCCTTTTCCAACCTATTTTGGCTTAAAATGATGCCATAATGGTCTTGTTTAATTTTTTGAATGTTTTTGCTATTTTTTAGGAATTTTCTTTTACGCGTTGGGTAGAAACGGAGCCGAACGATAATTTTTATTTTTCCTCTTTCTCTGCCTTTTCCAACTTATTTTGGCTTGAAATGAAGCCATAATGGTATTTTTTAATTTTTTGGCTATTTTTTGGGAATTTTATATTCCGCGTTACGTAGGAACGGAACGAAACGATAATTTCTATTTTCTCTCTTGCTCGGCCTTTTCCAACCTATTTTGGCTTGAAATGAAGCCATAATGGTATTTTTTATTTTTTTAAAATTTTTGGAATTTTCTTTTAGGCGTCGGGTAGGAACGAAACGGAACGATAATTTCAATTTTCTCCCTTTTTCGGCCATTTACAACCAATTTTGGCTTGAAATGAAGCCATAATGGTATTTTTTTAATTTTTTCAATTTTTCCTATTTTTTTGGAATTTTCTATTACCCGTTAGGTAGGAACAGAACGAAACGATAATTTTTATTTTCTCTCTTTCTCGTCATTCTCCAACCTAGTTTGGTTTGAAATGAACCCATAATTGTATTTTTCAATTTTTTTAATTTTTTAGCAATTTTCTCCCTATCCCGGCCGTTTCCAACCTATTTTCGCTTGAAATGGAGCCATAGGTCTATTTTTTAATTTCTTCAATTTTTTTGCTATTTTTTTGGAATTTTCTTTCACGCGTTGGGTAGAAACGGAGCCGAACGATAATTTTTATTTTCCCTCTTTCTCGGCCTTTTCAAACTTATTTTGGCTTGAAATGAAGCCATAAGTCTATTTTTAAATTATTAGAATTTTTTTACTATTTTTTTTGGAATTTTCTATTACGATTCGGGTAGGAACGTAACGGTACGAGAATTCTAATTGTCTCACTTTCTTGGCCTTTGCCAACCTATTTTGGCTTAAAATGATGCAATAATGGTCCTTTTTAATTTTTTTTTTTAATGTTTTAGCTATTTTTTTGGTATTTTCATTTAGGCGTCAGGTAGAAACGGAGCCGAACGGTAATTTTATTTTCTCTCTTTCTCGGTCTTTTCGAACTTATTTTGGCTTGAAATGAAGCCATAAGTCTATTTTTAAATTATTAGAATTTTCTTACTATTTTTTTTGGAATTTTCTATTACGCGTCGGGTAGGAACGGAACAAAACGATAATTTTAATTTTCTCTATTTCTTGGCCTTTTCCAACGTATTCTGGCTTGAAATGGAGCCGTAATGCTATTTTTTAATTTTTTTACTATTCTTTTGGAATTTTCTATTACGCGTCGGGTAGGAACGGAACGGTACGATAATTCTAATTTTCACACTTTCTTGGCCTTTTCCATCCTATTTTGGCTTAAAAATGATGCCATAATGGTCTTGTATAATTTGTTGAATGTATTTGCTATTTTTTTGGAATTTTCTTTTACGCGTTGGGTAGGAACGGAACAAAACGATAATTTTAATTTTCCCTCTTTCTCGGCCTTTTCGAACTTATGTTGGCTTGAAATGGAGCCGTAATGCTTTTTTTTAATTTTTTTAATTTTTTTACTATTCTTTTGGAATTTTCTATTACGCGTCAGGTAGGAACGGAACGGTACGATAATTCTAATTTTCTCACTTTCTTGGCCTTTTCCAACCTATTTTGGCTTAAAATGATGCAGTAATGGTCTTTTTTAATTTTTTTTTGAATGTTTTAGCTATTTTTTTGGTATTTTCTTTTAAGCGTCGGGTAGAAACGGAGCCGAACGGTAATTTTATTTTCTCTCTTTAACGGTCTTTTCGAACTTATTTTGGCTTGAAATGAAGCCATAAGTCTATTTTTAAATTATTAGAATTTTCTTACTATTTTTTTTTGGAATTTTGTATTACGCGTCGGGTAGGAACGGAACAAAACGATAATTTTAATTTTCTCTATTTCTTGGCCTTTTCCAACGTATTCTGGCTTGAAATGGAGCCGTAATGCTATTTTTTAATTTTTTGAATTTTTTTACTATTCTTTTGGAATTTTCTATTACGCGTCGGGTAGGAACGGAACGGTACGATAATTCTAATTTTCTCACTTTCTTGACCTTTTCCAACCTATTTTGGCTGAAAATGATGCTATAATGGTCTTGTATAATTTGTTGAATGTTTTTGCTATTTTTTTGGAATTTTCTTTTACGCGTTGGGTAGAAACGGAGCCGAACGATAATTTTTATTTTCCCTCTTTCTCAGCCTTTTCGAACTTATGTTGGCTTGAAATGAAGCCATAAGTCTATTTTTAAATTATTAGAATTTTTTTACTATTTTTTTTGGAATTTTCTATTACGATTCGGGTAGGAACGCAACGATACGAGAATTCTAATTTTCTCACTTTCTTGGCCTTTTCCAACCTATTTTGGCTTAAAATGACGCCATAATAATTTTTTTTAATTTTTTTGAATGTTTTAGCTATTTTTTCGGAATTTTCTTTTAAGCGTCGGGTGGAAACGGAGCCGAACGATAATTTTTATTTTCCCTCTTTCTCGGCCTTTTCGAACTTATTTTGGCTTGAAATGAAGCCATAAGTCTATTTTTAAACTATTAGAATTTTTTTACTATTTTTTTTGGAATTTTCTATTACGATTCGGGTAGGAACGTAACGGTACGAGAATTCTAATTTTCTCACTTTCTTGGCCTTTTCCAACCTATTTTGGCTTAAAATGATGCAATAATGGTCTTTTTTAATTTTTTTTTTGAATGTTTTAGCTATTTTTTTGGAATTTTCTTTTAAGCGTCAGGTAGAAACGGAGCCGAACGGTAATTTTTATTTTCTCTCTTTTTCGGTCTTTTCGAACTTATTTTGGCTTGAAATGAAGCCATAAGTCTATTTTTAAATTATTAGAATTTTTTTACTATTTTTTTTGGAATTTTCTATTACGATTCGGGTAGGAATGTAACGGTACGAGAATTCTAATTTTCTCACTTTCTTGGCCTTTTCCAACCTATTTTGGCTTAGAATGATGCCATAATGGTCTTTTTTAATTTTTTTTTTGAATGTTTTAGCTATTTTTTTGGAATTTTCTTTTAAGCGTCAGGTAGAAACGAAGCCGAGCGGTAATTTTTATTTTCTCTCTTTCTCGGTCTTTTCGAACTTATTTTGGCTTGAAATGAAGCCATAAGTCTATTTTTAAATTATTAGAATTTTTTTACTATTTTTTTTGGAATTTTCTATTACGCGTCGAGTAGGAACGGAACAAAACGATAATTTTAATTTTCTCTCTTTCTTGGCCTTTTCCAACGTATTCTAGCTTGTAATGGAGCCGTAATTCTATTTTTTAATTTTTTGAATTTTTTTACTATTCTTTTGGAATTTTCTATTACGCGTCGGGTAGGAACGGAACGGTACGATAATTCTAATTTTCTCTCTTTCTTGGCCTTTTCCAACCTATTTTGGCTTAAAATGACGCCATAATAATTTTTTTTAATTTTTTTGAATGTTTTAGCTATTTTTTTGGAATTTTCTTTTAAGCGTCGGGTAGAAACGGAGCCGAACGATAATTTTTATTTTCCCTCTTTCTCTGCCTTTTCGAACTTATTTTGGCTTGAAATGAAGCCATAAGTCTATTTTTAAATTATTAGAATTTTTTTACTATTTTTTTTGGAATTTTCTATTACGATTCGGGTAGGAATGTAACGGTACGAGAATTCTAATTTTCTCACTTTCTTGGCCTTTTCCAACCTATTTTATCTTAAAATGATGCAATAATGGTCTTTTTTAATTTTTTTTTGAATGTTTTAGCTATTTTTTTGGAATTTTCTTTTAAGCGTCAGGTAGAAACGAAGCCAAACGGTAATTTTTATTTTCTCTCTTTCTCGGTCTTTTCGAACTTATTTTGGCTGGAAATGAAGCCATAAGTCTATTTTTAAATTATTAGAATTTTTTTACTATTTTTTTTGGAATTTTCTTTTACGCGTCGGGTAGGAACGGAACAAAACGATAATTTTAATTTTCTCTCTTTCTTGGCCTTTTCCAACGTATTCTGGCTTGAAATGGAGCCGTAATGCTTTTTTTTTAATTTTTTTAATTTTTTTACTATTCTTTTGGAATTTTCTATTACGCGTCGGGTAGGAACGGAACGGTACGATAATTCTAATTTTCTCACTTTCTTGGCCTTTTCCAACCAATTTTGGCTTAAAATGTCGCCATAATAATTTTTTATAATTTTTTTGAATGTTTTAGCTATTTTTTTGGAATTTTCTTTTAATCGTCGGGTAGAAATGGAGCCGAACGGTAATTTTATTTTCTTTCTTTCTCGGTCTTTTCGAACTTATTTTGGCTTGAAATGAAGCCATAAGTCTATTTTTAAATTATTAGAATTTTTTTACTATTTTTTTTGGAATTTTCTTTTACGCGTCGGGTAGGAACGGAACAAAACGATAATTTTAATTTTCTCTCTTTCTTGGCCTTTTCCAACGTATTCTGGCTTGAAATGGAGCCGTAATGCTTTTTTTTTAATTTTTTTAATTTTTTTACTATTCTTTTGGAATTTTCTATTACGCGTCGGGTAGGAACGGAACGGTACGATAATTCTAATTTTCTCACTTTCTTGGCCTTTTCCAACCTATTTTGGCTTAAAATGATGCAGTAATGGTCTTTTTTAATTTTTTTTTGAATGTTTTAGCTATTTTTTTGGTATTTTCTTTTAAGCGTCAGGTAGAAACGGAGCCGAACGGTAATTTTATTTTCTCTCTTTCTCGGTCTTTTCGAACTTATTTTGGCTTGAAATGAAGCCATAAGTCTATTTTTAAATTATTAGAATTTTCTTACTATTTTTTTTTGGAATTTTGTATTACGCGTCGGGTAGGAACGGAACAAAACGATAATTTTAATTTTCTCTCTTTCTTGGCCTTTTCCAACGTATTCTGGCTTGAAATGGAGCCGTAATGCTATTTTTTAATTTTTTTAATTTTTTTACTATTCTTTTGGAATTTTCTATTACGCGTAGGGTAGGAACGGAACGGTACGATAATTCTAATTTTCTCACTTTCTTGGCCTTTTCCAACCTATTTTGGCTTAAAATGACGCCATAATATTTTTTTTTAATTTTTTTGAATGTTTTAGCTATTT
The DNA here is from genome assembly GCA_023055345.1 of Quercus wislizeni. Taxonomy (NCBI): domain Eukaryota; kingdom Viridiplantae; phylum Streptophyta; class Magnoliopsida; order Fagales; family Fagaceae; genus Quercus; species Quercus wislizeni. Next base: position 29,996,934 of record JALGQJ010000006.1, read on the forward strand.
TTTTGGAATTTTCTTTGAAGCGTCGGGTAGAAACGGAGCCGAACGATAATTTTTATTTTCCCTCTTTCTCTGCCTTTTCGAACTTATGTTGGCTTGAAATGAAGCCATAAGTCTATTTTTAAATTACTAGAATTTTTTTACTATTTTTTTTGGAATTTTCTATTACGATTCTGGTAGGAACGCAACGATACGAGAATTCTAATTTTCTCACTTTCTTGGCCTTTTCCAACTTATTTTGGCTTAAAATGATGCAATAATGGTCTTTTTTAATTTTTTTTTGAATGTTTTAGCTATTTTTTTGGAATTTTCTTTTAAGCGTCGGGTAGAAACGGAGCCGAACGGCAATTTTTCTTTTCTCTCTTTCTCCGTCTTTTCGAACTTATTAGAATTATTAGAATTATTAGAATTATTAAATTATTAGAATTTTTTTAGTATTTTTTTTGGAATTTTTTTTACGCGTCGGGTAGGAACGGAACGGTACGATAATTCTAATTTTCTCACTTTCTTGGCTTTTTCCAACCAATTTTGGCTAAAAATGACGCCATAATAATTTTTTTTAATTTTTTTAAATGTTTTAGTATTTTTTTGGAATTTTCTTTTAAGCGTCGGGTAGAAACGGAACCGATCGGTAATTTTTATTTTCTCTCTTTCTCGGCATTTTCGATCTTATTTTGGCTTGAAATGATGCCATAAGTCTATTTTTAACTTATTAGAATTTTTTTACTATTTTTTTTGGTATTTTTTATTACGCGTCGGGTAGGAACGGAACAAAACGATAATTTTAATTTTCTCTCTTTCTTGGCCTTTTCCAACGTATTCTGGCTTGAAATGGAGCCGTAATGCGATTTTTTAATTTTTTGAATTTTTTTACTATTCTTTTGGAATTTTCTATTACGCGTCGGGTAGGAACGGAACGGTACGATAATTCTAATTTTCTCACTTTCTTGGCCTTTTCCAACCTATTTTGGCTTAAAATGACGCCATAATAATTTTTTTTTAATTTTTTTGAATGTTTTAGCTATTTTTTTGGAATTTTCTTTTAAGCGTCGGGTAGAAACGGAGCCGAACGATAATTTTTATTTTCCCTCTTTTTCGGCCTTTTCGAACTTATTTTGGCTTGAAATGAGGCCATAAGTCTATTTTTAAATTATTAGAATTTTTTTACTATTTTTTTTGGAATTTTCTATTACGATTCGGGTAGGAACGTAACGGTACGAGAATTCTAATTTTCTCACTTTCTTGGCCTTTTCCAACCTATTTTGGCTTAAAATGATGCAATAATGGTCTTTTTTAATTTCTTTTTGAATGTTTTAGCTATTTTCTTTTAAGCGTCAGGTAGAAACGGAGCCGAACGGTAATTTTATTTTCTCTCTTTCTCGGTCTTTTCGAACTTATTTTGGCTTGAAATGGAGCCAAAAGTCTATTTTTAAATTATTAGAATTTTTTTACTATTTTTTTTGGAATTTTCTATTACGCGTCGGGTAGGAACGGAACAAAACGATAATTTTAATTTTCTCTCTTTCTTGGCCTTTTCCAACGTATTCTGGCTTGAAATGGAGTCGTAATGCTATTTTTTAATTTTTTGAATTTTTTTACTATTCTTTTGGAATTTTCTATTACGCTTCGGGTAGGAACGGAACGGTACGATAAATCTAATTTTCTCACTTTCTTGGCCTTTTCCAACCTATTTTGGCTTAAAATGATGCCATATTGGTCTTGTTTAGTTTTTTGAATGTTTTTGCTATTTTTTAGGAGTTTTCTTTTACGCGTTGGGTAGAAACGGAGCCGAACGATAATTTTTATTTTTCCTCTTTCTCAGCCTTTTCCAACTTATTTTGGCTTGAAATGAAGCCATATTGGTATTTTTTAATTTTTTGGCTATTTTTTATTGCGCGTTACGTAGGAACGGAACGAAACGATAATTTCTATTTTCTCTCTTTCTCGGCCTTTTCCAACCTATTTTGGCTTGAAATGAAGCCATAATGGTATTTTTTAATTTTTTAAAATTTTTGGAATTTTCTTTTAGGCGTCGCGTAGAAACGAAACGGAATGATAATTTCAATTTTCTCCCTTTTTCGGCCTTTTACAACCTATTTTGGCTTGAAATGAAGCCGTAATGGTATTTTTTTAATTTTTTCAATTTTTTCTATTTTTTTGGAATTTTCTATTACGCGTTAGGTAGGAACGGAACGAAACGATAATTTTTATTTTCTCTCTTTCTCGTCCTTCTCCAACCTATATTGGTTTGAAATGAAGCCATAATTGTATTTTTCAATTTTTTTAGTTTTTGGCTATTTTTTTGGAATTTTCTATTAGGCGTCGAGCAAGAACGAAACGGAATGATAATTTCAATTTTCTCCCTATCTCGGCCGTTTCCAAACTATTTTCGCTTGAAATGGAGCCATAGGTCTATTTTTTAATTTCTTCAATTTTTTTGCTATTTTTTTGGAATTTTCTATTACGCGTCGAGTAGGAACGGGACAAAACAATAATTTTTGTTTTCTCTCCTTCTCCGCTTTTTCGAACTTACTTTGGCTTGAAATGAAGCCATAAGTCTATTTTTTAATTTTTATAATTTTTTTACTTTTTTTTTTGGAATTTTCTATTACGCTTCGGGTAGGAACGGAACAAAACGATAATTTTAATTTTCTCTCTTTCTCGGCCTTTTCCAACGTATTCTGGCTTGAAATGGAGCCATAATGCTATTTTTTAATTTTTTTGAATTTTTTTACTGTTCTTTTGGAATTTTCTATTACGCGTCGGGTAGGAACGGAACGGTACGATAATTCTAATTTTCTCACTTTCTTGGCCTTTTCCAACCTATTTTGGCTTAAAATGATGCTATAATGGTCTTGTACAATTTTTTGAATGTTTTTGCTATTTTTTTAGAGTTTTCTTTTACGCGTTGGGTAGAAACGGAGCCGAACGATAATTTTTATTTTCCCTCTTTCTCGGCCTTTTCGAACTTATTTTGGCTTGAAATGAAGCCATAAGTCTATTTTTAAATTATTAGAATTTTTTTACTATTTTTTTTGGAATTTTCTATTACGATTCGGGTAGGAACGGAACGGTACGAGAATTCTAATTTTCTCACTTTCCTGGCCTTTTCCAACCTATTTTGGCTTAAAATGATGCAATAATGGTCTTTTTTAATTTTTTTTTTGAATGTTTTAGCTATTTTTTTGGAATTTTCTTTTAAGCGTCAGGTAGAAACGGAGCCGAACGGTAATTTTTATTTTCTCTCTTTCTCGGTCTTTTCGAACTTATTTTGGCTTGAAATGAAGCCATAAGTCTATTTTTAAATTATTAGAATTTTTTTACTATTTTTTTTGGAATTTTCTATTACGCGTCAGGTAGGAACGGAACAAAACGATAATTTTAATTTTCTCTCTTTCTTGGCCTTTTCCAACGTATTCTGGCTTGAAATGGAGCAGTAATGCTATTTTTTAATTTTTTGAATTTTTTTACTATTCTTTTGGAATTTTCTATTACGCGTCGGGTAGGAACGGAACGGTACGATAATTCTAATTTTCTCACTTTCTTGGCCTTTTCCAACCTATTTTGGCTTAAAATGATGCCATAATGGTCTTGTTTAATTTTTTGAATGTTTTTGCTATTTTTTAGGAATTTTCTTTTACGCGTTGGGTAGAAACGGAGCCGAACGATAATTTTTATTTTTCCTCTTTCTCAGCCTTTTCCAACTTATTTTGGCTTGAAATGAAGCCATAAAGGTATTTTTTAATTTTTTGGCTATTTTTTGGGAATTTTTTATTGCGCGTTACGTAGGAACGGAACGAAACGATAATTTCTATTTTCTCTCTTTCTCGGCCTTTTCCAACCTATTTTGGCTTGAAATGAAGCCATAATGGTATTTTTTAATTTTTCAAAATTTTTGGAATTTTCTTTTAGGCTTCGCGTAGGAACGAAACGGAACGATAATTTCAATTTTCTCCCTTTTTCGGCCTTTTACAACCTATTTTGGCTTGAAATGAAGCCGTAATGGTATTTTTTTAATTTTTTCAATTTTTCCTATTGTTTTGGAATTTCCTATTACGCGTTAGGTAGGAACGGAACGAAATGATAATTTTTATTTTCTCTCTTTCTCGTCCTTCTCCAACCTATATTGGTTTGAAATGAAGCCATAATTGTATTTTTCAATTTTTTTAGTTTTTGGCTATTTTTTTGGAATTTTCTATTAGGCGTCGAGCAAGAACGAAACGGAATGATAATTTCAATTTTCTCCCTATCTCGGCCGTTTCCAACCTATTTTCACTTGAAATGGAGCCATAGGTCTATTTTTTAATTTCTTCAATTTTTTTGCTATTTTTTTGGAATTTTCTATTACGCGTCGAGTAGGAACGGGACAAAACAATAATTTTTTTTTCTCTCCTTCTCCGCTTTTTCGAACTTACTTTGGCTTGAAATGAAGCCATAAGTCTATTTTTTAATTTTTATAATTTTTTTGCTTTTTTTTTTTAATTTTCTATTACGCTTCGGGTAGGAACGGAACAAAACGATAATTTTAATTTTCCCTCTTTCTCGGCCTTTTCCAACGTATTCTGGCTTGAAATGGAGCCATAATGCTATTTTTTAGTTTTTTGAATTTTTTTACTGTTCTTTTGGAATTTTCTATTACGCTTCGGGTAGGAACGGAACGGTACGATAATTCTAATTTTCTCACTTTCTTGGCATTTTCCAACCTATTTTGGCTTAAAATGATGCCATAATGGTCTTGTTTAATTTTTTGAATGTTTTTGCTATTTTTTAGGAATTTTCTTTTACGCGTTGGGTAGAAACGGAGCCGAACGATAATTTTTATTTTTCCTCTTTCTCAGCCTTTTCCAACTTATTTTGGCTTGAAATGAAGCCATAAGTCTATTTTTTAATTTTTAGAATTTTTTTGCTTTTTTTTTGGAATTTTCTATTACGCTTCGGGTAGGAACGGAACAAAACGATAATTTTAATTTTCTCTCTTTCTCCGTCTTTTCCAACGTATTCTGGCTTGAAACGGAGCCATAATGCTATTTTTTAATTTTTTGAATTTTTTTACAGTTCTTTTGGAATTTTCTATTACGCGTCGGGTAGGAACGGAATGGTACGATAATTCTAATTTTCTCACTTTCTTGGCCTTTTCCAACATATTTTGGCTTAAAATGATGCTATAATGGTCTTGTATAATTTTTTGAATGTTTTTGCTATTTTTTTAGAGTTTTCTTTTACGCGTTGGGTAGAAACGGAGCCGAACGATAATTTTTATTTTCCCTCTTTCTCGGCCTCTTCGAACTTATTTTGGCTTGAAATGAAGCCATAAGTCTATTTTTAAATTATTATAATTTCTTTACTATTTTTTTTGGAATTTTCTATTACGATTCGGGTAGGAACGGAACGGTACGAGAATTCTAATTTTCTCACTTTCTTGGCCTTTTCCAACCTATTTTGGCTTAAAATGATGCAATAATGGTCTTTTTAAATTTTTTTTGAATGTTTTAGCTATTTTTTTGGAATTTTCTTTTAAGCGTCAGGTAGAAACGGAGCCGAACGGTAATTTTTATTTTCTATCTTTCTCGGTCTTTTTGAACTTATTTTGGCTTGAAATGGAGCCATAAGTCTATTTTTAAATTATTAGAATTTTTTTACTATTTTTTTTGGAATTTTCTATTACGCGTCGGGTTGGAACGGAACAAAATGATAATTTTAATTTTCTATCTTTCTTGGCCTTTTCCAACGTATTCTGGCTTGAAATGGAGCCGTAATGCTATTTTTTAATTTTTTGAATTTTTTTACTATTCTTTTGGAATTTTCTATTACGCGTCGGGTAGGAACGGAACGGTACGATAATTCTAATTTTCTCACTTTCTTGGCCTTTTCCAACCTATTTTGGCTTAAAATGACGCCATAATATTTTTTTTTAATTTTTTTGAATGTTTTAGATATTTTTTTGGAATTTTCTTTTAAGCGTCGGGTAGAAACGGAGCCGAACGATAATTTTTATTTTCCCTCTTTCTCGGCCTTTTCGAACTTATTTTGGCTTGAAATGAAGCCATAAGTCTATTTTTAAATTATTAGAATTTTTTTACAATATTTTTTGGAATTTTCTATTACGATTCGGATAGGAACGTAACGGTACGAGAATTCTAATTTTCTCACTTTCTTGGCCTTTTCCAACCTATTTTGGCTTAAAATGATGCAATAATGGTCTTTTTTAATTTTTTTTTTGAATGTTTTAGCTATTTTTTTGGAATTTTCTTTTAAGCGTCAGGTAGAAACGGAGCCGAACGGTAATTTTTATTTTCTCTCTTTCTCGGTCTTTTCGAACTTATTTTGGCTTGAAATGAAGCCATAAGTCTATTTTTAAATTATTAGAATTTTTTTACTATTTTTTTTGGAATTTTCTATTACGCGTCGGGTAGGAACGGAACAAAACGATAATTTTAATTTTCTCTCTTTCTTGGCCTTTTCCAACGTATTCTGGCTTGAAATGGAGCCGTAATTCTATTTTTTAATTTTTTGAATTTTTTTACTATTCTTTTGGAATTTTCTATTACGCGTCGGGTAGGAACGGAACGGTACGATAATTCTAATTTTCTCACTTTCTTGGCCTTTTCCAACCTATTTTGGCTTAAAATGACGCCATAATAAATTTTTTTAATTTTTTTGAATGTTTTAGATATTTTTTTGGAATTTTCTTTTAAGCGTCGGGTAGAAACGGAGCCGAACGATAATTTTTATTTTCCCTCTTTCTTGGCCTTTTCGAACTTATTTTGGCTTGAAATGAAGCCATAAGTCTATTTTTAAATTATTAGAATTTTTTTACAATATTTTTTGGAATTTTCTATTACGATTCGGATAGGAACGTAACGGTACGAGAATTCTAATTTTCTCACTTTCTTGGCCTTTTCCAACCTATTTTGGCTTAAAATGATGCAATAATGGTCTTTTTTAATTTTTTTTTTGAATGTTTTAGCTATTTTTTTGGAATTTTCTTTTAAGCGTCAGGTAGAAACGGAGCCGAACGGTAATTTTTATTTTCTCTCTTTCTCGGTCTTTTCGAACTTATTTTGGCTTGAAATGAAGCCATAAGTCTATTTTTAAATTATTAGAATTTTTTTACTATTTTTTTTGGAATTTTCTATTACGCGTCGGGTAGGAACGGAACAAAACGATAATTTTAATTTTCTCTCTTTCTTGGCCTTTTCCAGCGTATTCTGGCTTGAAATGGAGCAGTAATACTATTTTTTAATTTTTTTAATTTTTTTACTATTCTTTTGGAATTTTCTATTACGCGTAGGGTAGGAACGGAACGGTACGATAATTCTAATTTTCTCACTTTCTTGGCCTTTTCCAACCTATTTTGGCTTAAAATGACGCCATAATAATTTTTTTTATTTTTTTTGAATGTTTTAGCTATTTTTTTGGAATTTTCTATTAAGCGTCGGGTAGGAACGGAACAAAACGATAATTTTAATTTTCTCTCTTTCTTGGCCTTTTCCAACGTATTCTGGCTTGAAATGGAGCTGTAATGCTATTTTTTAATTTTTTGAATTTTTTTACTATTCTTTTGGAATTTTCTATTACGCGTCGGGTAGGAACGGAACGGTACGATAATTCTAATTTTCTAACTTTCTTGGCCTTTTCCAACCTATTTTGGCTTAAAATGATGCCATAATGGTCTTGTTTAATTTTTTGAATGTTTTTGCTATTTTTTAGGAATTTTCTTTTACGCGTTGGGTAGAAACGGAGCCGAACGATAATTTTTATTTTTCCTCTTTCTCAGCCTTTTCCAACTTATTTTGGCTTGAAATAAAGCCATAATGGTATTTTTTAATTTTTTGGCTATTTTTTGGGAATTTTTTATTGCGTGTTACGTAGGAACGGAACGAAACGATAATTTCTATTTTCTCTCTTTCTCGGCCTTTTCCAACCTATTTTGGCTTGAAATGAAGCCATAATGGTATTTTTTAATTTTTTAAAATTTTGGAATTTTCTTTTAGGCGTCGCGTAGGAACGAAACGGAACGATAATTTCAATTTTCTCCCTTTTTCGGCCTTTTACAACCTATTTTGGCTTGAAATGAAGCCGTAATGGTATTTTTTTAATTTTTTCAATTTTTCCTATTTTTTTGAAATTTTCTATTACGTGTTAGGTAGGAACAGAACGAAACGATAATTTTTATTTTCTCTCTTTCTCCTCCTTCTCCAACCTATATTGGTTTGAAATGAAGCCATAATTGTATTTTTTAATTTTTTTTAATTTTTGGCTATTTTTTTAGAATTTTCTATTAGGCGTCGAGCAAGAACGAAACGGAATGATAATTTCAATTTTCTCCCTATCTCGGCCGTTTCCAACCTATTTTCGCTTGAAATGGAGCCATAGGTCTATTTTTTAATTTCTTCAATTTTTTGCTATTTTTTTGGAATTTTTTATTACGCGTCGAGTAGGAACGGGACAAAACAATAATTTTTGTTTTCTCTCCTTCTCCGCTTTTTCGAACTTACTTTGGCTTGAAATGAAGCCATAATTCTATTTTTTAATTTTTAGAATTTTTTTCCTTTTTTTTTGGAATTTTCTATTACGCTTCGGGTAGGAACGGAACAAAACGATAATTTTAATTTTCTCTCTTTCTCGGCCTTTTCCAACGTATTCTGGCTTGAAATGCAGCCATAATGCTATTTTTTAGTTTTTTGAATTTTTTTACTATTCTTTTGGAATTTTCTATTACGCTTCGGGTAGGAACGGAACGGTACGATAATTCTAATTTTCTCACTTTCTTGGCCTTTTCCAACCTATTTTGGCTTAAAATGATGCCATAATGGTCTTGTTTAATTTTTTGAATGTTTTTACTATTTTTTAGGAATTTTCTTTTACGCGTTGGGTAGAAACGGAGCCGAACGACAATTTTTATTTTTCCTCTTTCTCAGCCCTTTCCAACTTATTTTGGCTTGAAATGAAGCCATAATGGTATTTTTTAATTTTTTGGCTATTTTTTGGGAATTTTTTATTGCGCGTTACGTAGGAACGGAACGAAACGATAATTTCTATTTTCTCTCTTTCTCGGCCTTTTCCAACCTATTTTGGCTTGAAATGAAGTAATAATGGTATTTTTTAATTTTTTAAAATTTTTGGAATTTTCTTTTAGGCGTCGCGTAGGAACGAAACGGAACGATAATTTCAATTTTCTCCCTTTTTCGGCCTTTTACAACCTATTTTGGCTTGAAATGAAGCCGTAATGGTATTTTTTTAATTTTTTCAATTTTTCCTATTTTTTTTGGAATTTTCTATTAAGCGTCGGGTAGAAACGGAACAAAACGATAATTTTAATTTTCTCTCTTTCTTGCCCTTTTCCAACGTATTCTGGCTTGAAATGGAGCCGTAATGCTATTTTTTAATTTTTTGAATTTTTTTACTATTCTTTTGGAATTTTCTATTACGCGTCGGGTAGGAACGGAACGGTACGATAATTCTAATTTTCTCACTTTCTTGGCCTTTTCCAACCTATTTTGGCTTAAAATGACGCCATAATAATTTTTTTTTAATTTTTTTTGAATGTTTTAGCTATTTTTTTGGAATTTTCTATTAAGCGTCGGGTAGGAACGGAACAAAACGATAATTTTAATTTTCTCTCTTTCTTGGCCTTTTCCAACGTATTCTGGCTTGAAATGGAGCCGTAATGCTATTTTTTAATTTTTTGAATTTTTTTACTATTCTTTTGGAATTTTCTATTACGGGTCGGGTAGGAACGGAACGGTACGATAATTCTAATTTTCTCACTTTCTTGGCCTTTTCCAACCTATTTTGGCTTAAAATGATGCCATAATGGTCTTGTTTAATTTTTTGAATGTTTTTGCTATTTTTTAGGAATTTTCTTTTACGCGTTGGGTAGAAACGGAGCCGAACGATAATTTTTATTTTTCCTCTTTCTCAGCCTTTTCCAACTTATTTTGGCTTAAAATCAAGCCATAATGGTATTTTTTAATTTTTTCGCTATTTTTTGGGAATTTTTTATTGCGTGTTACGTAGGAACGGAACGAAACGATAATTTCTATTTTCTCTCTTTCTCGGCCTTTTCCGACCTATTTTGGCTTGAAATGAAGCCATAATGGTATTTTTTAATTTTTTAAAATTTTTGGAATTTTCTTTTAGGCGTCGCGTAGGAATGAAACGGAACGATAATTTCAATTTTCTCCCTTTTTCGGCCTTTTACAACCTATTTTGGCTTGAAATGAAGCCGTAATGGTATTTTTTTAATTTTTTCAATTTTTCCTTTTTTTTTGGAATTTTCTATTACGCGTTAGGTAGGAACGGAACGAAACGATAATTTTTATTTTCTCTCTTTCTCGTCCTTCTCCAACCTATATTGGTTTGAAATGAAGCCATAATTGTATTTTTCAATTTTTTTAGTTTTTGGCTACTTTTTTGGAATTTTCTATTAGGCGTCGAGCAAGAACGAAACGGAATGATAATTTCAATTTTCTCCCTATCTCGGCCGTTTCCGACCTATTTTCGCTTGAAATGGAGCCATAGGTCTATTTTTTAATTTCTTCAATTTTTTTGCTATTTTTTTGGAATTTTCTATTACGCGTCGAGTAGGAACGGGACAAAACAATAATTTTTGTTTTCTCTCCTTCTCCACTTTTTCGAACTTACTTTGGCTTGAAATGAAGCCATAAGTCTATTTTTTAATTTTTAGAATTTTTTTGCTTTTTTTTTTGGAATTTTCTATTACGCTTCGGGTAGGAACGGAACAAAACGATAATTTTAATTTTCTCTCTTTCTCGGCCTTTTCCAACGTATTCTGGCTTGAAATGGAGCCATAATGCTATTTTTTAGTTTTTTGAATTTTTTTACTATTCTTTTGGAATTTTCTATTACGCTTCGGGTAGGAACGGAACGGTACGATAATTCTAATTTTCTCACTTTCTTGGCCTTTTCCAACCTATTTTGGCTTAAAATGATGCCATAATGGTCTTGTTTAATTTTTTGAATGTTTTTGCTATTTTTTAGGAATTTTCTTTTACGCGTTGGGTAGAAACGGAGCCGAACGATAATTTTTATTTTTCCTCTTTCTCAGCCTTTTCCAACTTATTTTGGCTTGAAATGAAGCCATAAGTCTATTTTTTAATTTTTAGAATTTTTTTGCTTTTTTTTTGGAATTTTCTATTACGCTTCGGGTAGGAACGGAACAAAACGATAATTTTAATTTTCTCTCTTTCTTGGCCTTTTCCAACGTATTCTGGCTTGAAATGGAGCAGTAATACTATTTTTTAATTTTTTGAATTTTTTTACTATTCTTTTGGAATTTTCTATTACGCGTCGGTTAGGAGCGGAACGGTACGATAATTCTAATTTTCTCACTTTCTTGGCCTTTTCCAACCTATTTTGGCTTAAAATGATGCCATAATGGTCTTGTTTAATTTTTTGAATGTTTTTGCTATTTTTTAGGAATTTTCTTTTACGCGTTGGGTAGAAACGGAGCCGAACGATAATTTTTATTTTTCCTCTTTCTCTGCCTTTTCCAACTTATTTTGGCTTGAAATGAAGCCATAATGGTATTTTTTAATTTTTTGGCTATTTTTTGGGAATTTTATATTCCGCGTTACGTAGGAACGGAACGAAACGATAATTTCTATTTTCTCTCTTGCTCGGCCTTTTCCAACCTATTTTGGCTTGAAATGAAGCCATAATGGTATTTTTTATTTTTTTAAAATTTTTGGAATTTTCTTTTAGGCGTCGGGTAGGAACGAAACGGAACGATAATTTCAATTTTCTCCCTTTTTCGGCCATTTACAACCAATTTTGGCTTGAAATGAAGCCATAATGGTATTTTTTTAATTTTTTCAATTTTTCCTATTTTTTTGGAATTTTCTATTACCCGTTAGGTAGGAACAGAACGAAACGATAATTTTTATTTTCTCTCTTTCTCGTCATTCTCCAACCTAGTTTGGTTTGAAATGAACCCATAATTGTATTTTTCAATTTTTTTAATTTTTTAGCAATTTTCTCCCTATCCCGGCCGTTTCCAACCTATTTTCGCTTGAAATGGAGCCATAGGTCTATTTTTTAATTTCTTCAATTTTTTTGCTATTTTTTTGGAATTTTCTTTCACGCGTTGGGTAGAAACGGAGCCGAACGATAATTTTTATTTTCCCTCTTTCTCGGCCTTTTCAAACTTATTTTGGCTTGAAATGAAGCCATAAGTCTATTTTTAAATTATTAGAATTTTTTTACTATTTTTTTTGGAATTTTCTATTACGATTCGGGTAGGAACGTAACGGTACGAGAATTCTAATTGTCTCACTTTCTTGGCCTTTGCCAACCTATTTTGGCTTAAAATGATGCAATAATGGTCCTTTTTAATTTTTTTTTTTAATGTTTTAGCTATTTTTTTGGTATTTTCATTTAGGCGTCAGGTAGAAACGGAGCCGAACGGTAATTTTATTTTCTCTCTTTCTCGGTCTTTTCGAACTTATTTTGGCTTGAAATGAAGCCATAAGTCTATTTTTAAATTATTAGAATTTTCTTACTATTTTTTTTGGAATTTTCTATTACGCGTCGGGTAGGAACGGAACAAAACGATAATTTTAATTTTCTCTATTTCTTGGCCTTTTCCAACGTATTCTGGCTTGAAATGGAGCCGTAATGCTATTTTTTAATTTTTTTACTATTCTTTTGGAATTTTCTATTACGCGTCGGGTAGGAACGGAACGGTACGATAATTCTAATTTTCACACTTTCTTGGCCTTTTCCATCCTATTTTGGCTTAAAAATGATGCCATAATGGTCTTGTATAATTTGTTGAATGTATTTGCTATTTTTTTGGAATTTTCTTTTACGCGTTGGGTAGGAACGGAACAAAACGATAATTTTAATTTTCCCTCTTTCTCGGCCTTTTCGAACTTATGTTGGCTTGAAATGGAGCCGTAATGCTTTTTTTTAATTTTTTTAATTTTTTTACTATTCTTTTGGAATTTTCTATTACGCGTCAGGTAGGAACGGAACGGTACGATAATTCTAATTTTCTCACTTTCTTGGCCTTTTCCAACCTATTTTGGCTTAAAATGATGCAGTAATGGTCTTTTTTAATTTTTTTTTGAATGTTTTAGCTATTTTTTTGGTATTTTCTTTTAAGCGTCGGGTAGAAACGGAGCCGAACGGTAATTTTATTTTCTCTCTTTAACGGTCTTTTCGAACTTATTTTGGCTTGAAATGAAGCCATAAGTCTATTTTTAAATTATTAGAATTTTCTTACTATTTTTTTTTGGAATTTTGTATTACGCGTCGGGTAGGAACGGAACAAAACGATAATTTTAATTTTCTCTATTTCTTGGCCTTTTCCAACGTATTCTGGCTTGAAATGGAGCCGTAATGCTATTTTTTAATTTTTTGAATTTTTTTACTATTCTTTTGGAATTTTCTATTACGCGTCGGGTAGGAACGGAACGGTACGATAATTCTAATTTTCTCACTTTCTTGACCTTTTCCAACCTATTTTGGCTGAAAATGATGCTATAATGGTCTTGTATAATTTGTTGAATGTTTTTGCTATTTTTTTGGAATTTTCTTTTACGCGTTGGGTAGAAACGGAGCCGAACGATAATTTTTATTTTCCCTCTTTCTCAGCCTTTTCGAACTTATGTTGGCTTGAAATGAAGCCATAAGTCTATTTTTAAATTATTAGAATTTTTTTACTATTTTTTTTGGAATTTTCTATTACGATTCGGGTAGGAACGCAACGATACGAGAATTCTAATTTTCTCACTTTCTTGGCCTTTTCCAACCTATTTTGGCTTAAAATGACGCCATAATAATTTTTTTTAATTTTTTTGAATGTTTTAGCTATTTTTTCGGAATTTTCTTTTAAGCGTCGGGTGGAAACGGAGCCGAACGATAATTTTTATTTTCCCTCTTTCTCGGCCTTTTCGAACTTATTTTGGCTTGAAATGAAGCCATAAGTCTATTTTTAAACTATTAGAATTTTTTTACTATTTTTTTTGGAATTTTCTATTACGATTCGGGTAGGAACGTAACGGTACGAGAATTCTAATTTTCTCACTTTCTTGGCCTTTTCCAACCTATTTTGGCTTAAAATGATGCAATAATGGTCTTTTTTAATTTTTTTTTTGAATGTTTTAGCTATTTTTTTGGAATTTTCTTTTAAGCGTCAGGTAGAAACGGAGCCGAACGGTAATTTTTATTTTCTCTCTTTTTCGGTCTTTTCGAACTTATTTTGGCTTGAAATGAAGCCATAAGTCTATTTTTAAATTATTAGAATTTTTTTACTATTTTTTTTGGAATTTTCTATTACGATTCGGGTAGGAATGTAACGGTACGAGAATTCTAATTTTCTCACTTTCTTGGCCTTTTCCAACCTATTTTGGCTTAGAATGATGCCATAATGGTATTTTTTAATTTTTTTTTTGAATGTTTTAGCTATTTTTTTGGAATTTTCTTTTAAGCGTCAGGTAGAAACGAAGCCGAGCGGTAATTTTTATTTTCTCTCTTTCTCGGTCTTTTCGAACTTATTTTGGCTTGAAATGAAGCCATAAGTCTATTTTTAAATTATTAGAATTTTTTTACTATTTTTTTTGGAATTTTCTATTACGCGTCGAGTAGGAACGGAACAAAACGATAATTTTAATTTTCTCTCTTTCTTGGCCTTTTCCAACGTATTCTAGCTTGTAATGGAGCCGTAATTCTATTTTTTAATTTTTTGAATTTTTTTACTATTCTTTTGGAATTTTCTATTACGCGTCGGGTAGGAACGGAACGGTACGATAATTCTAATTTTCTCTCTTTCTTGGACTTTTCCAACCTATTTTGGCTTAAAATGACGCCATAATAATTTTTTTTAATTTTTTTGAATGTTTTAGCTATTTTTTTGGAATTTTCTTTTAAGCGTCGGGTAGAAACGGAGCCGAACGATAATTTTTATTTTCCCTCTTTCTCTGCCTTTTCGAACTTATGTTGGCTTGAAATGAAGCCATAAGTCTATTTTTAAATTACTAGAATTTTTTTACTATTTTTTTTGGAATTTTCTATTACGATTCTGGTAGGAACGCAACGATACGAGAATTCTAATTTTCTCACTTTCTTGGCCTTTTCCAACTTATTTTGGCTTAAAATGATGCAATAATGGTCTTTTTTAATTTTTTTTTGAATGTTTTAGCTATTTTTTTGGAATTTTCTTTTAAGCGTCGGGTAGAAACGGAGCCGAACGGCAATTTTTCTTTTCTCTCTTTCTCCGTCTTTTCGAACTTATTAGAATTATTAGAATTATTAGAATTATTAAATTATTAGAATTTTTTTAGTATTTTTTTTGGAATTTTTTTTACGCGTCGGGTAGGAACGGAACGGTACGATAATTCTAATTTTCTCACTTTCTTGGCTTTTTCCAACCAATTTTGGCTAAAAATGACGCCATAATAATTTTTTTTAATTTTTTTAAATGTTTTAGTATTTTTTTGGAATTTTCTTTTAAGCGTCGGGTAGAAACGGAACCGATCGGTAATTTTTATTTTCTCTCTTTCTCGGCATTTTCGATCTTATTTTGGCTTGAAATGATGCCATAAGTCTATTTTTAACTTATTAGAATTTTTTTACTATTTTTTTTGGTATTTTTTATTACGCGTCGGGTAGGAACGGAACAAAATGATAATTTTTGTTTTCTCTCCTTCTCCGCTTTTTCGAACTTATTTTGGCTTGAAATGAAGCCATAAGTCTATTTTTTAATTTTTAGAATTTTTTTGCTTTTTTTTTGGAATTTTCTATTACGCTTCGGGTAGGAACGGAACAAAACGATAATTTTAATTTTCTCTCTTTCTCGGCCTTTTCCAACGTATTCTGGCTTGAAATGGAGCCATAATGCTATTTTTTAATTTTTTGAATTTTTTTACTGTTCTTTTGGAATTTTCTATTACGCGTCGGGTAGGAACGAAATGGTACGATAATTATAATTTTCTCACTTTCTTGGCCTTTTCCAACCTATTTTGGCTTAAAATGATGCTATAATGGTCTTGTATAATTTTTTGAATGTTTTTGCTATTTTTTTAGAATTTTCTTTTACGCGTTGGGTAGAAACGGAGCCGAACGCTAATTTTTATTTTCCCTCTTTCTTGGCCTTTTCGAACTTATGTTGGCTTGAAATGAAGCCATAAGTCTATTTTTAAATTATTAGAATTTTTTTACTATTTTTTTTGGAATTTTCTATTACGATTCGGGTAGGAACGCAACGATACGAGAATTCTAATTTTCTCACTTTCTTGGCCTTTTCCAACCTATTTTGGCTTAAAATGATGGAATAATGGTCTTTTTTAATTTTTTTTTGAATGTTTTAGCTATTTTTTTGGAATTTTCTTTTAAGCGTCAGGTAGAAACGGAGCCGAACAGTAATTTTTATTTTCTCTCTTTTTCGGTCTTTTCGAACTTATTTTGGCTTGAAATGAAGCCATAAGTCTATTTTTAAATTATTAGAATTTTTTTACTATTTTTTTTGGAATTTTCTATTACGATTCGGGTAGGAACGCAACGATACGAGAATTCTAATTTTCTCACTTTCTTGGCCTTCTCCAACCTATTTTGGCTTAAAATGATGCAATAATGGTCTTTTTTATTTTTTTTTTTGAATGTTTTAGCTATTTTTTTGGAATTTTCTTTTAAGCGTCAGGTAGAAACGGAGCCGAACGATAATTTTTATTTTCCCTCTTTCTCTGCCTTTTCGAACTTATTTTGGCTTAAAATGAAGCCATAAGTCTATTTTTAAATTATTAGAATTTTATTACTATTTTTTTTGGAATTTTCTATTACGATTCGGGTAGGAATGTAACGGTACGAGAATTCTAATTTTCTCACTTTCTTGGCCTTTTCCAACCTATTTTGGCTTAAAATGATGCAATAATGGTCTTTTTTATTTTTTTTTTTGAATGTTTTAGCTATTTTTTTGGAATTTTCTTTTAAGCGTCAGGTAGAAACGAAGCCGAACGGTAATTTTTATTTTCTCTCTTTCTCGGTCTTTTCGAACTTATTTTGGCTTGAAATGTAGCCATAAGTCTATTTTTAAATTATTAGAATTTTTTTACTATTTTTTTTGGAATTTTCTATTACGCGTCGGGTAGGAACGGAACAAAACGATAATTTTAATTTTCTCTCTTTCTTGGCCTTTTCCAACGTATTCTGGCTTGAAATGGAGCCGTAACTCTATTTTTTAATTTTTTGAATTTTTTTACTATTCTTTTGGAATTTTCTATTACGCATCGGGTAGGAACGGAACGGTACGATAATTCTAATTTTCTCTCTTTCTTGGCCTTTTCCAACCTATTTTGGCTTAAAATGACGCCATAATAATTTTTTTTAATTTTTTTGAATGTTTTAGCTATTTTTTTGGAATTTTCTTTTAAGCGTCGGGTAGAAACGGAGCCGAACGATAATTTTTATTTTCCCTCTTTCTCTGCCTTTTCGAACTTATTTTGGCTTGAAATGAAGCCATAAGTCTATTTTTAAATTATTAGAATTTTTTTACTATTTTTTTTGGAATTTTCTTTTACGCGTCGGGTAGGAACGGAACAAAACGATAATTTTAATTTTCTCTCTTTCTTGGCCTTTTCCAACGTATTCTGGCTTGAAATGGAGCCGTAATGCATTTTTTAATTTTTTGAATTTTTTTACTATTCTTTCGGAATTTTCTATTACGATTCGGGTAGGAACGCAACGATACGAGAATTCTAATTTTCTCACTTTCTTGGCCTTTTCCAACCTATTTTGGCTTAAAATGATGGAATAATGGTCTTTTTTAATTTTTTTTTGAATGTTTTAGCTATTTTTTTGGAATTTTCTTTTAAGCGTCTGGTAGAAACGGAGACGAACGGTAATTTTTATTTTCTCTCTTTTTCGGTCTTTTCGAACTTATTTTGGCTTGAAATGAAGCCATAAGTCAATTTTTAAATTATTAGAATTTTTTTACTATTTTTTTTGGAATTTTCTATTACGATTCGGGTAGGAATGTAACGGTACGAGAATTCTAATTTTCTCACTTTCTTGGCCTTTTCCAACCTATTTTGGCTTAAATTGATGCAATAATGGTCTTTTTTAATTTTTTTTTTGAATGTTTTAGCTATTTTTTTGGAATTTTCTTTTAAGCGTCAGGTAGAAACGAAGCCGAACGGTAATTTTTATTTTCTCTCTTTCTCGGTCTTTTCGAACTTATTTTGGCTTGAAATGAAGCCATAAGTCTATTTTTAAATTATTAGAATTTTTTTACTATTTTTTTTAGAATTTTCTATTACGCGTCGGGTAGGAACGGAACAAAACGATAATTTTAATTTTCTCTCTTTCTTGGCCTTTTCCAACGTATTCTGGCTTGAAATGGAGCCGTAATTCTATTTTTTAATTTTTTGAATTTTTTTACTATTCTTTTGGAATTTTCTATTACGCGTCGGGTAGGAACGGAACGGTACGATAATTCTAATTTTCACTCTTTCTTGGCCTTTTCCAACCTATTTTGGCTTAAAATGACGCCATAATAATTTTTTTTAATTTTTTTGAATGTTTTAGCTATTTTTTTGGAATTTTCTTTTAAGCGTCGGGTAGAAACGGAGCCGAACGATAATTTTTATTTTCCCTCTTTCTCTGCATTTTCGAACTTATTTTGGCTTGAAATGAAGCCATAAGTCTATTTTTAAATTATTAGAATTTTTTTACTATTTTTTTTGGAATTTTCTTTTACGCGTCGGGTAGGAACGGAACAAAACGATAATTTTAATTTTCTCTCTTTCTTGGCCTTTTCCAACATATTCTGGCTTGAAATGTAGCCGTAACTCTATTTTTTAATTTTTTGAATTTTTTTACTATTCTTTTGGAATTTTCTATTACGCGTCGGGTAGGAACGGAACGGTACGATAATTCTAATTTTCTCTCTTTCTTGGCCTTTTCCAACCTATTTTGGCTTAAAATGACGCCATAATAATTTTTTTTAATTTTTTTGAATGTTTTAGCTATTTTTTTGGAATTTTCTTTTAAGCGTCGGGTAGAAACGGAGCCGAACGATAATTTTTATTTTCCCTCTTTCTCTGCCTTTTCGAACTTATTTTGGCTTGAAATGAAGCCATAAGTCTATTTTTAAATTATTAGAATTTTTTTACTATTTTTTTTGGAATTTTCTTTTACGCGTCGGGTAGGAACGGAACAAAACGATAATTTTAATTTTCTCTCTTTCTTGGCCTTTTCCAACGTATTCTGGCTTGAAATGGAGCCGTAATGCTATTTTTTAATTTTTTGAATTTTTTTACTATTCTTTTGGAATTTTCTATTACGATTCGGGTAGGAACGCAACGATACGAGAATTCTAATTTTCTCACTTTCTTGGCCTTTTCCAACCTATTTTGGCTTAAAATGATGGAATAATGGTCTTTTTTAATTTTTTTTTGAATGTTTTAGCTATTTTTTTGGAATTTTCTTTTAAGCGTCAGGTAGAAACGGAGCCGAACGGTAATTTTTATTTTCTCTCTTTTTCGGTCTTTTCGAACTTATTTTGGCTTGAAATGAAGCCATAAGTCTATTTTTAAATTATTAGAATTTTTTTACTATTTTTTTTGGAATTTTCTATTACGATTCGGGTAGGAATGTAACGGTACGATAATTCTAATTTTCTCTCTTTCTTAGCCTTTTCCAACCTATTTTGGCTTAAAATGACGCCATAATAATTTTTTTTAATTTTTTTGAATGTTTTAGCTATTTTTTTGGAATTTTCTTTTAAGCGTCGGGTAGAAACGGAGCCGAACGATAATTTTTATTTTCCCTCTTTCTCTGCCTTTTCGAACTTATTTTGGCTTGAAATGAAGCCATAAGTCTATTTTTAAATTATTAGAATTTTTTTACTATTTTTTTTGGAATTTTCTTTTACGCGTCGGGTAGGAACGGAACAAAACGATAATTTTAATTTTCTCTCTTTCTTGGCCTTTTCCAACGTATTCTGGCTTGAAATGGAGCCGTAATGCTATTTTTTAATTTTTTGAATTTTTTTACTATTCTTTTGGAATTTTCTATTACGATTCGGGTAGGAACGCAACGATACGAGAATTCTAATTTTCTCACTTTCTTGGCCTTTTCCAACCTATTTTGGCTTAAAATGATGGAATAATGGTCTTTTTTAATTTTTTTTTGAATGTTTTAGCTATTTTTTTGGAATTTTCTTTTAAGCGTCAGGTAGAAACGGAGCCGAACGGTAATTTTTATTTTCTCTCTTTTTCGGTCTTTTCGAACTTATTTTGGCTTGAAATGAAGCCATAAGTCTATTTTTAAATTATTAGAATTTTTTTACTATTTTTTTTGGAATTTTCTATTACGATTCGGGTAGGAATGTAACGGTACGAGAATTCTAATTTTCTCACTTTCTTGGCCTTTTCCATCCTATTTTGGCTTAAATTGATGCAATAATGGTCTTTTTTAATTTTTTTTTTGATTGTTTTAGCTATTTTTTTGGAATTTTCTTTTAAGCGTCAGGTAGAAACGAAGCCGAACGGTAATTTTTATTTTCTCTCTTTCTCGGTCTTTTCGAACTTATTTTGGCTTGAAATGAAGCCATAAGTCTATTTTTAAATTATTAGAATTTTTTTACTATTTTTTTTGGAATTTTCTATTACGCGTCGGGTAGGAACGGAACAAAACGATAATTTTAATTTTCTCTCTTTCTTGGCCTTTTCCAACGTATTCTGGCTTGAAATGGAGCCGTAATTCTATTTTTTAATTTTTTGAATTTTTTTACTATTCTTTTGGAATTTTCTATTACGCGTCGGGTAGAAACGGAACGGTACGATAATTCTAATTTTCACTCTTTCTTGGCCTTTTCCAACCTATTTTGGCTTAAAATGACGCCATAATAATTTTTTTTAATTTTTTTGAATGTTTTAGCTATTTTTTTGGAATTTTCTTTTAAGCGTCGGGTAGAAACGGAGCCGAACGATAATTTTTATTTTCCCTCTTTCTCTGCCTTTTCGAACTTATTTTGGCTTGAAATGAAGCCATAAGTCTATTTTTAAATTATTAGAATTTTTTTAATATTTTTTTTGGAATTTTCTTTTACGCGTCGGGTAGGAACGGAACAAAACGATAATTTTAATTTTCTCTCTTTCTTGGCCTTTTCCAACGTATTCTGGCTTGAAATGGAGCCGTAATGCTATTTTTTAATTTTTTGAATTTTTTTACTATTCTTTTGGAATTTTCTATTACGCGTCGGGTAGGAACGGAACGGTACGATAATTCTAATTTTCTCTCTTTCTTAGCCTTTTCCAACCTATTTTGGCTTAAAATGACGCCATAATAATTTTTTTTAATTTTTTTGAATGTTTTAGCTATTTTTTTGGAATTTTCTTTTAAGCGCCGGGTAGAAACGGAGCCGAACGATAATTTTTATTTTCCCTCTTTCTCTGCCTTTTCGAACTTATTTTGGCTTGAAATGAAGCCATAAGTCTATTTTTAAATTATTAGAATTTTTTTACTATTTTTTTTGGAATTTTCTATTACGATTCGGGTAGGAATGTAACGGTACGAGAATTCTAATTTTCTCACTTTCTTGGCCTTTTCCAACCTATTTTGGCTTAAAATGATGCAATAATGGTCTTTTTTAATTATTTTTTTGAATGTTTTAGCTATTTTTTTGGAATTTTCTTTTAAGCGTCAGGTAGAAACGATGCCGAACGGTAATTTTTATTTTCTCTCTTTCTCGGTCTTTTCGAACTTATTTTGGCTTGAAATGAAGCCATAAGTCTATTTTTAAATTATTAGAATTTTTTTACTATTTTTTTTGGAATTTTCTATTACGATTCGGGTAGGAATGTAACGGTACGAGAATTCTAATTTTCTCACTTTCTTGGCCTTTTCCAACCTATTTTGGCTTAAAATGATGCAATAATGGTCTTTTTTAATTTTTTTTGAATGTTTTAGCTATTTTTCTGGAATTTTCTTTTAAGCGTCGGGTAGAAACGGAGTCGAACGGCAATTTTTCTTTTCTCTCTTTCTCGGTCTTTTCGAACTTATTAGAATTATTAGAATTATTAGAATTATTAAATTATTAGAATTTTTTTAGTATTTTTTTTGGAATTTTTTTTACGCGTCGGGTAGGAACGGAACGGTACGATAATTCTAATTTTCTCACTTTCTTGGCTTTTTCCAACCAATTTTGGCTAAAAATGACGCCATAATAATTTTTTTTTAATTTTTTTAAATGTTTTAGCTATTTTTTTGGAATTTTCTTTTAAGCGTCGGGTAGAAACGGAACCGATCGGTAATTTTTATTTTCTCTCTTTCTCGGCATTTTCGATCTTATTTTGGCTTGAAATGATGCCATAAGTCTATTTTTAACTTATTATAATTTTTTTACTATTTTTTTTGGTATTTTTTATTACGCGTCGGGTAGGAACGGAACAAAACGATAATTTTTGTTTTCTCTCCTTCTCCGCTTTTTCGAACTTATTTTGGCTTGAAATGAAGCCATAAGTCTATTTTTTAATTTTTAGAATTTTTTTGCTTTTTTTTTGGAATTTTCTATTACGCTTCGGGTAGGAACGGAACAAAACGATAATTTTAATTTTCTCTCTTTCTCGGCCTTTTCCAACGTATTCTGGCTTGAAATGGAGCCATAATGCTATTTTTTAATTTTTTGAATTTTTTTACTGTTCTTTTGGAATTTTCTATTACGCGTCGGGTAGGAACGAAATGGTACGATAATTATAATTTTCTCACTTTCTTGGCCTTTTCCAACCTATTTTGGCTTAAAATGATGCTATAATGGTCTTGTATAATTTTTTGAATGTTTTTGCTATTTTTTTAGAATTTTCTTTTACGCGTTGGGTAGAAACGGAGCCGAACGCTAATTTTTATTTTCCCTCTTTCTCGGCCTTTTCAAACTTATTTTGGCTTGAAATGAAGCCATAAGTCTATTTTTAAATTATTAGAATTTTTTTACTATTTTTTTTGGAATTTTCTATTACGATTCGGGTAGGAACGGAACGGTACGAGAATTTTAATTTTCTCACTTTCTTGGCCTTTTCCAACCTATTTTGGCTTAATATGATGCAATAATGGTCTTTTTTAATTTTTTTTTGAATGTTTTAGCTATTTTTTTGGAATTTTCTTTTAAGCGTCAGGTAGAAACGGAGCCGAACGGTAATTTTTATTTTCTCTCTTTTTCGGTCTTTTCGAACTTATTTTGGCTTGAAATGAAGCCATAAGTCTATTTTTAAATTATTAGAATTTTTTTACTATTTTTTTTGGAATTTTCTATTACGATTCGGGTAGGAATGTAACGGTACGATAATTCTAATTTTCTCTCTTTCTTAGCCTTTTCCAACCTATTTTGGCTTAAAATGACGCCATAATAATTTTTTTTAATTTTTTTGAATGTTTTAGCTATTTTTTTGGAATTTTCTTTTAAGCGTCGGGTAGAAACGGAGCCGAACGATAATTTTTATTTTCCCTCTTTCTCTGCCTTTTCGAACTTATTTTGGCTTGAAATGAAGCCATAAGTCTATTTTTAAATTATTAGAATTTTTTTACTATTTTTTTTGGAATTTTCTTTTACGCGTCGGGTAGGAACGGAACAAAACGATAATTTTAATTTTCTCTCTTTCTTGGCCTTTTCCAACGTATTCTGGCTTGAAATGGAGCCGTAATGCTATTTTTTAATTTTTTGAATTTTTTTACTATTCTTTTGGAATTTTCTATTACGATTCGGGTAGGAACGCAACGATACGAGAATTCTAATTTTCTCACTTTCTTGGCCTTTTCCAACCTATTTTGGCTTAAAATGATGGAATAATGGTCTTTTTTAATTTTTTTTTGAATGTTTTAGCTATTTTTTTGGAATTTTCTTTTAAGCGTCAGGTAGAAACGGAGCCGAACGGTAATTTTTATTTTCTCTCTTTTTCGGTCTTTTCGAACTTATTTTGGCTTGAAATGAAGCCATAAGTCTATTTTTAAATTATTAGAATTTTTTTACTATTTTTTTTGGAATTTTCTATTACGATTCGGGTAGGAATGTAACGGTACGAGAATTCTAATTTTCTCACTTTCTTGGCCTTTTCCATCCTATTTTGGCTTAAATTGATGCAATAATGGTCTTTTTTAATTTTTTTTTTGATTGTTTTAGCTATTTTTTTGGAATTTTCTTTTAAGCGTCAGGTAGAAACGAAGCCGAACGGTAATTTTTATTTTCTCTCTTTCTCGGTCTTTTCGAACTTATTTTGGCTTGAAATGAAGCCATAAGTCTATTTTTAAATTATTAGAATTTTTTTACTATTTTTTTTGGAATTTTCTATTACGCGTCGGGTAGGAACGGAACAAAACGATAATTTTAATTTTCTCTCTTTCTTGGCCTTTTCCAACGTATTCTGGCTTGAAATGGAGCCGTAATTCTATTTTTTAATTTTTTGAATTTTTTTACTATTCTTTTGGAATTTTCTATTACGCGTCGGGTAGAAACGGAACGGTACGATAATTCTAATTTTCACTCTTTCTTGGCCTTTTCCAACCTATTTTGGCTTAAAATGACGCCATAATAATTTTTTTTAATTTTTTTGAATGTTTTAGCTATTTTTTTGGAATTTTCTTTTAAGCGTCGGGTAGAAACGGAGCCGAACGATAATTTTTATTTTCCCTCTTTCTCTGCCTTTTCGAACTTATTTTGGCTTGAAATGAAGCCATAAGTCTATTTTTAAATTATTAGAATTTTTTTAATATTTTTTTTGGAATTTTCTTTTACGCGTCGGGTAGGAACGGAACAAAACGATAATTTTAATTTTCTCTCTTTCTTGGCCTTTTCCAACGTATTCTGGCTTGAAATGGAGCCGTAATGCTATTTTTTAATTTTTTGAATTTTTTTACTATTCTTTTGGAATTTTCTATTACGCGTCGGGTAGGAACGGAACGGTACGATAATTCTAATTTTCTCTCTTTCTTAGCCTTTTCCAACCTATTTTGGCTTAAAATGACGCCATAATAATTTTTTTTAATTTTTTTGAATGTTTTAGCTATTTTTTTGGAATTTTCTTTTAAGCGCCGGGTAGAAACGGAGCCGAACGATAATTTTTATTTTCCCTCTTTCTCTGCCTTTTCGAACTTATTTTGGCTTGAAATGAAGCCATAAGTCTATTTTTAAATTATTAGAATTTTTTTACTATTTTTTTTGGAATTTTCTATTACGATTCGGGTAGGAATGTAACGGTACGAGAATTCTAATTTTCTCACTTTCTTGGCCTTTTCCAACCTATTTTGGCTTAAAATGATGCAATAATGGTCTTTTTTAATTATTTTTTTGAATGTTTTAGCTATTTTTTTGGAATTTTCTTTTAAGCGTCAGGTAGAAACGATGCCGAACGGTAATTTTTATTTTCTCTCTTTCTCGGTCTTTTCGAACTTATTTTGGCTTGAAATGAAGCCATAAGTCTATTTTTAAATTATTAGAATTTTTTTACTATTTTTTTTGGAATTTTCTATTACGATTCGGGTAGGAATGTAACGGTACGAGAATTCTAATTTTCTCACTTTCTTGGCCTTTTCCAACCTATTTTGGCTTAAAATGATGCAATAATGGTCTTTTTTAATTTTTTTTGAATGTTTTAGCTATTTTTCTGGAATTTTCTTTTAAGCGTCGGGTAGAAACGGAGTCGAACGGCAATTTTTCTTTTCTCTCTTTCTCGGTCTTTTCGAACTTATTAGAATTATTAGAATTATTAGAATTATTAAATTATTAGAATTTTTTTAGTATTTTTTTTGGAATTTTTTTTACGCGTCGGGTAGGAACGGAACGGTACGATAATTCTAATTTTCTCACTTTCTTGGCTTTTTCCAACCAATTTTGGCTAAAAATGACGCCATAATAATTTTTTTTTAATTTTTTTAAATGTTTTAGCTATTTTTTTGGAATTTTCTTTTAAGCGTCGGGTAGAAACGGAACCGATCGGTAATTTTTATTTTCTCTCTTTCTCGGCATTTTCGATCTTATTTTGGCTTGAAATGATGCCATAAGTCTATTTTTAACTTATTATAATTTTTTTACTATTTTTTTTGGTATTTTTTATTACGCGTCGGGTAGGAACGGAACAAAACGATAATTTTTGTTTTCTCTCCTTCTCCGCTTTTTCGAACTTATTTTGGCTTGAAATGAAGCCATAAGTCTATTTTTTAATTTTTAGAATTTTTTTGCTTTTTTTTTGGAATTTTCTATTACGCTTCGGGTAGGAACGGAACAAAACGATAATTTTAATTTTCTCTCTTTCTCGGCCTTTTCCAACGTATTCTGGCTTGAAATGGAGCCATAATGCTATTTTTTAATTTTTTGAATTTTTTTACTGTTCTTTTGGAATTTTCTATTACGCGTCGGGTAGGAACGAAATGGTACGATAATTATAATTTTCTCACTTTCTTGGCCTTTTCCAACCTATTTTGGCTTAAAATGATGCTATAATGGTCTTGTATAATTTTTTGAATGTTTTTGCTATTTTTTTAGAATTTTCTTTTACGCGTTGGGTAGAAACGGAGCCGAACGCTAATTTTTATTTTCCCTCTTTCTCGGCCTTTTCAAACTTATTTTGGCTTGAAATGAAGCCATAAGTCTATTTTTAAATTATTAGAATTTTTTTACTATTTTTTTTGGAATTTTCTATTACGATTCGGGTAGGAACGGAACGGTACGAGAATTTTAATTTTCTCACTTTCTTGGCCTTTTCCAACCTATTTTGGCTTAATATGATGCAATAATGGTCTTTTTTAATTTTTTTTTGAATGTTTAGCTATTTTTTAGGAATTTTCTTTTTAGCGTCAGGTAGAAACGGAGCCGAACGGTAATTTTTATTTTCTCTCTTTCTCGGTCTTTTCGAACTTATTTTGGCTTGAAATGAAGCCATAAGTGTATTTTTAAATTATTAGAATTTTTTTACTATTTTTTTTGGTATTTTTTGTTACGCGTCGGGTAGGAACGGAACAAAACGATAATTTTTATTTTCTCTCTTTCTTGGCCTTTTCCAATGTATTATGGCTTGAAATTTAGCCATAATGCTATTTTTTAATTTTTTGAATTTTTTTACTATTTTTTTTGGAATTTTGTATTACGCGTCGGGCAGGAACGGAACAAAACGATAATTTTAATTTTCTCTATTTCTTGGCCTTTTCCAACGTATTCTGGCTTGAAATGGAGCCGTAATGCTATTTTTTAATTTTTTGAATTTTTTTACTATTCTTTTGGAATTTTCTATTACGCGTCGGGTAGGAACGGAACGGTACGATAATTCTAATTTTCTCACTTTCTTGACCTTTTCCAACCTATTTTGGCTGAAAATGATGCTATAATGGTCTTGTATAATTTGTTGAATGTTTTTGCTATTTTTTTGGAATTTTCTTTTACGCGTTGGGTAGAAACGGAGCCGAACGATAATTTTTATTTTCCCTCTTTCTCAGCCTTTTTGAACTTATGTTGGCTTGAAATGAAGCCATAAGTCTATTTTTAAATTATTAGAATTTTTTTACTATTTTTTTTGGAATTTTGTATTACGATTCGGGTAGGAACGCAACGATACGAGAATTCTAATTTTCTCACTTTCTTGGCCTTTTCCAACCTATTTTGGCTTAAAATGACGCCATAATAATTTTTTTTAATTTTTTTGAATGTTTTAGCTATTTTTTCGGAATTTTCTTTTAAGCGTCGGGTGGAAACGGAGCAGAACGATAATTTTTATTTTCCCTCTTTCTCGGCCTTTTCGAACTTATTTTGGCTTGAAATGAAGCCATAAGTCTATTTTTAAATTATTAGAATTTTTTTACTATTTTTTTTGGAATTTTCTATTACGATTCGGGTAGGAACGTAACGGTACGAGAATTCTAATTTTCTCACTTTCTTGGCCTTTTCCAACCTATTTTGGCTTAAAATGATGCAATAATGGTCTTTTTTATTTTTTTTTTTGAATGTTTTAGCTATTTTTTTGGAATTTTCTTTTAAGCGTCAGGTAGAAACGGAGCCGAACGGTAATTTTTATTTTCTCTCTTTCTCGGTCTTTTCGAACTTATTTTAGCTTGAAATGAAGCCATAAGTCTATTTTTAAATTATTAGAATTTTTTTACTATTTTTTTTGGAATTTTCTTTTACGCGTCGGGTAAGAACGGAACAAAACGATAATTTTAATTTTCTCTCTTTCTTGGCCTTTTCCAACGTATTCTGGCTTGAAATGGAGCCGTAATGCTTTTTTTTAATTTTTTTAATTTTTTTACTATTCTTTTGGAATTTTCTATTACGCGTCGGGTAGGAACGGAACGGTACGATAATTCTAATTTTCACACTTTCTTGGCCTTTTCCATCCTATTTTGGCTTAAAAATGATGCCATAATGGTCTTGTATAATTTGTTGAATGTATTTGCTATTTTTTTGGAATTTTCTTTTACGCGTTGGGTAGAAACGGAGCCGAACGATAATTTTTATTTTCCCTCTTTCTCGGCCTTTTCGAACTTATGTTGGCTTGAAATGAAGCCATAAGTCTATTTTTAAATTATTAGAATTTTTTTACTATTTTTTTTGGAATTTTCTATTACGATTCGGGTAGGAACGCAACCATACGAGAATTCTAATTTTCTCACTTTCTTGGCCTTTTCCAACCTATTTTGGCTTAAAATGATGGAATAATGGTCTTTTTTAATTTTTTTTTGAATGTTTTAGCTATTTTTTTGGAATTTTCTTTTAAGCGTCAGGTAGAAACGGAGCCGAACGGTAATTTTTATTTTCTCTCTTTTTCGGTCTTTTCGAACTTATTTTGGCTTGAAATGAAGCCATAAGTCTATTTTTAAATTATTAGAATTTTTTTACTATTTTTTTTGGAATTTTCTATTACGATTCGGGTAGGAATGTAACGGTACGAGAATTCTAATTTTCTCACTTTCTTGGCCTTTTCCAACCTATTTTGGCTTAAAATGATGCAATAATGGTCTTTTTTAATTTTTTTTTTGAATGTTTTAGCTATTTTTTTGGAATTTTCTTTTAAGCGTCAGGTAGAAACGAAGCCGAACGGTAATTTTTATTTTCTCTCTTTCTCGGTCTTTTCGAACTTATTTTGGCTTGAAATGAAGCCATAAGTCTATTTTTATATTATTAGAATTTTTTTACTATTTTTTTTGGAATTTTCTTTTACGCGTCGGGTAGGAACGGAACAAAATGATAATTTTAATTTTCTCTCTTTCTTGGCCTTTTCCAACGTATTCTGGCTTGTAATGGAGCCGTAATTCTATTTTATAATTTTTTGAATTTTTTTACTATTCTTTTGGAATTTTCTATTACGCGTCGGGTAGGAACGGAACGGTACGATAATTCTAATTTTCTCTCTTTCTTGGCCTTTTCCAACCTATTTTGGCTTAAAATGACGCCATAATAATTTTTTTTAATTTTTTTGAATGTTTTAGCTATTTTTTTGGAATTTTCTTTTAAGCGTCGGGTAGAAACGGAGCCGAACGATAATTTTTATTTTCCCTCTTTCTCTGCCTTTTCGAACTTATTTTGGCTTGAAATGAAGCCATAAGTCTATTTTTAAATTATTAGAATTTTTTTACTATTTTTTTTGGAATTTTCTATTACGATTCGGGTAGGAATGTAACGGTACGAGAATTCTAATTTTCTCACTTTCTTGGCCTTTTCCAACCTATTTTGGCTTAAAATGATGCAATAATGGTCTTTTTTAATTTTTTTTGAATGTTTTAGCTATTTTTCTGGAATTTTCTTTTAAGCGTCGGGTAGAAACGGAGTCGAACGGCAATTTTTCTTTTCTCTCTTTCTCGGTCTTTTCGAACTTATTAGAATTATTAGAATTATTAGAATTATTAAATTATTAGAATTTTTTTAGTATTTTTTTTGGAATTTTTTTTACGCGTCGGGTAGGAACGGAACGGTACGATAATTCTAATTTTCTCACTTTCTTGGCTTTTTCCAACCAATTTTGGCTAAAAATGACGCCATAATAATTTTTTTTTAATTTTTTTAAATGTTTTAGCTATTTTTTTGGAATTTTCTTTTAAGCGTCGGGTAGAAACGGAACCGATCGGTAATTTTTATTTTCTCTCTTTCTCGGCATTTTCGATCTTATTTTGGCTTGAAATGATGCCATAAGTCTATTTTTAACTTATTATAATTTTTTTACTATTTTTTTTGGTATTTTTTATTACGCGTCGGGTAGGAACGGAACAAAACGATAATTTTTGTTTTCTCTCCTTCTCCGCTTTTTCGAACTTATTTTGGCTTGAAATGAAGCCATAAGTCTATTTTTTAATTTTTAGAATTTTTTTGCTTTTTTTTTGGAATTTTCTATTACGCTTCGGGTAGGAACGGAACAAAACGATAATTTTAATTTTCTCTCTTTCTCGGCCTTTTCCAACGTATTCTGGCTTGAAATGGAGCCATAATGCTATTTTTTAATTTTTTGAATTTTTTTACTGTTCTTTTGGAATTTTCTATTACGCGTCGGGTAGGAACGAAATGGTACGATAATTATAATTTTCTCACTTTCTTGGCCTTTTCCAACCTATTTTGGCTTAAAATGATGCTATAATGGTCTTGTATAATTTTTTGAATGTTTTTGCTATTTTTTTAGAATTTTCTTTTACGCGTTGGGTAGAAACGGAGCCGAACGCTAATTTTTATTTTCCCTCTTTCTCGGCCTTTTCAAACTTATTTTGGCTTGAAATGAAGCCATAAGTCTATTTTTAAATTATTAGAATTTTTTTACTATTTTTTTTTGAATTTTCTATTACGATTCGGGTAGGAACGGAACGGTACGAGAATTTTAATTTTCTCACTTTCTTGGCCTTTTCCAACCTATTTTGGCTTAATATGATGCAATAATGGTCTTTTTTAATTTTTTTTTGAATGTTTAGCTATTTTTTAGGAATTTTCTTTTTAGCGTCAGGTAGAAACGGAGCCGAACGGTAATTTTTATTTTCTCTCTTTCTCGGTCTTTTCGAACTTATTTTGGCTTGAAATGAAGCCATAAGTGTATTTTTAAATTATTAGAATTTTTTTACTATTTTTTTTGGTATTTTTTGTTACGCGTCGGGTAGGAACGGAACAAAACGATAATTTTTATTTTCTCTCTTTCTTGGCCTTTTCCAATGTATTATGGCTTGAAATTTAGCCATAATGCTATTTTTTAATTTTTTGAATTTTTTTACTATTTTTTTTGGAATTTTGTATTACGCGTCGGGCAGGAACGGAACAAAACGATAATTTTAATTTTCTCTATTTCTTGGCCTTTTCCAACGTATTCTGGCTTGAAATGGAGCCGTAATGCTATTTTTTAATTTTTTGAATTTTTTTACTATTCTTTTGGAATTTTCTATTACGCGTCGGGTAGGAACGGAACGGTACGATAATTCTAATTTTCTCACTTTCTTGACCTTTTCCAACCTATTTTGGCTGAAAATGATGCTATAATGGTCTTGTATAATTTGTTGAATGTTTTTGCTATTTTTTTGGAATTTTCTTTTACGCGTTGGGTAGAAACGGAGCCGAACGATAATTTTTATTTTCCCTCTTTCTCAGCCTTTTTGAACTTATGTTGGCTTGAAATGAAGCCATAAGTCTATTTTTAAATTATTAGAATTTTTTTACTATTTTTTTTGGAATTTTGTATTACGATTCGGGTAGGAACGCAACGATACGAGAATTCTAATTTTCTCACTTTCTTGGCCTTTTCCAACCTATTTTGGCTTAAAATGACGCCATAATAATTTTTTTTAATTTTTTTGAATGTTTTAGCTATTTTTTCGGAATTTTCTTTTAAGCGTCGGGTGGAAACGGAGCAGAACGATAATTTTTATTTTCCCTCTTTCTCGGCCTTTTCGAACTTATTTTGGCTTGAAATGAAGCCATAAGTCTATTTTTAAATTATTAGAATTTTTTTACTATTTTTTTTGGAATTTTCTATTACGATTCGGGTAGGAACGTAACGGTACGAGAATTCTAATTTTCTCACTTTCTTGGCCTTTTCCAACCTATTTTGGCTTAAAATGATGCAATAATGGTCTTTTTTATTTTTTTTTTTGAATGTTTTAGCTATTTTTTTGGAATTTTCTTTTAAGCGTCAGGTAGAAACGGAGCCGAACGGTAATTTTTATTTTCTCTCTTTCTCGGTCTTTTCGAACTTATTTTAGCTTGAAATGAAGCCATAAGTCTATTTTTAAATTATTAGAATTTTTTTACTATTTTTTTTGGAATTTTCTTTTACGCGTCGGGTAAGAACGGAACAAAACGATAATTTTAATTTTCTCTCTTTCTTGGCCTTTTCCAACGTATTCTGGCTTGAAATGGAGCCGTAATGCTTTTTTTTAATTTTTTTAATTTTTTTACTATTCTTTTGGAATTTTCTATTACGCGTCGGGTAGGAACGGAACGGTACGATAATTCTAATTTTCACACTTTCTTGGCCTTTTCCATCCTATTTTGGCTTAAAAATGATGCCATAATGGTCTTGTATAATTTGTTGAATGTATTTGCTATTTTTTTGGAATTTTCTTTTACGCGTTGGGTAGAAACGGAGCCGAACGATAATTTTTATTTTCCCTCTTTCTCGGCCTTTTCGAACTTATGTTGGCTTGAAATGAAGCCATAAGTCTATTTTTAAATTATTAGAATTTTTTTACTATTTTTTTTGGAATTTTCTATTACGATTCGGGTAGGAACGCAACCATACGAGAATTCTAATTTTCTCACTTTCTTGGCCTTTTCCAACCTATTTTGGCTTAAAATGATGGAATAATGGTCTTTTTTAATTTTTTTTTGAATGTTTTAGCTATTTTTTTGGAATTTTCTTTTAAGCGTCAGGTAGAAACGGAGCCGAACGGTAATTTTTATTTTCTCTCTTTTTCGGTCTTTTCGAACTTATTTTGGCTTGAAATGAAGCCATAAGTCTATTTTTAAATTATTAGAATTTTTTTACTATTTTTTTTTGAATTTTCTATTACGATTCGGGTAGGAATGTAACGGTACGAGAATTCTAATTTTCTCACTTTCTTGGCCTTTTCCAACCTATTTTGGCTTAAAATGATGCAATAATGGTCTTTTTTAATTTTTTTTTTGAATGTTTTAGCTATTTTTTTGGAATTTTCTTTTAAGCGTCAGGTAGAAACGAAGCCGAACGGTAATTTTTATTTTCTCTCTTTCTCGGTCTTTTCGAACTTATTTTGGCTTGAAATGAAGCCATAAGTCTATTTTTAAATTATTAGAATTTTTTTACTATTTTTTTTGGAATTTTCTTTTACGCGTCGGGTAGGAACGGAACAAAATGATAATTTTAATTTTCTCTCTTTCTTGGCCTTTTCCAACGTATTCTGGCTTGTAATGGAGCCGTAATTCTATTTTTTAATTTTTTGAATTTTTTTACTATTCTTTTGGAATTTTCTATTACGCGTCGGGTAGGAACGGAACGGTACGATAATTCTAATTTTCTCTCTTTCTTGGCCTTTTCCAACCTATTTTGGCTTAAAATGACGCCATAATAATTTTTTTTAATTTTTTTGAATGTTTTAGCTATTTTTTTGGAATTTTCTTTTAAGCGTCGGGTAGAAACGGAGCCGAACGATAATTTTTATTTTCCCTCTTTCTCTGCCTTTTCGAACTTATTTTGGCTTGAAATGAAGCCATAAGTCTATTTTTAAATTATTAGAATTTTTTTACTATTTTTTTTGGAATTTTCTATTACGATTCGGGTAGGAATGTAACGGTACGAGAATTCTAATTTTCTCACTTTCTTGGCCTTTTCCAACCTATTTTGGCTTAAAATGATGCAATAATGGTCTTTTTTTTTTTTTTTTTTGAATGTTTTAGCTATTTTTTTGGAATTTTCTTTTAAGCGTCAGGTAGAAACGAAGCCGAACGGTAATTTTTATTTTCTCTCTTTCTCGGTCTTTTCGAACTTATTTTGGCTTGAAATGTAGCCATAAGTCTATTTTTAAATTATTAGAATTTTTTTACTATTTTTTTTGGAATTTTCTATTACGCGTCGGGTAGGAACGGAACAAAACGATAATTTTAATTTTTTCTCTTTCTTGGCCTTTTCCAACGTATTCTGGCTTGAAATGGAGCCGTAACTCTATTTTTTAATTTTTTGAATTTTTTTACTATTCTTTTGGAATTTTCTATTACGCATCGGGTAGGAACGGAACGGTACGATAATTCTAATTTTCTCTCTTTCTTGGCCTTTTCCAACCTATTTTGGCTTAAAATGACGCCATAGTAATTTTTTTAATTTTTTTGAATGTTTTAGCTATTTTTTTGGAATTTTCTTTTAAGCGTCGGGTAGAAACGGAGCCGAACGATAATTTTTATTTTCCCTCTTTCTCTGCCTTTTCGAACTTATTTTGGCTTGAAATGAAGCCATAAGTCTATTTTTAAATTATTAGAATTTTTTTACTATTTTTTTTGGAATTTTCTTTTACGCGTCGGGTAGGAACGGAACAAAACGATAATTTTAATTTTCTCTCTTTCTTGGCCTTTTCCAACGTATTCTGGCTTGAAATGGAGCCGTAATGCTATTTTTTAATTTTTTGAATTTTTTTACTATTCTTTTGGAATTTTCTATTACGATTCGGGTAGGAACGCAACGATACGAGAATTCTAATTTTCTCACTTTCTTGGCCTTTTCCAACCTATTTTGGCTTAAAATGATGGAATAATGGTCTTTTTTAATTTTTTTTTGAATGTTTTAGCTATTTTTTTGGAATTTTCTTTTAAGCGTCTGGTAGAAACGGAGACGAACGGTAATTTTTATTTTCTCTCTTTTTCGGTCTTTTCGAACTTATTTTGGCTTGAAATGAAGCCATAAGTCTATTTTTAAATTATTAGAATTTTTTTACTATTTTTTTTGGAATTTTCTATTACGATTCGGGTAGGAATGTAACGGTACGAGAATTCTAATTTTCTCACTTTCTTGGCCTTTTCCAACCTATTTTGGCTTAAATTGATGCAATAATGGTCTTTTTTAATTTTTTTTTTGAATGTTTTAGCTATTTTTTTGGAATTTTCTTTTAAGCGTCAGGTAGAAACGAAGCCGAACGGTAATTTTTATTTTCTCTCTTTCTCGGTCTTTTCGAACTTATTTTGGCTTGAAATGAAGCCATAAGTCTATTTTTAAATTATTAGAATTTTTTTACTATTTTTTTTAGAATTTTCTATTACGCGTCGGGTAGGAACGGAACAAAACGATAATTTTAATTTTCTCTCTTTCTTGGCCTTTTCCAACGTATTCTGGCTTGAAATGGAGCCGTAATTCTATTTTTTAATTTTTTGAATTTTTTTACTATTCTTTTGGAATTTTCTATTACGCGTCGGGTAGGAACGGAACGGTACGATAATTCTAATTTTCACTCTTTCTTGGCCTTTTCCAACCTATTTTGGCTTAAAATGACGCCATAATAATTTTTTTTAATTTTTTTGAATGTTTTAGCTATTTTTTTGGAATTTTCTTTTAAGCGTCGGGTAGAAACGGAGCCGAACGATAATTTTTATTTTCCCTCTTTCTCTGCCTTTTCGAACTTATTTTGGCTTGAAATGAAGCCATAAGTCTATTTTTAAATTATTAGAATTTTTTTACTATTTTTTTTGGAATTTTCTTTTACGCGTCGGGTAGGAACGGAACAAAACGATAATTTTAATTTTCTCTCTTTCTTGGCCTTTTCCAACATATTCTGGCTTGAAATGGAGCCGTAACTCTATTTTTTAATTTTTTGAATTTTTTTACTATTCTTTTGGAATTTTCTATTACGCGTCGGGTAGGAACGGAACGGTACGATAATTCTAATTTTCTCTCTTTCTTGGCCTTTTCCAACCTATTTTGGCTTAAAATGACGCCATAATAATTTTTTTTAATTTTTTTGAATGTTTTAGCTATTTTTTTGGAATTTTCTTTTAAGCGTCGGGTAGAAACGGAGCCGAACGATAATTTTTATTTTCCCTCTTTCTCTGCCTTTTCGAACTTATTTTGGCTTGAAATGAAGCCATAAGTCTATTTTTAAATTATTAGAATTTTTTTACTATTTTTTTTGGAATTTTCTTTTACGCGTCGGGTAGGAACGGAACAAAACGATAATTTTAATTTTCTCTCTTTCTTGGCCTTTTCCAACGTATTCTGGCTTGAAATGGAGCCGTAATGCTATTTTTTAATTTTTTGAATTTTTTTACTATTCTTTTGGAATTTTCTATTACGATTCGGGTAGGAACGCAACGATACGAGAATTCTAATTTTCTCACTTTCTTGGCCTTTTCCAACCTATTTTGGCTTAAAATGATGGAATAATGGTCTTTTTTAATTTTTTTTTGAATGTTTTAGCTATTTTTTTGGAATTTTCTTTTAAGCGTCAGGTAGAAACGGAGCCGAACGGTAATTTTTATTTTCTCTCTTTTTCGGTCTTTTCGAACTTATTTTGGCTTGAAATGAAGCCATAAGTCTATTTTTAAATTATTAGAATTTTTTTACTATTTTTTTTGGAATTTTCTATTACGATTCGGGTAGGAATGTAACGGTACGAGAATTCTAATTTTCTCACTTTCTTGGCATTTTCCAACCTATTTTGGCTTAAATTGATGCAATAATGGTCTTTTTTAATTTTTTTTTTGAATGTTTTAGCTATTTTTTTGGAATTTTCTTTTAAGCGTCAGGTAGAAACGAAGCCGAACGGTAATTTTTATTTTCTCTCTTTCTCGGTCTTTTCGAACTTATTTTGGCTTGAAATGAAGCCATAAGTCTATTTTTAAATTATTAGAATTTTTTTACTATTTTTTTTGGAATTTTCTTTTACGCGTCGGGTAGGAACGGAACAAAACGATAATTTTAATTTTCTCTCTTTCTTGGCCTTTTCCAACGTATTCTGGCTTGAAATGGAGCCGTAATTCTATTTTTTAATTTTTTGAATTTTTTTACTATTCTATTGGAATTTTATATTACGCGTCGGGTAGGAACGGAACGGTACGATAATTCTAATTTTCACTCTTTCTTGGCCTTTTCCAACCTATTTTGGCTTAAAATGACGCCATAATAATTTTTTTTAATTTTTTTGAATGTTTTAGCTATTTTTTTGGAATTTTCTTTTAAGCGTCGGGTAGAAACGGAGCCGAACGATAATTTTTATTTTCCCTCTTTCTCTGCCTTTTCGAACTTATTTTGGCTTGAAATGAAGCCATAAGTCTATTTTTAAATTATTAGAATTTTTTTACTATTTTTTTTGGAATTTTCTTTTACGCGTCGGGTAGGAACGGAACAAAACGATAATTTTAATTTTCTCTCTTTCTTGGCCTTTTCCAACATATTCTGGCTTGAAATGGAGCCGTAACTCTATTTTTTAATTTTTTGAATTTTTTTACTATTCTTTTGGAATTTTCTATTACGCGTCGGGTAGGAACGGAACGGTACGATAATTCTAATTTTCTCTCTTTCTTGGCCTTTTCCAACCTATTTTGGCTTAAAATGACGCCATAATAATTTTTTTTAATTTTTTTGAATGTTTTAGCTATTTTTTTGGAATTTTCTTTTAAGCGTCGGGTAGAAACGGAGCCGAACGATAATTTTTATTTTCCCTCTTTCTCTGCCTTTTCGAACTTATTTTGGCTTGAAATGAAGCCATAAGTCTATTTTTAAATTATTAGAATTTTTTTACTATTTTTTTTGGAATTTTCTTTTACGCGTCGGGTAGGAACGGAACAAAACGATAATTTTAATTTTCTCTCTTTCTTGGCCTTTTCCAACGTATTCTGGCTTGAAATGGAGCCGTAATGCTATTTTTTAATTTTTTGAATTTTTTTACTATTCTTTTGGAATTTTCTATTACGATTCGGGTAGGAACGCAACGATACGAGAATTCTAATTTTCTCACTTTCTTGGCCTTTTCCAACCTATTTTGGCTTAAAATGATGGAATAATGGTCTTTTTTAATTTTTTTTTGAATGTTTTAGCTATTTTTTTGGAATTTTCTTTTAAGCGTCAGGTAGAAACGGAGCCGAACGGTAATTTTTATTTTCTCTCTTTTTCGGTCTTTTCGAACTTATTTTGGCTTGAAATGAAGCCATAAGTCTATTTTTAAATTATTAGAATTTTTTTACTATTTTTTTTGGAATTTTCTATTACGATTCGGGTAGGAATGTAACGGTACGAGAATTCTAATTTTCTCACTTTCTTGGCCTTTTCCAACCTATTTTGGCTTAAATTGATGCAATAATGGTCTTTTTTAATTTTTTTTTTGAATGTTTTAGCTATTTTTTTGGAATTTTCTTTTAAGCGTCAGGTAGAAACGAAGCCGAACGGTAATTTTTATTTTCTCTCTTTCTCGGTCTTTTCGAACTTATTTTGGCTTGAAATGAAGCCATAAGTCTATTTTTAAATTATTAGAATTTTTTTACTATTTTTTTTGGAATTTTCTATTACGCGTCGGGTAGGAACGGAACAAAACGATAATTTTAATTTTCTCTCTTTCTTGGCCTTTTCCAACGTATTCTGGCTTGAAATGGAGCCGTAATTCTATTTTTTAATTTTTTGAATTTTTTTACTATTCTTTTGGAATTTTCTATTACGCGTCGGGGTAGAAACGGAACGGTACGATAATTCTAATTTTCACTCTTTCTTGGCCTTTTCCAACCTATTTTGGCTTAAAATGACGCCATAATAATTTTTTTTAATTTTTTTGAATGTTTTAGCTATTTTTTTGGAATTTTCTTTTAAGCGTCGGGTAGAAACGGAGCCGAACGATAATTTTTATTTTCCCTCTTTCTCTGCCTTTTCAAACTTATTTTGGATTGAAATGAAGCCATAAGTCTATTTTTAAATTATTAGAATTTTTTTAATATTTTTTTTGGAATTTTCTTTTACGCGTCGGGTAGGAACGGAACAAAACGATAATTTTAATTTTCCCTCTTTCTTGGCCTTTTCCAACGTATTCTGGCTTGAAATGGAGCCGTAATGCTATTTTTTAATTTTTTGAATTTTTTTACTATTCTTTTGGAATTTTCTATTACGCGTCGGGTAGGAACGGAACGGTACGATAATTCTAATTTCTCTCTTTCTTAGCCTTTTCCAACCTATTTTGGCTTAAAATGACGCCATAATAATTTTTTTTAATTTTTTTGAATGTTTTAGCTATTTTTTTGGAATTTTCTTTTAAGCGCCGGGTAGAAGCGGAGCCGAACGATAATTTTTATTTTCCCTCTTTCTCTGCCTTTTCGAACTTATTTTGGCTTGAAATGAAGCCATAAGTCTATTTTTAAATTATTAGAATTTTTTTACTATTTTTTTTGGAATTTTCTATTACGATTCGGGTAGGAATGTAACGGTACGAGAATTCTAATTTTCTCACTTTCTTGGCCTTTTCCAACCTATTTTGGCTTAAAATGATGCAATAATGGTCTT
Source organism: Quercus wislizeni (assembly GCA_023055345.1). Classification (NCBI taxonomy): domain Eukaryota; kingdom Viridiplantae; phylum Streptophyta; class Magnoliopsida; order Fagales; family Fagaceae; genus Quercus; species Quercus wislizeni. The sequence continues at coordinate 30,036,335 of JALGQJ010000006.1, forward strand.
TTTTAATTTTTTTTTTGAATGTTTTAGCTATTTTTTTGGAATTTTCTTTTAAGCGTCAGGTAGAAACGAAGCCGAACGGTAATTTTTATTTTCTCTCTTTCTCGGTCTTTTCGAACTTATTTTGGCTTGAAATGAAGCCATAAGTCTATTTTTAAATTATTAGAATTTTTTTACTATTTTTTTTGGAATTTTCTATTACGATTCGGGTAGGAATGTAACGGTACGAGAATTCTAATTTTCTCACTTTCTTGGCCTTTTCCAACCTATTTTGGCTTAAAATGATGCAATAATGGTCTTTTTTAATTTTTTTTGAATGTTTTAGCTATTTTTTTGGAATTTTCTTTTAAGCGTCGGGTAGAAACGGAGTCGAACGGCAATTTTTCTTTTCTCTCTTTCTCGGTCTTTTCGAACTTATTTTGGCTTGAAATGAAGCCATAAGTCTATTTTAAATTATTAGAATTTTTTTACTATTTTTTTTAGAATTTTCTATTACGCGTCGGGTAGGAACGGAACAAAACGATAATTTTAATTTTCTCTCTTTCTTGGCCTTTTCCAACGTATTCTGGCTTGAAATGGAGCCGTAATTCTATTTTTTAATTTTTTGAATTTTTTTACTATTCTTTTGGAATTTTCTATTACGCGTCGGGTAGGAACGGAACGGTACGATAATTCTAATTTTCACTCTTTCTTGGCCTTTTCCAACCTATTTTGGCTTAAAATGACGCCATAATAATTTTTTTTAATTTTTTTGAATGTTTTAGCTATTTTTTTGGAATTTTCTTTTAAGCGTCGGGTAGAAACGGAGCCGAACGATAATTTTTATTTTCCCTCTTTCTCTGCCTTTTCGAACTTATTTTGGCTTGAAATGAAGCCATAAGTCTATTTTTAAATTATTAGAATTTTTTTACTATTTTTTTTGGAATTTTCTATTACGATTCGGGTAGGAATGTAACGGTACGAGAATTCTAATTTTCTCACTTTCTTGGCCTTTTCCAACCTATTTTGGCTTAAAATGATGGAATAATGGTCTTTTTTAATTTTTTTTTGAATGTTTTAGCTATTTTTTTGGAATTTTCTTTTAAGCGTCAGGTAGAATCGGAGCCGAACGGTAATTTTTATTTTCTCTCTTTTTCGGTCTTTTCGAACTTATTTTGGCTTGAAATGAAGCCATAAGTCTATTTTTAAATTATTAGAATTTTTTTACTATTTTTTTTGGAATTTTCTATTACGATTCGGGTAGGAATGTAACGGTACGAGAATTCTAATTTTCTCACTTTCTTGGCCTTTTCCAACCTATTTTGGCTTAAATTGATGCAATAATGGTCTTTTTTAATTTTTTTTTTGAATGTTTTAGCTATTTTTTTGGAATTTTCTTTTAAGCGTCAGGTAGAAACGAAGCCGAACGGTAATTTTTATTTTCTCTCTTTCTCGGTCTTTTCGAACTTATTTTGGCTTGAAATGAAGCCATAAGTCTATTTTTAAATTATTAGAATTTTTTTACTATTTTTTTTAGAATTTTCTATTACGCGTCGGGTAGGAACGGAACAAAACGATAATTTTAATTTTCTCTCTTTCTTGGCCTTTTCCAACGTATTCTGGCTTGAAATGGAGCCGTAATTCTATTTTTTAATTTTTTGAATTTTTTTACTATTCTTTTGGAATTTTCTATTACGCGTCGGGTAGGAACGGAACGGTACGATAATTCTAATTTTCACTCTTTCTTGGCCTTTTCCAACCTATTTTGGCTTAAAATGACGCCATAATAATTTTTTTTAATTTTTTTGAATGTTTTAGCTATTTTTTTGGAATTTTCTTTTAAGCGTCGGGTAGAAACGGAGCCGAACGATAATTTTTATTTTCCCTCTTTCTCTGCCTTTTCGAACTTATTTTGGCTTGAAATGAAGCCATAAGTCTATTTTTAAATTATTAGAATTTTTTTACTATTTTTTTTGGAATTTTCTTTTACGCGTCGGGTAGGAACGGAACAAAACGATAATTTTAATTTTCTCTCTTTCTTGGCCTTTTCCAACATATTCTGGCTTGAAATGGAGCCGTAACTCTATTTTTTAATTTTTTGAATTTTTTTACTATTCTTTTGGAATTTTCTATTACGCGTCGGGTAGGAACGGAACGGTACGATAATTCTAATTTTCTCTCTTTCTTGGCCTTTTCCAACCTATTTTGGCTTCAAATGACGCCATAATAATTTTTTTTAATTTTTTTGAATGTTTTAGCTATTTTTTTGGAATTTTCTTTTAAGCGTCGGGTAGAAACGGAGCCGAACGATAATTTTTATTTTCCCTCTTTCTCTGCCTTTTCGAACTTATTTTGGCTTGAAATGAAGCCATAAGTCTATTTTTAAATTATTAGAATTTTTTTACTATTTTTTTTGGAATTTTCTTTTACGCGTCGGGTAGGAACGGAACAAAACGATAATTTTAATTTTCTCTCTTTCTTGGCCTTTTCCAACGTATTCTGGCTTGAAATGGAGCCGTAATGCTATTTTTTAATTTTTTGAATTTTTTTACTATTCTTTTGGAATTTTCTATTACGATTCGGGTAGGAACGCAACGATACGAGAATTCTAATTTTCTCACTTTCTTGGCCTTTTCCAACCTATTTTGGCTTAAAATGATGGAATAATGGTCTTTTTTAATTTTTTTTTGAATGTTTTAGCTATTTTTTTGGAATTTTCTTTTAAGCGTCAGGTAGAAACGGAGCCGAACGGTAATTTTTATTTTCTCTCTTTTTCGGTCTTTTCGAACTTATTTTGGCTTGAAATGAAGCCATAAGTCTATTTTTAAATTATTAGAATTTTTTTACTATTTTTTTTGGAATTTTCTATTACGATTCGGGTAGGAATGTAACGGTACGAGAATTCTAATTTTCTCACTTTCTTGGCCTTTTCCAACCTATTTTGGCTTAAATTGATGCAATAATGGTCTTTTTTAATTTTTTTTTGAATGTTTTAGCTATTTTTTTGGAATTTTCTTTTAAGCGTCAGGTAGAAACGAAGCCGAACGGTAATTTTTATTTTCTCTCTTTCTCGGTCTTTTCGAACTTATTTTGGCTTGAAATGAAGCCATAAGTCTATTTTTAAATTATTAGAATTTTTTTACTATTTTTTTTGGAATTTTCTATTACGCGTCGGGTAGGAACGGAACAAAACGATAATTTTAATTTTCTCTCTTTCTTGGCCTTTTCCAACGTATTCTGGCTTGAAATGAAGCCGTAATTCTATTTTTTAATTTTTTGAATTTTTTTACTATTCTTTTGGAATTTTCTATTACGCGTCGGGTAGAAACGGAACGGTACGATAATTCTAATTTTCACTCTTTCTTGGCCTTTTCCAACCTATTTTGGCTTAAAATGACGCCATAATAATTTTTTTTAATTTTTTTGAATGTTTTAGCTATTTTTTTGGAATTTTCTTTTAAGCGTCGGGTAGAAACGGAGCCGAACGATAATTTTTATTTTCCCTCTTTCTCTGCCTTTTCGAACTTATTTTGGCTTGAAATGAAGCCATAAGTCTATTTTTAAATTATTAGAATTTTTTTAATATTTTTTTTGGAATTTTCTTTTACGCGTCGGGTAGGAACGGAACAAAACGATAATTTTAATTTTCTCTCTTTCTTGGCCTTTTCCAACGTATTCTGGCTTGAAATGGAGCCGTAATGCTATTTTTTAATTTTTTGAATTTTTTTACTATTCTTTTGGAATTTTCTATTACGCGTCGGGTAGGAACGGAACGGTACGATAATTCTAATTTTCTCTCTTTCTTAGCCTTTTCCAACCTATTTTGGCTTAAAATGACGCCATAATAATTTTTTTTAATTTTTTTGAATGTTTTAGCTATTTTTTTGGAATTTTCTTTTAAGCGCCGGGTAGAAACGGAGCCGAACGATAATTTTTATTTTCCCTCTTTCTCTGCCTTTTCGAACTTATTTTGGCTTGAAATGAAGCCATAAGTCTATTTTTAAATTATTAGAATTTTTTTACTATTTTTTTTGGAATTTTCTATTACGATTCGGGTAGGAATGTAACGGTACGAGAATTCTAATTTTCTCACTTTCTTGGCCTTTTCCAACCTATTTTGGCTTAAAATGATGCAATAATGGTCTTTTTTAATTTTTTTTTTGAATGTTTTAGCTATTTTTTTGGAATTTTCTTTTAAGCGTCAGGTAGAAACGAAGCCGAACGGTAATTTTTATTTTCTCTCTTTCTCGGTCTTTTCGAACTTATTTTGGCTTGAAATGAAGCCATAAGTCTATTTTTAAATTATTAGAATTTTTTTACTATTTTTTTTGGAATTTTCTATTACGATTCGGGTAGGAATGTAACGGTACGAGAATTCTAATTTTCTCACTTTCTTGGCCTTTTCCAACCTATTTTGGCTTAAAATGATGCAATAATGGTCTTTTTTAATTTTTTTTGAATGTTTTAGCTATTTTTCTGGAATTTTCTTTTAAGCGTCGGGTAGAAACGGAGTCGAACGGCAATTTTTCTTTTCTCTCTTTCTCGGTCTTTTCGAACTTATTAGAATTATTAGAATTATTAGAATTATTAAATTATTAGAATTTTTTTAGTATTTTTTTTGGAATTTTTTTTACGCGTCGGGTAGGAACGGAACGGTACGATAATTCTAATTTTCTCACTTTCTTGGCTTTTTCCAACCAATTTTGGCTAAAAATGACGCCATAATAATTTTTTTTTAATTTTTTTAAATGTTTTAGCTATTTTTTTGGAATTTTCTTTTAAGCGTCGGGTAGAAACGGAACCGATCGGTAATTTTTATTTTCTCTCTTTCTCGGCATTTTCGATCTTATTTTGGCTTGAAATGATGCCATAAGTCTATTTTTAACTTATTATAATTTTTTTACTATTTTTTTTGGTATTTTTTATTACGCGTCGGGTAGGAACGGAACAAAACGATAATTTTTGTTTTCTCTCCTTCTCCGCTTTTTCGAACTTATTTTGGCTTGAAATGAAGCCATAAGTCTATTTTTTAATTTTTAGAATTTTTTTGCTTTTTTTTTGGAATTTTCTATTACGCTTCGGGTAGGAACGGAACAAAACGATAATTTTAATTTTCTCTCTTTCTCGGCCTTTTCCAACGTATTCTGGCTTGAAATGGAGCCATAATGCTATTTTTTAATTTTTTGAATTTTTTTACTGTTCTTTTGGAATTTTCTATTACGCGTCGGGTAGGAACGAAATGGTACGATAATTATAATTTTCTCACTTTCTTGGCCTTTTCCAACCTATTTTGGCTTAAAATGATGCTATAATGGTCTTGTATAATTTTTTGAATGTTTTTGCTATTTTTTTAGAATTTTCTTTTACGCGTTGGGTAGAAACGGAGCCGAACGCTAATTTTTATTTTCCCTCTTTCTCGGCCTTTTCAAACTTATTTTGGCTTGAAATGAAGCCATAAGTCTATTTTTAAATTATTAGAATTTTTTTACTATTTTTTTTGGAATTTTCTATTACGATTCGGGTAGGAACGGAACGGTACGAGAATTTTAATTTTCTCACTTTCCTGGCCTTTTCCAACCTATTTTGGCTTAATATGATGCAATAATGGTCTTTTTTAATTTTTTTTTGAATGTTTAGCTATTTTTTAGGAATTTTCTTTTTAGCGTCAGGTAGAAACGGAGCCGAACGGTAATTTTTATTTTCTCTCTTTCTCGGTCTTTTCGAACTTATTTTGGCTTGAAATGAAGCCATAAGTGTATTTTTAAATTATTAGAATTTTTTTACTATTTTTTTTGGTATTTTTTGTTACGCGTCGGGTAGGAACGGAACAAAACGATAATTTTTATTTTCTCTCTTTCTTGGCCTTTTCCAATGTATTATGGCTTGAAATTTAGCCATAATGCTATTTTTTAATTTTTTGAATTTTTTTACTATTTTTTTTGGAATTTTGTATTACGCGTCGGGCAGGAACGGAACAAAACGATAATTTTAATTTTCTCTATTTCTTGGCCTTTTCCAACGTATTCTGGCTTGAAATGGAGCCGTAATGCTATTTTTTAATTTTTTGAATTTTTTTACTATTCTTTTGGAATTTTCTATTACGCGTCGGGTAGGAACGGAACGGTACGATAATTCTAATTTTCTCACTTTCTTGACCTTTTCCAACCTATTTTGGCTGAAAATGATGCTATAATGGTCTTGTATAATTTGTTGAATGTTTTTGCTATTTTTTTGGAATTTTCTTTTACGCGTTGGGTAGAAACGGAGCCGAACGATAATTTTTATTTTCCCTCTTTCTCAGCCTTTTCGAACTTATGTTGGCTTGAAATGAAGCCATAAGTCTATTTTTAAATTATTAGAATTTTTTTACTATTTTTTTTGGAATTTTGTATTACGATTCGGGTAGGAACGCAACGATACGAGAATTCTAATTTTCTCACTTTCTTGGCCTTTTCCAACCTATTTTGGCTTAAAATGACGCCATAATAATTTTTTTTAATTTTTTTGAATGTTTTAGCTATTTTTTCGGAATTTTCTTTTAAGCGTCGGGTGGAAACGGAGCAGAACGATAATTTTTATTTTCCCTCTTTCTCGGCCTTTTCGAACTTATTTTGGCTTGAAATGAAGCCATAAGTCTATTTTTAAATTATTAGAATTTTTTTACTATTTTTTTTGGAATTTTCTATTACGATTCGGGTAGGAACGTAACGGTACGAGAATTCTAATTTTCTCACTTTCTTGGCCTTTTCCAACCTATTTTGGCTTAAAATGATGCAATAATGGTCTTTTTTATTTTTTTTTTGAATGTTTTAGCTATTTTTTTGGAATTTTCTTTTAAGCGTCAGGTAGAAACGGAGCCGAACGGTAATTTTTATTTTCTCTCTTTCTCGGTCTTTTCGAACTTATTTTAGCTTGAAATGAAGCCATAAGTCTATTTTGAAATTATTAGAATTTTTTTACTATTTTTTTTGGAATTTTCTTTTACGCGTCGGGTAGGAACGGAACAAAACGATAATTTTAATTTTCTCTCTTTCTTGGCCTTTTCCAACGTATTCTGGCTTGAAATGGAGCCGTAATGCTTTTTTTTAATTTTTTTAATTTTTTTACTATTCTTTTGGAATTTTCTATTACGCGTCGGGTAGGAACGGAACGGTACGATAATTCTAATTTTCACACTTTCTTGGCCTTTTCCATCCTATTTTGGCTTAAAAATGATGCCATAATGGTCTTGTATAATTTGTTGAATGTATTTGCTATTTTTTTGGAATTTTCTTTTACGCGTTGGGTAGAAACGGAGCCGAACGATAATTTTTATTTTCCCTCATTCTCGGCCTTTTCGAACTTATGTTGGCTTGAAATGAAGCCATAAGTCCATTTTTAAATTATTAGAATTTTTTTACTATTTTTTTTGGAATTTTCTATTACGATTCGGGTAGGAACGCAACCATACGAGAATTCTAATTTTCTCACTTTCTTGGCCTTTTCCAACCTATTTTGGCTTAAAATGATGGAATAATGGTCTTTTTTAATTTTTTTTTGAATGTTTTAGCTATTTTTTTGGAATTTTCTTTTAAGCGTCAGGTAGAAACGGAGCCGAACGGTAATTTTTATTTTCTCTCTTTTTCGGTCTTTTCGAACTTATTTTGGCTTGAAATGAAGCCATAAGTCTATTTTTAAATTATTAGAATTTTTTTACTATTTTTTTTGAAATTTTCTTTTACGCGTCGGGTAGGAACGGAACAAAACGATAATTTTAATTTTCTCTCTTTCTTGGCCTTTTCCAACGTATTCTGGCTTGAAATGGAGCCGTAATGCTATTTTTTAATTTTTTTAATTTTTTTACTATTCTTTTGGAATTTTCTATTACGCTTCGGGTAGGAACGGAACGGTACGATAATTCTAATTTTCTCACTTTCTTGGCCTTTTCCAACCTATTTTGGCTTAAAATGACGCCATAATAATTTTTTTTAATTTTTTTGAATGTTTTAGCTATTTTTTTGGAATTTTCTTTGAAGCGTCGGGTAGAAACGGAGCCGAACGATAATTTTTATTTTCCCTCTTTCTCTGCCTTTTCGAACTTATGTTGGCTTGAAATGAAGCCATAAGTCTATTTTTAAATTACTAGAATTTTTTTACTATTTTTTTTGGAATTTTCTATTACGATTCGGGTAGGAACGCAACGATACTAGAATTCTAATTTTCTCACTTTCTTGGCCTTTTCCAACTTATTTTGGCTTAAAATGATGCAATAATGGTCTTTTTTAATTTTTTTTTGAATGTTTTAGCTATTTTTTTGGAATTTTCTTTTAAGCGTCGGGTAGAAACGGAGCCGAACGGCAATTTTTCTTTTCTCTCTTTCTCGGTCTTTTCGAACTTATTAGAATTATTAGAATTATTAGAATTATTAAATTATTAGAATTTTTTTAGTATTTTTTTTGGAATTTTTTTTACGCGTCGGGTAGGAACGGAACGGTACGATAATTCTAATTTTCTCACTTTCTTGGCTTTTTCCAACCAATTTTGGCTAAAAATGACGCCATAATAATTTTTTTTAATTTTTTTAAATGTTTTAGTATTTTTTTGGAATTTTCTTTTAAGCGTCGGGTAGAAACGGAACCGATCGGTAATTTTTATTTTCTCTCTTTCTCGGCATTTTCGATCTTATTTTGGCTTGAAATGATGCCATAAGTCTATTTTTAACTTATTAGAATTTTTTTACTATTTTTTTTGGTATTTTTTATTACGCGTCGGGTAGGAACGGAACAAAACGATAATTTTTGTTTTCTCTCCTTCTCCGCTTTTTCGAACTTATTTTGGCTTGAAATGAAGCCATAAGTCTATTTTTTAATTTTTAGAATTTTTTTGCTTTTTTTTTGGAATTTTCTATTACGCTTCGGGTAGGAACGGAACAAAACGATAATTTTAATTTTCTCTCTTTCTCGGCCTTTTCCAACGTATTCTGGCTTGAAATGGAGCCATAATGCTATTTTTTAATTTTTTGAATTTTTTTACTGTTCTTTTGGAATTTTCTATTACGCGTCGGGTAGGAACGAAACGGTACGGTAATTATAATTTTCTCACTTTCTTGGCCTTTTCCAACCTATTTTGGCTTAAAATGACGCCATAATAATTTTTTTTAATTTTTTTGAATGTTTTAGCTATTTTTTTGGAATTTTCTTTTAAGCGTCGGGTAGAAACGGAGCCGAACGATAATTTTTATTTTCCCTCTTTCTCTGCCTTTTCGAACTTATTTTGGCTTGAAATGAAGCCATAAGTCTATTTTTAAATTATTAGAATTTTTTTACTATTTTTTTTGGAATTTTCTTTTACGCGTCGGGTAGGAACGGAACAAAACGATAATTTTAATTTTCTCTCTTTCTTGGCCTTTTCCAACGTATTCTGGCTTGAAATGGAGCCGTAATGCTATTTTTTAATTTTTTGAATTTTTTTACTATTCTTTTGGAATTTTCTATTACGATTCGGGTAGGAACGCAACGATACGAGAATTCTAATTTTCTCACTTTTTTGGCCTTTTCCAACCTATTTTGGCTTAAAATGATGGAATAATGGTCTTTTTTAATTTTTTTTTGAATGTTTTAGCTATTTTTTTGGAATTTTCTTTTAAGCGTCAAGTAGAAACGGAGCCGAACGGTAATTTTTATTTTCTCTCTTTTTCGGTCTTTTCGAACTTATTTTGGCTTGAAATGAAGCCATAAGTCTATTTTTAAATTATTAGAATTTTTTTACTATTTTTTTTGGAATTTTCTATTACGCGTCGGGTAGGAACGGAACAAAACGATAATTTTAATTTTCTCTCTTTCTTGGCCTTTTCCAACGTATTCTGGCTTGAAATGGAGCCGTAATGCTTTTTTTTTAATTTTTTTAATTTTTTTACTATTCTTTTGGAATTTTCTATTACGCGTCGGGTAGGAACGGAACGGTACGATAATTCTAATTTTCTCACTTTCTTGGCCTTTTCCAACCTATTTTGGCTTAAAATGATGCAGTAATGGTCTTTTTTAATTTTTTTTTGAATGTTTTAGCTATTTTTTTGGTATTTTCTTTTAAGCGTCAGGTAGAAACGGAGCCGAACGGTAATTTTATTTTCTCTCTTTCTCGGTCTTTTCGAACTTATTTTGGCTTGAAATGAAGCCATAAGTCTATTTTTAAATTATTAGAATTTTCTTACTATTTTTTTTTGGAATTTTCTTTTACGCGTTGGGTAGAAACGGAGCCGAACGATAATTTTTATTTTCCCTCTTTCTCGGCCTTTTCGAACTTATTTTGGCTTGAAATGAAGCCATAAGTCTATTTTTAAATTATTTGAATTTTTTTACTATTTTTTTTGGAATTTTTTATTACGATTCGGGTAGCAACGTAACGGTACGAGAATTTTAATTTTCTCTCTTTCTTGGCCTTTTCCAACGTATTCTGGCTTGAAATGGAGCCGTAATGCTATTTTTTAATTTTTTGAATTTTTTTACTATTCTTTTGGAATTTTCTATTACGCGTAGGGTAGGAACGGAACGGTACGATAATTCTAATTTTCTCACTTTCTTGGCCTTTTCCAACCTATTTTGGCTTAAAATGACGCCATAATAATTTTTTTTAATTTTTTTGAATGTTTTAGCTATTTTTTTGGAATTTTCTTTGAATCGTCGGGTAGAAACGGAGCCGAACGATAATTTTTATTCTCCCTCTTTCTCGGCCTTTTCGAACTTATGTTGGCTTGAAATGAAGCCATAAGTCTATTTTTAAATTACTAGAATTTTTTTACTATTTTTTTCGGAATTTTCTATTACGATTCGGGTAGGAACGCAACGATACGAGAATTCTAATTTTCTCACTTTCTTGGCCTTTTCCAACTTATTTTGGCTTAAAATGATGCAATAATGGTCTTTTTTAATTTTTTTTGAATGTTTTAGCTATTATTTTGGAATTTTCTTTTAAGCGTCGGGTAGAAACGGAGCCGAACGGCAATTTTTCTTTTCTCTCTTTCTCGGTCTTTTCGAACTTATTAGAATTATTAGAATTATTAGAATTATTAAATTATTAGAATTTTTTTAGTATTTTTTTTGGAATTTTTTTTACGCGTCGGGTAGGAACGGAACGGTACGATAATTCTAATTTTCTCACTTTCTTGGCTTTTTCCAACCAATTTTGGCTAAAAATGACGCCATAATAATTTTTTTTTAATTTTTTTAAATGTTTTAGCTATTTTTTTGGAATTTTCTTTTAAGCGTCGGGTAGAAACGGAACCGATCGGTAATTTTTATTTTCTCTCTTTCTCGGCATTTTCGATCTTATTTTGGCTTGAAATGATGCCATAAGTCTATTTTTAACTTATTAGAATTTTTTTACTATTTTTTTTGGTATTTTTTATTACGCGTCGGGTAGGAACGGAACAAAACGATAATTTTTGTTTTCTCTCCTTCTCCGCTTTTTCGAACTTATTTTGGCTTGAAATGAAGCCATAAGTCTATTTTTTAATTTTTAGAATTTTTTTGCTTTTTTTTTGGAATTTTCTATTACGCTTCGGGTAGGAACGGAACAAAACGATAATTTTAATTTTCTCTCTTTCTCGGCCTTTTCCAACGTATTCTGGCTTGAAATGGAGCCATAATGCTATTTTTTAATTTTTTGAATTTTTTTACTGTTCTTTTGGAATTTTCTATTACGCGTCGGGTAGGAACGAAATGGTACGATAATTATAATTTTCTCACTTTCTTGGCCTTTTCCAACCTATTTTGGCTTAAAAGGATGCTATAATGGTCTTGTATAATTTTTTGAATGTTTTTGCTATTTTTTTAGAATTTTCTTTTACGCGTTGGGTAGAAACGGAGCCGAACGCTAATTTTTATTTTCCCTCTTTCTCGGCCTTTTCAAACTTATTTTGGCCTGAAATGAAGCCATAAGTCTATTTTTAAATTATTAGAATTTTTTTACTATTTTTTTTGGAATTTTCTATTACGATTCGGGTAGGAACGGAACGGTACGAGAATTTTAATTTTCTCACTTTCTTGGCCTTTTCCAACCTATTTTGGCTTAATATGATGCAATAATGGTCTTTTTTAATTTTTTTTTGAATGTTTAGCTATTTTTTAGGAATTTTCTTTTTAGCGTCAGGTAGAAACGGAGCCGAACGGTAATTTTTATTTTCTCTCTTTCTCGGTCTTTTCGAACTTATTTTGGCTTGAAATGAAGCCATAAGTGTATTTTTAAATTATTAGAATTTTTTTACTATTTTTTTTGGTATTTTTTGTTACGCGTCGGGTAGGAACGGAACAAAACGATAATTTTTATTTTCTCTCTTTCTTGGCCTTTTCCAATGTATTATGGCTTGAAATTTAGCCATAATGCTATTTTTTAATTTTTTGAATTTTTTTACTATTTTTTTTGGAATTTTCTATTACGCGTCGGGTAGGAACGGAACAAAACGATAATTTTAATTTTCTCTCTTTCTTGGCCTTTTCCAACGTATTCTGGCTTGAAATGGAGCAGTAATGCTATTTTTTAATTTTTTTAATTTTTTTACTATTCTTTTGGAATTTTCTATTACGCGTCGGGTAGGAACGGAACGGTACGATCATTCTAATTTTCTCACTTTCTTGGCCTTTTCCAACCTATTTTGGCTTAAAATGATGCCATAATGGTCTTTTTTAATTTTTTTAACGTTTTTGCTATTTTTTTGGAATTTTCTTTTACGCGTTGGGTTGAAACGGAAACAAACGATAATTTTTATTTTCCCTCTTTCTCAGCCTTTTCGAATTTATTTTGGCTTGAAATGAAGCCATAAGTCTATTTTTAAATTATTTGAATTTTTTTAATATTTTTTTTGGAATTTTCTATTACGATTCGGGTAGGAACGGAACGGTACGAAAATTTTAATTTTCTCACTTTCTTGGCCTTTTCCAACCTATTTTGGCTTACAATGATGCAATAATGGTCTTTTTTAATTTTTTTTGAATGTTTTAGCTATTTCTTTGGAATTTTCTTTTTAGCGTCAGGTAGAAACGGAGCTGAACGGTAATTTTTATTTTCTCTCTTTCTCGGTCTTTTCGAACTTATTTTGGCTTGAAATGAAGCCATAAGTCTATTTTTTAATTTTTAGAATTTTTTTGCTTTTTTTTTGGAATTTTCTATTACGCTTCGTATAGGAACGGAACAAAACGATAATTTTAATTTTCTCTCTTTCTCGGCCTTTTCCAACGTATTCTGGCTTGAAATGGAGCCGTAATGCTATTTTTTAGTTTTTTGAATTTTTTTACTGTTCTTTAAGAATTTTCTATTACGCGTCGGGTAGGAACGGAACGGTACGATAATTCTAATTTTCTCACTTTCTTGGCCTTTTCCATCCTATTTTGGCTTAGAAATGATGCCATAATGGTCTTGTATAATTTGTTGAATGTTTTTGCTATTTTTTTGGAATTTTCTTTTACGCGTTGGGTAGAAACGGAGCCGAACGATAATTTTTATTTTCCCTCTTTCTCGGCCTTTTCGAACTTATTTTGGCTTGAAATGAAGCCATAAGTCTATTTTTAAATTATTTGAATTTTTTTACTATTTTTTTTGGAATTTTTTATTACGATTCGGGTAGCAACGTAACGGTACGAGAATTTTAATTTTCTCTCTTTCTTGGCCTTTTCCAACGTATTCTGGCTTGAAATGGAGCCGTAATGCTATTTTTTAATTTTTTGAATTTTTTTACTATTCTTTTGGAATTTTCTATTACGCGTAGGGTAGGAACGGAACGGTACGATAATTCTAATTTTCTCACTTTCTTGGCCTTTTCCAACCTATTTTGGCTTAAAATGACGCCATAATAATTTTTTTTAATTTTTTTGAATGTTTTAGCTATTTTTTTGGAATTTTCTTTGAAGCGTCGGGTAGAAACGGAGCCGAACGATAATTTTTATTTTCCCTCTTTCTCGGCCTTTTCGAACTTATGTTGGCTTGAAATGAAGCCATAAGTCTATTTTTAAATTACTAGAATTTTTTTACTATTTTTTTTGGAATTTTCTATTACGCGTCGGGTAGGAACGGAACAAAACGATAATTTTAATTTTCTCTCTTTCTTGGCCTTTTCCAACGTATTCTGGCTTGAAATGGAGCCGTAACTCTATTTTTTAATTTTTTGAATTTTTTTACTATTCTTTTGGAATTTTCTATTACGCGTCGGGTAGGAACGGAACGGTACGATAATTCTAATTTTCTCTCTTTCTTGGCCTTTTCCAACCTATTTTGGCTTAAAATGACGCCATAATAATTTTTTTTAATTTTTTTGAATGTTTTAGCTATTTTTTTGGAATTTTCTTTTAAGCGTCAGGTAGAAACGAAGCCGAACGGTAATTTTTATTTTCTCTCTTTCTCGGTCTTTTCGAACTTATTTTGGCTTGAAATGAAGCCATAAGTCTATTTTTAAATTATTAGAATTTTTTTACTATTTTTTTTGGAATTTTCTATTACGCGTCGGGTAGGAACGGAACAAAACGATAATTTTAATTTTCTCTCTTTCTTGGCCTTTTCCAACGTATTCTGGCTTGAAATGGAGCCGTAATTCTATTTTTTAATTTTTTGAATTTTTTTACTATTCTTTTGGAATTTTCTATTACGCGTCGGGTAGGAACGGAACGGTACGATAATTCTAATTTTCACTCTTTCTTGGCCTTTTCCAACCTATTTTGGCTTAAAATGACGCCATAATAATTTTTTTTAATTTTTTTGAATGTTTTAGCTATTTTTTTGGAATTTTCTTTTAAGCGTCGGGTAGAAACGGAGGCGAACGATAATTTTTATTTTCCCTCTTTCTCTGCCTTTTCGAACTTATTTTGGCTTGAAATGAAGCCATAAGTCTATTTTTAAATTATTAGAATTTTTTTACTATTTTTTTTTGAAATTTTCTTTTACGCGTCGGGTAGGAACGGAACAAAACGATAATTTTAATTTTCTCTCTTTCTTGGCCTTTTCCAACGTATTCTGGCTTGAAATGGAGCCGTAATGCTATTTTTTAATTTTTTGAATTTTTTTACTATTCTTTTGGAATTTTCTATTACGCTTCGGGTAGGAACGGAACGGTACGATAATTCTAATTTTCTCTCTTTCTTGGCCTTTTCCAACTTATTTTGGCTTAAAATGACGCCATAATAATTTTTTTTAATTTTTTTGAATGTTTTAGCTATTTTTTTGGAATTTTCTTTTAAGCGTCGGGTAGAAACGGAGCCGAACGATAATTTTTATTTTCCCTCTTTCTCTGCCTTTTCGAACTTATTTTGGCTTGAAATGAAGCCATAAGTCTATTTTTAAATTATTAGAATTTTTTTACTATTTTTTTTGGAATTTTCTATTACGATTCGGGTAGGAATGTAACGGTACGAGAATTCTAATTTTCTCACTTTCTTGGCCTTTTCCAACCTATTTTGGCTTAAAATGATGCAATAATGGTCTTTTTTAATTTTTTTTTTGAATGTTTTAGCTATTTTTTTGGAATTTTCTTTTAAGCGTCAGGTAGAAACGAAGCCGAACGGTAATTTTTATTTTCCCTCTTTCTCGGTCTTTTCGAACTTATTTTGTCTTGAAATGAAGCCATAAGTCTATTTTTAAATTATTAGAATTTTTTTACTATTTTTTTTGGAATTTTCTTTTACGCGTCGGGTAGGAACGGAACAAAACGATAATTTTAATTTTCTCTCTTTCTTGGCCTTTTCCAACGTATTCTGGCTTGAAATGGAGCCGTAATGCTTTTTTTTTAATTTTTTTAATTTTTTTACTATTCTTTTGGAATTTTCTATTACGCGTCGGGTAGGAACGGAACGGTACGATAATTCTAATTTTCTCACTTTCTTGGCCTTTTCCAACCAATTTTGGCTTAAAATGTCGCCATAATAATTTTTTATAATTTTTTTGAATGTTTTAGCTATTTTTTTGGAATTTTCTTTTAATCGTCGGGTAGAAATGGAGCCGAACGGTAATTTTATTTTCTCTCTTTCTCGGTCTTTTCGAACTTATTTTGGCTTGAAATGAAGCCATAAGTCTATTTTTAAATTATTAGAATTTTTTTACTATTTTTTTTGGAATTTTCTTTTACGCGTCGGGTAGGAACGGAACAAAACGATAATTTTAATTTTCTCTCTTTCTTGGCCTTTTCCAACGTATTCTAGCTTGAAATGGAGCCGTAATGCTTTTTTTTAATTTTTTTAATTTTTTTAATATTCTTTTGGAATTTTCTATTACGCGTCGGGTAGGAACGGAACGGTACGATAATTCTAATTTTCTCACTTTCTTGGCCTTTTCCAACCTATTTTGGCTTAAAATGATGCAGTAATGGTCTTTTTTAATTTTTTTTTGAATGTTTTAGCTATTTTTTTGGTATTTTCTTTTAAGCGTCAGGTAGAAACGGAGCCGAACGGTAATTTTATTTTCTCTCTTTCTCGGTCTTTTCGAACTTATTTTGGCTTGAAATGAAGCCATAAGTCTATTTTTAAATTATTAGAATTTTCTTACTATTTTTTTTTTGGAATTTTGTATTACGCGTCGGGTAGGAACGGAACAAAACGATAATTTTAATTTTCTCTCTTTCTTGGCCTTTTCCAACGTATTCTGGCTTGAAATGGAGCCGTAATGCTATTTTTTAATTTTTTGAAATTTTTTACTATTCTTTTGGAATTTTCTATTACGCGTAGGGTAGGAACGGAACGGTACGATAATTCTAATTTTCTCACTTTCTTGGCCTTTTCCAACCTATTTTGGCTTAAAATGACGCCATAATAATTTTTTTTAATTTTTTTGAATGTTTTAGCTATTTTTTTGGAATTTTCTTTGAATCGTCGGGTAGAAACGGAGCCGAACGATAATTTTTATTTTCCCTCTTTCTCGGCCTTTTCGAACTTATGTTGGCTTGAAATGAAGCCATAAGTCTATTTTTAAATTACTAGAATTTTTTTACTATTTTTTTCGGAATTTTCTATTACGATTCGGGTAGGAACGCAACGATACGAGAATTCTAATTTTCTCACTTTCTTGGCCTTTTCCAACTTATTTTGGCTTAAAATGATGCAATAATGGTCTTTTTTAATTTTTTTTGAATGTTTTAGCTATTATTTTGGAATTTTCTTTTAAGCGTCGGGTAGAAACGGAGCCGAACGGCAATTTTTCTTTTCTCTCTTTCTCGGTCTTTTCGAACTTATTAGAATTATTAGAATTATTAGAATTATTAAATTATTAGAATTTTTTTAGTATTTTTTTTGGAATTTTTTTTACGCGTCGGGTAGGAACGGAACGGTACGATAATTCTAATTTTCTCACTTTCTTGGCTTTTTCCAACCAATTTTGGCTAAAAATGACGCCATAATAATTTTTTTTTAATTTTTTTAAATGTTTTAGCTATTTTTTTGGAATTTTCTTTTAAGCGTCGGGTAGAAACGGAACCGATCGGTAATTTTTATTTTCTCTCTTTCTCGGCATTTTCGATCTTATTTTGGCTTGAAATGATGCCATAAGTCTATTTTTAACTTATTAGAATTTTTTTACTATTTTTTTTGGTATTTTTTATTACGCGTCGGGTAGGAACGGAACAAAACGATAATTTTTGTTTTCTCTCCTTCTCCGCTTTTTCGAACTTATTTTGGCTTGAAATGAAGCCATAAGTCTATTTTTTAATTTTTAGAATTTTTTTGCTTTTTTTTTGGAATTTTCTATTACGCTTCGGGTAGGAACGGAACAAAACGATAATTTTAATTTTCTCTCTTTCTCGGCCTTTTCCAACGTATTCTGGCTTGAAATGGAGCCATAATGCTATTTTTTAATTTTTTGAATTTTTTTACTGTTCTTTTGGAATTTTCTATTACGCGTCGGGTAGGAACGAAATGGTACGATAATTATAATTTTCTCACTTTCTTGGCCTTTTCCAACCTATTTTGGCTTAAAAGGATGCTATAATGGTCTTGTATAATTTTTTGAATGTTTTTGCTATTTTTTTAGAATTTTCTTTTACGCGTTGGGTAGAAACGGAGCCGAACGCTAATTTTTATTTTCCCTCTTTCTCGGCCTTTTCAAACTTATTTTGGCCTGAAATGAAGCCATAAGTCTATTTTTAAATTATTAGAATTTTTTTACTATTTTTTTTGGAATTTTCTATTACGATTCGGGTAGGAACGGAACGGTACGAGAATTTTAATTTTCTCACTTTCTTGGCCTTTTCCAACCTATTTTGGCTTAATATGATGCAATAATGGTCTTTTTTAATTTTTTTTTGAATGTTTAGCTATTTTTTAGGAATTTTCTTTTTAGCGTCAGGTAGAAACGGAGCCGAACGGTAATTTTTATTTTCTCTCTTTCTCGGTCTTTTCGAACTTATTTTGGCTTGAAATGAAGCCATAAGTGTATTTTTAAATTATTAGAATTTTTTTACTATTTTTTTTGGTATTTTTTGTTACGCGTCGGGTAGGAACGGAACAAAACGATAATTTTTATTTTCTCTCTTTCTTGGCCTTTTCCAATGTATTATGGCTTGAAATTTAGCCATAATGCTATTTTTTAATTTTTTGAATTTTTTTACTATTTTTTTTGGAATTTTCTATTACGCGTCGGGTAGGAACGGAACAAAACGATAATTTTAATTTTCTCTCTTTCTTGGCCTTTTCCAACGTATTCTGGCTTGAAATGGAGCAGTAATGCTATTTTTTAATTTTTTTAATTTTTTTACTATTCTTTTGGAATTTTCTATTACGCGTCGGGTAGGAACGGAACGGTACGATCATTCTAATTTTCTCACTTTCTTGGCCTTTTCCAACCTATTTTGGCTTAAAATGATGCCATAATGGTCTTTTTTAATTTTTTTAACGTTTTTGCTATTTTTTTGGAATTTTCTTTTACGCGTTGGGTTGAAACGGAAACAAACGATAATTTTTATTTTCCCTCTTTCTCAGCCTTTTCGAATTTATTTTGGCTTGAAATGAAGCCATAAGTCTATTTTTAAATTATTTGAATTTTTTTAATATTTTTTTTGGAATTTTCTATTACGATTCGGGTAGGAACGGAACGGTACGAAAATTTTAATTTTCTCACTTTCTTGGCCTTTTCCAACCTATTTTGGCTTACAATGATGCAATAATGGTCTTTTTTAATTTTTTTTGAATGTTTTAGCTATTTCTTTGGAATTTTCTTTTTAGCGTCAGGTAGAAACGGAGCTGAACGGTAATTTTTATTTTCTCTCTTTCTCGGTCTTTTCGAACTTATTTTGGCTTGAAATGAAGCCATAAGTCTATTTTTTAATTTTTAGAATTTTTTTGCTTTTTTTTTGGAATTTTCTATTACGCTTCGTATAGGAACGGAACAAAACGATAATTTTAATTTTCTCTCTTTCTCGGCCTTTTCCAACGTATTCTGGCTTGAAATGGAGCCGTAATGCTATTTTTTAGTTTTTTGAATTTTTTTACTGTTCTTTAAGAATTTTCTATTACGCGTCGGGTAGGAACGGAACGGTACGATAATTCTAATTTTCTCACTTTCTTGGCCTTTTCCATCCTATTTTGGCTTAGAAATGATGCCATAATGGTCTTGTATAATTTGTTGAATGTTTTTGCTATTTTTTTGGAATTTTCTTTTACGCGTTGGGTAGAAACGGAGCCGAACGATAATTTTTATTTTCCCTCTTTCTCGGCCTTTTCGAACTTATTTTGGCTTGAAATGAAGCCATAAGTCTATTTTTAAATTATTTGAATTTTTTTACTATTTTTTTTGGAATTTTTTATTACGATTCGGGTAGCAACGTAACGGTACGAGAATTTTAATTTTCTCTCTTTCTTGGCCTTTTCCAACGTATTCTGGCTTGAAATGGAGCCGTAATGCTATTTTTTAATTTTTTGAATTTTTTTACTATTCTTTTGGAATTTTCTATTACGCGTAGGGTAGGAACGGAACGGTACGATAATTCTAATTTTGTCACTTTCTTGGCCTTTTCCAACCTATTTTGGCTTAAAATGACGCCATAATAATTTTTTTTAATTTTTTTGAATGTTTTAGCTATTTTTTTGGAATTTTCTTTGAAGCGTCGGGTAGAAACGGAGCCGAACGATAATTTTTATTTTCCCTCTTTCTCGGCCTTTTCGAACTTATGTTGGCTTGAAATGAAGCCATAAGTCTATTTTTAAATTACTAGAATTTTTTTACTATTTTTTTCGGAATTTTCTATTACGATTCGGGTAGGAACGCAACGATACGAGAATTCTAATTTTCTCACTTTCTTGGCCTTTTCCAACTTATTTTGGCTTAAAATGATGCAATAATGGTCTTTTTTAATTTTTTTTGAATGTTTTAGCTATTATTTTGGAATTTTCTTTTAAGCGTCGGGTAGAAACGGAGCCGAACGGCAATTTTTCTTTTCTCTCTTTCTCGGTCTTTTCGAACTTATTAGAATTATTAGAATTATTAGAATTATTAAATTATTAGAATTTTTTTAGTATTTTTTTTGGAATTTTTTTTACGCGTCGGGTAGGAACGGAACGGTACGATAATTCTAATTTTCTCACTTTCTTGGCTTTTTCCAACCAATTTTGGCTAAAAATGACGCCATAATAATTTTTTTTTAATTTTTTTAAATGTTTTAGCTATTTTTTTGGAATTTTCTTTTAAGCGTCGGGTAGAAACGGAACCGATCGGTAATTTTTATTTTCTCTCTTTCTCGGCATTTTCGATCTTATTTTGGCTTGAAATGATGCCATAAGTCTATTTTTAACTTATTAGAATTTTTTTACTATTTTTTTTGGTATTTTTTATTACGCGTCGGGTAGGAACGGAACAAAACGATAATTTTTGTTTTCTCTCCTTCTCCGCTTTTTCGAACTTATTTTGGCTTGAAATGAAGCCATAAGTCTATTTTTTAATTTTTAGAATTTTTTTGCTTTTTTTTTGGAATTTTCTATTACGCTTCGGGTAGGAACGGAACAAAACGATAATTTTAATTTTCTCTCTTTCTCGGCCTTTTCCAACGTATTCTGGCTTGAAATGGAGCCATAATGCTATTTTTTAATTTTTTGAATTTTTTTACTGTTCTTTTGGAATTTTCTATTACGCGTCGGGTAGGAACGAAATGGTACGATAATTATAATTTTCTCACTTTCTTGGCCTTTTCCAACCTATTTTGGCTTAAAAGGATGCTATAATGGTCTTGTATAATTTTTTGAATGTTTTTGCTATTTTTTTAGAATTTTCTTTTACGCGTTGGGTAGAAACGGAGCCGAACGCTAATTTTTATTTTCCCTCTTTCTCGGCCTTTTCAAACTTATTTTGGCCTGAAATGAAGCCATAAGTCTATTTTTAAATTATTAGAATTTTTTTACTATTTTTTTTGGAATTTTCTATTACGATTCGGGTAGGAACGGAACGGTACGAGAATTTTAATTTTCTCACTTTCTTGGCCTTTTCCAACCTATTTTGGCTTAATATGATGCAATAATGGTCTTTTTTAATTTTTTTTTGAATGTTTAGCTATTTTTTAGGAATTTTCTTTTTAGCGTCAGGTAGAAACGGAGCCGAACGGTAATTTTTATTTTCTCTCTTTCTCGGTCTTTTCGAACTTATTTTGGCTTGAAATGAAGCCATAAGTGTATTTTTAAATTATTAGAATTTTTTTACTATTTTTTTTGGTATTTTTTGTTACGCGTCGGGTAGGAACGGAACAAAACGATAATTTTTATTTTCTCTCTTTCTTGGCCTTTTCCAATGTATTATGGCTTGAAATTTAGCCATAATGCTATTTTTTAATTTTTTGAATTTTTTTACTATTTTTTTTGGAATTTTCTATTACGCGTCGGGTAGGAACGGAACAAAACGATAATTTTAATTTTCTCTCTTTCTTGGCCTTTTCCAACGTATTCTGGCTTGAAATGGAGCAGTAATGCTATTTTTTAATTTTTTTAATTTTTTTACTATTCTTTTGGAATTTTCTATTACGCGTCGGGTAGGAACGGAACGGTACGATCATTCTAATTTTCTCACTTTCTTGGCCTTTTCCAACCTATTTTGGCTTAAAATGATGCCATAATGGTCTTTTTTAATTTTTTTAACGTTTTTGCTATTTTTTTGGAATTTTCTTTTACGCGTTGGGTTGAAACGGAAACAAACGATAATTTTTATTTTCCCTCTTTCTCAGCCTTTTCGAATTTATTTTGGCTTGAAATGAAGCCATAAGTCTATTTTTAAATTATTTGAATTTTTTTAATATTTTTTTTGGAATTTTCTATTACGATTCGGGTAGGAACGGAACGGTACGAAAATTTTAATTTTCTCACTTTCTTGGCCTTTTCCAACCTATTTTGGCTTACAATGATGCAATAATGGTCTTTTTTAATTTTTTTTGAATGTTTTAGCTATTTCTTTGGAATTTTCTTTTTAGCGTCAGGTAGAAACGGAGCTGAACGGTAATTTTTATTTTCTCTCTTTCTCGGTCTTTTCGAACTTATTTTGGCTTGAAATGAAGCCATAAGTCTATTTTTTAATTTTTAGAATTTTTTTGCTTTTTTTTTGGAATTTTCTATTACGCTTCGTATAGGAACGGAACAAAACGATAATTTTAATTTTCTCTCTTTCTCGGCCTTTTCCAACGTATTCTGGCTTGAAATGGAGCCGTAATGCTATTTTTTAGTTTTTTGAATTTTTTTACTGTTCTTTAAGAATTTTCTATTACGCGTCGGGTAGGAACGGAACGGTACGATAATTCTAATTTTCTCACTTTCTTGGCCTTTTCCATCCTATTTTGGCTTAGAAATGATGCCATAATGGTCTTGTATAATTTGTTGAATGTTTTTGCTATTTTTTTGGAATTTTCTTTTACGCGTTGGGTAGAAACGGAGCCGAACGATAATTTTTATTTTCCCTCTTTCTCGGCCTTTTCGAACTTATTTTGGCTTGAAATGAAGCCATAAGTCTATTTTTAAATTATTTGAATTTTTTTACTATTTTTTTTGGAATTTTTTATTACGATTCGGGTAGCAACGTAACGGTACGAGAATTTTAATTTTCTCTCTTTCTTGGCCTTTTCCAACGTATTCTGGCTTGAAATGGAGCCGTAATGCTATTTTTTAATTTTTTGAATTTTTTTACTATTCTTTTGGAATTTTCTATTACGCGTAGGGTAGGAACGGAACGGTACGATAATTCTAATTTTGTCACTTTCTTGGCCTTTTCCAACCTATTTTGGCTTAAAATGACGCCATAATAATTTTTTTTAATTTTTTTGAATGTTTTAGCTATTTTTTTGGAATTTTCTTTGAAGCGTCGGGTAGAAACGGAGCCGAACGATAATTTTTATTTTCCCTCTTTCTCGGCCTTTTCGAACTTATGTTGGCTTGAAATGAAGCCATAAGTCTATTTTTAAATTACTAGAATTTTTTTACTATTTTTTTTGGAATTTTCTATTACGATTCGGGTAGGAACGCAACGATACGAGAATTCTAATTTTCTCACTTTCTTGGACTTTTCCAACTTATTTTCGCTTAAAATGATGCAATAATGGTCTTTTTAAATTTTTTTTGAATGTTTTAGCTATTTTTTTGGAATTTTCTTTTAAGCGTCGGGTAGAAACGGAGCCGAACGGCAATTTTTCTTTTCTCTCTTTCTCGGTCTTTTCGAACTTATTAGAATTATTAGAATTATTAGAATTATTAAATTATTAGAATTTTTTTAGTATTTTTTTTGGAATTTTTTTTACGCGTCGGGTAGGAACGGACCGGTACGATAATTCTAATTTTCTCACTTTCTTGGCCTTTTCCAACCAATTTTGGCTAAAAATGACGCCATAATAATTTTTTTTAATTTTTTTAAATGTTTTAGCTATTTTTTTGGAATTTTCTTTTAAGCGTCGGGTAGAAACGGAACCGATCGGTAATTTTTATTTTCTCTCTTTCTCGGCATTTTCGAACTTATTTTGGCTTGAAATGATGCCATAAGTCTATTTTTAACTTATTAGAATTTTTTTACTATTTTTTTTGGTATTTTTTATTACGCGTCGGGTAGGAACGGAACAAAACGATAATTCTTGTTTTCTCTCCTTCTCCGCTTTTTCGAACTTATTTTGGCTTGAAATGAAGCCATAAGTCTAATTTTTAATTTTTAGAATTTTTTTGCTTTTTTTTTGGAATTTTCTATTACGCTTCGGGTAGGAGCGGAACAAAACGATAATTTTAATTTTCTCTCTTTCTCGGCCTTTTCCAACGTATTCTGGCTTGAAATGGAGCCATAATGCTATTTTTTAATTTTTTGAATTTTTTTACTGTTCTTTTGGAATTTTCTATTACGCGTCGGGTAGGAAAGAAATGGTACGATAATTATAATTTTCTCACTTTCTTGGCCTTTTCCAACCTATTTTGGCTTAAAATGATGCTATAATGGTCTTGTATAATTTTTTGAATGTTTTTGCTATTTTTTTAGAATTTTCTTTTACGCGTTGGGTAGAAACGGAGCCGAACGCTAATTTTTATTTTCCCTCTTTCTCGGCCTTTTCAAACTTATTTTGGCTTGAAATGAAGCCATAAGTCTATTTTTAAATTATTAGAATTTTTTTACTATTTTTTTTGGAATTTTCTATTACGATTCGGGTAGGAACGGAACGGTACGAGAATTTTAATTTTCTCACTTTCTTGGCCTTTTCCAACCTATTTTGGCTTAATATGATGCAATAATGGTCTTTTTTAATTTTTTTTTGAATGTTTAGCTATTTTTTAGGAATTTTCTTTTTAGCGTCAGGTAGAAACGGAGCCGAACGGTAATTTTTATTTTCTCTCTTTCTCGGTCTTTTCGAACTTATTTTGGCTTGAAATGAAGCCATAAGTGTATTTTTAAATTATTAGAATTTTTTTACTATTTTTTTTGGTATTTTTTGTTACGCGTCGGGTAGGAACGGAACAAAACGATAATTTTTATTTTCTCTCTTTCTTGGCCTTTTCCAATGTATTATGGCTTGAAATTTAGCCATAATGCTATTTTTTAATTTTTTGAATTTTTTTACTATTTTTTTTGGAATTTTCTATTACGCGTCGGGTAGGAACGGAACAAAACGATAATTTTAATTTTCTCTCTTTCTTGGCCTTTTCCAACGTATTCTGGCTTGAAATGGAGCAGTAATGCTATTTTTTAATTTTTTTAATTTTTTTACTATTCTTTTGGAATTTTCTATTACGCGTCGGGTAGGAACGGAACGGTACGATCATTCTAATTTTCTCACTTTCTTGGCCTTTTCCAACCTATTTTGGCTTAAAATGATGCCATAATGGTCTTTTTTAATTTTTTTAACGTTTTTGCTATTTTTTTGGAATTTTCTTTTACGCGTTGGGTTGAAACGGAAACAAACGATAATTTTTATTTTCCCTCTTTCTCAGTCTTTTCGAATTTATTTTGGCTTGAAATGAAGCCATAAGTCTATTTTTAAATTATTAGAATTTTTTTAATATTTTTTTTGGAATTTTCTATTACGATTCGGGTAGGAACGGAACGGTACGAAAATTTTAATTTTCTCACTTTCTTGGCCTTTTCCAACCTATTTTGGCTTACAATGATGCAATAATGGTCTTTTTTAATTTTTTTTGAATGTTTTAGCTATTTCTTTGGAATTTTCTTTTTAGCGTCAGGTAGAAACGGAGCTGAACGGTAATTTTTATTTTCTCTCTTTCTCGGTCTTTTCGAACTTATTTTGGCTTGAAATGAAGCCATAAGTCTATTTTTTAATTTTTAGAATTTTTTTGCTTTATTTTTGGAATTTTCTATTACGCTTCGTATAGGAACGGAACAAAACGATAATTTTAATTTTCTCTCTTTCTCGGCCTTTTCCAACGTATTCTGGCTTGAAATGGAGCCGTAATGCTATTTTTTAGTTTTTTGAATTTTTTTACTGTTCTTTAAGAATTTTCTATTACGCGTCGGGTAGGAACGGAACGGTACGATAATTCTAATTTTCTCACTTTCTTGGCCTTTTCCATCCTATTTTGGCTTAGAAATGATGCCATAATGGTTTTGTATAATTTGTTGAATGGTTTTGCTATTTTTTTGGAATTTTCTTTTACGCGTTGGGTAGAAACGGAGCCGAACGATAATTTTTATTTTCCCTCTTTCTCGGCCTTTTCGAACTTATTTTGGCTTGAAATGAAGCCATAAGTCTATTTTTAAATTATTTGAATTTTTTTACTATTTTTTTTGGAATTTTTTATTACGATTCGGGTAGCAACGTAACGGTACGAGAATTTTAATTTTCTCTCTTTCTTGGCCTTTTCCAACGTATTCTGGCTTGAAATGGAGCCGTAATGCTATTTTTTAATTTTTTGAATTTTTTTACTATTCTTTTGGAATTTTCTATTACGCGTAGGGTAGGAACGGAACGGTACGATAATTCTAATTTTCTCACTTTCTTGGCCTTTCCCAACCTATTTTGGCTTAAAATGACGCCATAATAATTTTTTTTAATTTTTTTGAATGTTTTAGCTATTTTTTTGGAATTTTCTTTGAAGCGTCGGGTAGAAACGGAGCCGAACGATAATTTTTATTTTCCCTCTTTCTCGACCTTTTCGAACTTATGTTGGCTTGAAATGAAGCCATAAGTCTATTTTTAAATTACTAGAATTTTTTTACTATTTTTTTAGGAATTTTCTATTACGATTCGGGTAGGAACGCAACGATACGAGAATTCTAATTTTCTCACTTTCTTGGACTTTTCCAACTTATTTTCGCTTAAAATGATGCAATAATGGTCTTTTTTAATTTTTTTTGAATGTTTTAGCTATTTTTTTGGAATTTTCTTTTAAGCGTCAGGTAGAAACGGAGCCGAACGGCAATTTTTCTTTTCTCTCTTTCTCGGTCTTTTCGAACTTATTAGAATTATTAGAATTATTAGAATTATTAAATTATTAGAATTTTTTTAGTATTTTTTTTGGAATTTTTTTTACGCGTCGGGTAGGAACGGAACGGTACGATAATTCTAATTTTCTCACTTTCTTGGCCTTTTCCAACCAATTTTGGCTAAAAATGACGCCATAATAATTTTTTTTAATTTTTTTAAATGTTTTAGCTATTTTTTTGGAATTTTCTTTTAAGCGTCGGGTAGAAACGTAACCGATCGGTAATTTTTATTTTCTCTCTTTCTCGGCATTTTCGAACTTATTTTGGCTTGAAATGATGCCGTAAGTCTATTTTTAACTTATTAGAATTTTTTTACTATTTTTTTTGGTATTTTTTATTACGCGTCGGGTAGGAACGGAACAAAACGATAATTCTTGTTTTCTCTCCTTCTCCGCTTTTTCGAACTTATTTTGGCTTGAAATGAAGCCATAAGTCTATTTTTTAATTTTTAGAATTTTTTTGCTTTTTTTTTGGAATTTTCTATTACTCTTCGGGTAGGAGCGGAACAAAACGATAATTTTAATTTTCTCTCTTTCTCGGCCTTTTCCAACGTATTCTGGCTTGAAATGGAGCCATAATGCTATTTTTTAATTTTTTGAATTTTTTTACTGTTCTTTTGGAATTTTCTATTACGCGTCGGGTAGGAACGAAATGGTACGATAATTCTAATTTTCTCACTTTCTTGGCCTTTTCCAACCTATTTTGGCTTAAAATGATGCTATAATGGTCTTGTATAATTTTTTGAATGTTTTAGCTATTTTTTTAGAATTTTCTTTTACGCGTTGGGTAGAAACGGAGCCGAACGCTAATTTTTATTTTCCCTCTTTCTCGGCCTTTTCGAACTTATTTTGGCTTGAAATGAAGCCATAAGTCTATTTTTAAATTATTAGAATTTTTTTACTACTTTTTTTGGAATTTTCTATTACGATTCGGGTAGGAACGGAACGGTACGAGAATTTTAATTTTCTCACTTTCTTGGCCTTTTCCAACCTATTTTGGCTTAATATGATGCAATAATGGTCTTTTTTAATTTTTTTTTGAATGTTTAGCTATTTTTTAGGAATTTTCTTTTTAGCGTCAGGTAGAAACGGAGCCGAACGGTAATTTTTATTTTCTCTCTTTCTCGGTCTTTTCGAACTTATTTTGGCTTGAAATGAAGCCATAAGTGTATTTTTAAATTATTAGAATTTTTTTACTATTTTTTTTGGTATTTTTTGTTACGCGTCGGGTAGGAACGGAACAAAACGATAATTTTTATTTTCTCTCTTTCTTGGCCTTTTCCAATGTATTATGGCTTGAAATTTAGCCATAATGCTATTTTTTAATTTTTTGAATTTTTTTACTATTTTTTTTGGAATTTTCTATTACGCGTCGGGTAGGAACGGAACAAAACGATAATTTTAATTTTATCTCTTTCTTGGCCTTTTCCAACGTATTCTGGCTTGAAATGGAGCAGTAATGCTATTTTTTAATTTTTTTACTATTCTTTTGGAATTTTCTATTAGGCGTCGGGTAGGAACGGAACGGTACGATCATTCTAATTTTCTCACTTTCTTGGCCTTTTCCAACCTATTTTGGCTTAAAATGATGCCATAATTGTCTTTTTTAATTTTTTTAACGTTTTTGCTATTTTTTTGGAATTTTCTTTTACGCGTTGGGTTGAAACGGAAACAAACGATAATTTTTATTTTCCCTCTTTCTCAGCCTTTTCGAATTTATTTTGGCTTGAAATGAAGCCATAAGTCTATTTTTAAATTATTAGAATTTTTTTAATATTTTTTTTGGAATTTTCTATTGCGATTCGGGTAGGAACGGAACGGTACGAAAATTTTAATTTTCTCACTTTCTTAGCCTTTTCCAACCTATTTTGGCTTACAATGATGCAATAATGGTCTTTTTTAATTTTTTTTGAATGTTTTAGCTATTTCTTTGGAATTTTCTTTTTAGCGTCAGGTAGAAACGGAGCTGAACGGTAATTTTTATTTTCTCTCTTTCTCGGTCTTTTCGAACTTATTTTGGCTTGAAATGAAGCCATAAGTCTATTTTTTAATTTTTAGAATTTTTTTGCTTTTTTTTTGGAATTTTCTATTACGCTTCGTATAGGAACGGAACAAAACGATAATTTTAATTTTCTCTCTTTCTCGGCCTTTTCCAACATATTCTGGCTTGAAATGGAGCCGTAATGCTATTTTTTAGTTTTTTGAATTTTTTTACTGTTCTTTAAGAATTTTCTATTACGCGTCGGGTAGGAACGGAACGGTACGATAATTCTAATTTTCTCACTTTCTTGGCCTTTTCCATCCTATTTTGGCTTAGAAATGATGCCATAATGGTCTTGTATAATTTGTTGAATGTTTTTGCTATATTTTTGGAATTTTCTTTTACGCGTTGGGTAGAAACGGAGCCGAACGATAATTTTTATTTTCCCTCTTTCTCGACCTTTTCGAACTTATTTTGGCTTGAAATGAAGCCATAAGTCTATTTTTAAATTATTAGAATTTTTTTACTATTTTTTTTGGAATTTTCTATTACGATTCGGGTAGCAACGTAACGGTACGAGAATTTTAATTTTCTCTCTTTCTTGGCCTTTTCCAACGTATTCTGGCTTGAAATGGAGCCGTAATGCTGTTTTTTAATTTTTTGAATTTTTTTACTATTCTTTTGGAATTTTCTATTACGCGTAGGGTAGGAACGGAACGGTACGATAATTCTAATTTTCTCACTTTCTTGGCCTTTTCCAACCTATTTTGGCTTAAAATGACGCCATAATAATTTTTTTTAATTTTTTTGAATGTTTTAGCTATTTTTTTGGAATTTTCTTTTTAGCGTCAGGTAGAAACGGAGCCGAACGGTAATTTTTATTTTCTCTCTTTCTCGGTCTTTTCAAACTTATTTTGGCTTGAAATGAAGCCATAAGTGTATTTTTAAATTATTAGAATTTTTTTACTATTTTTTTTGGTATTTTTTGTTACGCGTCGGGTAGGAACGGAACAAAACGATAATTTTTATTTTCTCTCTTTCTTGGCCTTTTCCAATGTATTATGGCTTGAAATTTAGCCATAATGCTATTTTTTAATTTTTTGAATTTTTTTACTATTTTTTTGGGAATTTTCTATTACGCGTCAGGTAGGAACGGAACAAAACGATAATTTTAATTTTATCTCTTTCTTGGCCTTTTCCAACGTATTCTGGCTTGAAATGGAGCAGTAATGCTATTTTTTAATTTTTTTACTATTCTTTTGGAATTTTCTATTACGCGTCGGGTAGGAACGGAACGGTACGATCATTCTAATTTTCTCACTTTCTTGGCCTTTTCCAACCTATTTTGGCTTAAAATGATGCCATAATGGTCTTTTTTAATTTTTTTAACGTTTTTGCTATTTTTTTGGAATTTTCTTTTACGCGTTGGGTTGAAACGGAAACAAACGATAATTTTTATTTTCCCTCTTTCTCAGCCTTTTCGAATTTATTTTGGCTTGAAATGAAGCCATAAGTCTATTTTTAAATTATTAGAATTTTTTTAATATTTTTTTTGGAATTTTCTATTGCGATTCGGGTAGGAACGGAACGGTACGAAAATTTTAATTTTCTCACTTTCTTGGCCTTTTCCAACCTATTTTGGCTTACAATGATGCAATAATGGTCTTTTTTAATTTTTTTTGAATGTTTTAGCTATTTCTTTGGAATTTTCTTTTTAGCGTCAGGTAGAAACGGAGCTGAACGGTAATTTTTATTTTCTCTCTTTCTCGGTCTTTTCGAACTTATTTTGGCTTGAAATGAAGCCATAAGTCTATTTTTTAATTTTTAGAATTTTTTTGCTTTTTTTTTTGAATTTTCTATTACGCTTCGTATAGGAACGGAACAAAACGATAATTTTAATTTTCTCTCTTTCTCGGCCTTTTCCAACGTATTCTGGCTTGAAATGGAGCCGTAATGCTATTTTTTAGTTTTTTGAATTTTTTTACTGTTCTTTAAGAATTTTCTATTACGCGTCGGGTAGGAACGGAACGGTACGATAATTCTAATTTTCTCACTTTCTTGGCCTTTTCCATCCTATTTTGGCTTAGAAATGATGCCATAATGGTCTTGTATAATTTGTTGAATGTTTTTGCTATTTTTTTGGAATTTTCTTTTACGCGTTGGGTAGAAACGGAGCCGAACGATAATTTTTATTTTCCCTCTTTCTCGGCCTTTTCGAACTTATTTTGGCTTGAAATGAAGCCATAAGTCTATTTTTAAATTATTAGAATTTTTTTACTATTTTTTTTGGAATTTTCTATTACGATTCGGGTAGCAACGTAACGGTACGAGAATTTTAATTTTCTCTCTTTCTTGGCCTTTTCCAACGTATTCTGGCTTGAAATGGAGCCGTAATGCTATTTTTTAATTTTTTTAATTTTTTTACTATTCTTTTGGAATTTTCTATTACGCGTAGGGTAGGAACGGAACGGTACGATAATTCTAATTTTCTCACTTTCTTGGCCTTTTCCAACCTATTTTGGCTTAAAATGATGCAGTAATGGTCTTTTTTAATTTTTTTTTGAATGTTTTAGCTATTTTTTTTGGTATTTTCTTTTAAGCGTCAGGTAGAAACGGAGCCGAACGGTAATTTTATTTTCTGTCTTTCTCGGTCTTTTCGAACTTATTTTGGCTTGAAATGAAGCCATAAGTGTATTTTTAAATTATTAGAATTTTTTTACTATTTTTTTTGGTATTTTTTGTTACGCGTCGGGTAGGAACGGAACAAAACGATAATTTTTATTTTCTCTCTTTCTTGGCCTTTTCCAATGTATTATGGCTTGAAATTTAGCCATAATGCTATTTTTTAATTTTTTGAATTTTTTTACTATTTTTTTTGGAATTTTCTATTACGCGTCGGGTAGGAACGGAACAAAACGATAATTTTAATTTTCTCTCTTTCTTGGCCTTTTCCAACGTATTCTGGCTTGAAATGGAGCAGTAATGCTATTTTTTAATTTTTTTAATTTTTTTACTATTCTTTTGGAATTTTCTATTACGCGTCGGGTAGGAACGGAACGGTACGATCATTCTAATTTTCTCACTTTCTTGGCCTTTTCCAACCTATTTTGGCTTAAAATGATGCCATAATGGTCTTTTTTAATTTTTTTAACGTTTTTGCTATTTTTTTTGGAATTTTCTTTTACGCGTTAGGTTGAAACGGAAACAAACGATAATTTTTATTTTCCCTCTTTCTCAGCCTTTTCGAATTTATTTTGGCTTGAAATGAAGCCATAAGTCTATTTTTAAATTATTAGAATTTTTTTAATATTTTTTTTGGAATTTTCTATTACGATTCGGGCAGGAACGGAACGGTACGAAAATTTTAATTTTCTCACTTTCTTGGCCTTTTCCAACCTATTTTGGCTTACAATGATGCAATAATGGTCTTTTTTAATTTTTTTTGAATGTTTTAGCTATTTCTTTGGAATTTTCTTTTTCGCGTCAGGTAGAAACAGAGCTGAACGGTAATTTTTATTTTCTCTCTTTCTCGGTCTTTTCGAACTTATTTTGGCTTGAAATGAAGCCATAAGTCTATTTTTTAATTTTTAGAATTTTTTTGCTTTTTTTTTGGAATTTTCTATTACGCTTCGGGTAGGAACGGAACAAAACGATAATTTTAATTTTCTCTCTTTCTCGGCCTTTTCCAACGTATTCTGGCTTGAAATGGAGCCATAATGCTATTTTTTAATTTTTTGAATTTTTTTACTGTTCTTTTGGAATTTTCTATTACGCGTCGGGTAGGAACGAAATGGTACGATAATTCTAATTTTCTCACTTTCTTGGCCTTTTCCAACCTATTTTGGCTTAAAATAATGCTATAATGGTCTTGTATAATTTTTTGAATGTTTTTGCTATTTTTTTAGAATTTTCTTTTACGCGTTGGGTAGAAACGGAGCCGAACGCTAATTTTTATTTTCCCTCTTTCTCGGCCTTTTCGAACTTATTTTGGCTTGAAATGAAGCCATAAGTCTATTTTTAAATTATTAGAATTTTTTTACTATTTTTTTTGGAATTTTCTATTACGATTCGGGTAGCAACGTAACGGTACGAGAATTTTAATTTTCTCTCTTTCTTGGCCTTTTCGAACTTATTTTGGCTTGAAATGAAGCCATAAGTCTATTTTTAAATTATTAGAATTTTTTTACTATTTTTTTTGGAATTTTCTATTACGATTCGGGTAGGAACGGAACGGTACGAGAATTTTAATTTTCTCACTTTCTTGGCCTTTTCCAACCTATTTTGGCTTAATATGATGCAATAATGGTCTTTTTTAATTTTTTTTTGAATGTTTAGCTATTTTTTAGGAATTTTCTTTTTAGCGTCAGGTAGAAACGGAGCCGGACGGTAATTTTTATTTTCTCTCTTTCTCGGTATTTTCGAACTTATTTTGGCTTGAAATGAAGCCATAAGTGTATTTTTAAATTATTAGAATTTTTTTACTATTTTTTTTGGTATTTTTTGTTACGCGTCGGGTAGGAACGGAACAAAACGATAATTTTTATTTTCTCTCTTTCTTGGCCTTTTCCAATGTATTATGGCTTGAAATATAGCCATAATGCTATTTTTTAATTTTTTTAATTTTTTTACTATTTTTTTTGGAATTTTCTATTACGCGTCGGGTAGGAACGGAACAAAACGATAATTTTAATTTTCTCTCTTTCTTGGCCTTTTCCAACGTATTCTTGCTTGAAATGGAGCAGTAATGCTATTTTTTAATTTTTTTAATTTTTTTACTATTCTTTTGGAATTTTCTATTACGCGTAGGGTAGGAACGGAACGGTACGATAATTCTTATTTTCTCACTTTCTTGGCCTTTTCCAACCTATTTTGGCTTAAAATGACGCCATAATAATTTTTTTTAATTTTTTTGAATGTTTTAGCTATTTTTTTGGAATTTTCTTTGAAGCGTCGGGTAGAAACGGAGCCGAACGATAATTTTTATTTTCCCTCTTTCTCGGCCTTTTCGAACTTATGTTGGCTTGAAATGAAGCCATAAGTCTATTTTTAAATTACTAGAATTTTTTTACTATTTTTTTTGGAATTTTCTATTACGATTCGGGTAGGAACGCAACGATACGAGAATTCTAATTTTCTCACTTTCTTGGCCTTTTCCAACTTATTTTGGCTTAAAATGATGCAATAATGGTCTTTTTTAATTTTTTTTGAATGTTTTAGCTATTTTTTTGGAATTTTCTTTTAAGCGTCGGGTAGAAACGGAGCCGAACGGCAATTTTTCTTTTCTCTCTTTCTCGGTCTTTTCGAACTTATTAGAATTATTAGAATTATTAGAACTATTAAATTATTAGAATTTTTTTAGTATTTTTTTTGGAATTTTTTTTACGCGTCGGGTAGGAACGGAACGGTACGATAATTCTAATTTTCTCACTTTCTTGGCCTTTTCCAACCAATTTTGGCTAAAAATGACGCCATAATAATTTTTTTTAATTTTTTTAAATGTTTTAGCTTTTTTTTTGGAATTTTCTTTTAAGCGTCGGGTAGAAACGGAACCGATCGGTAATTTTTATTTTCTCTCTTTGTCGGCATTTTCGAACTTATTTTGGCTTGAAATGATGCCATAAGTCTATTTTTAACTTATTAGAATTTTTTTACTATTTTTTTTGGTATTTTTTATTACGCGTCGGGTAGGAACGGAACAAAACGATAATTTTTGTTTTCTCTCCTTCTCCGCTTTTTCGAACTTATTTTGGCTTGAAATGAAGCCATAAGTCTATTTTTTAATTTTTAGAATTTTTTTGCTTTTTTTTTGGAATTTTCTATTACGCTTCGGGTAGGAACGGAACAAAACGATAATTTTAATTTTCTCTCTTTCTCGGCCTTTTCCAACGTATTCTGGCTTGAAATGGAGCCATAATGCTATTTTTTAATTTTTTGAATTTTTTTACAGTTCTTTTGGAATTTTCTATTACGCGTCGGGTAGGAACGAAATGGTACGATAATTCTAATTTTCTCACTTTCTTGGCCTTTTCCAACCTATTTTGGCTTAAAATGATGCTATAATGGTCTTCTATAATTTTTTGAATGTTTTTGCTATTTTTTTAGAATTTTCTTTTACGCGTTGGGTAGAAACGGAGCCGAACGCTAATTTTTATTTTCCCTCTTTCTCGGCCTTTTCGAACTTATTTTGGCTTGAAATGAAGCCATAAGTCTATTTTTAAATTATTAGAATTTTTTTACTATTTTTTTTGGAATTTTCTGTTACGATTCGGGTAGGAACGGAACGGTACGAGAATTTTAATTTTCTCACTTTCTTGGCCTTTTCCAACCTATTTTGGCTTAATATGATGCAATAATGGTCTTTTTTAATTTTTTTTTGAATGTTTAGCTATTTTTTAGGAATTTTCTTTTTAGCGTCAGGTAGAAACGGAGCCGAACGGTAATTTTTATTTTCTCTCTTTCTCGGTCTTTTCGAACTTATTTTGGCTTGAAATGAAGCCATAAGTGTATTTTTAAATTATTAGAATTTTTTTACTATTTTTTTTGGTATTTTTTGTTACGCGTCGGGTAGGAACGGAACAAAACGATAATTTTTATTTTCTCTCTCTCTTGGCCTTTTCCAATGTATTATGGCTTGAAATTTAGCCATAATGCTATTTTTTAATTTTTTTAATTTTTTTACTATTTTTTTTGGAATTTTCTATTACGCGTCGGGTAGGAACGGAACAAAACGATAATTTTAATTTTCTCTCTTTCTTGGCCTTTTCCAACGTATTCTGGCTTGAAATGGAGCAGTAATGCTATTTTTTAATTTTTTTAATTATTTTACTATTCTTTTGGAATTTTCTATTACGCGTCGGGTAGGAACGGAACGGTACGATCATTCTAATTTTCTCACTTTCTTGGCCTTTTCCAACCTATTTTGGCTTAAAATGATGCCATAATGGTCTTTTTTAATTTTTTTAACGTTTTTGCTATTTTTTTGGAATTTTCTTTTACGCGTTGGGTTGAAACGGAAACAAACGATAATTTTTATTTTCCCTCTTTCTCAGCCTTTTCGAATTTATTTTGGCTTGAAATGAAGCCATAATTCTATTTTTAAATTATTAGAATTTTTTTAATATTTTTTTTGGAATTTTCTATTACGATTCGGGTAGGAACGGAACGGTACGAAAATTTTAATTTTCTCACTTTCTCGGCCTTTTCCAACCTATTTTGGCTTAAAATGATGCACTAATGGTCTTTTTTAATTTTTTTTGAATGTTTTAGCTATTTCTTTGGAATTTTCTTTTTAGCGTCAGGTAGAAACGGAGCTGAACGGTAATTTTTATTTTCTCTCTTTCTCGGTCTTTTCGAACTTATTTTGGCTTGAAATGAAGCCATAAGTCTATTTTTTAATTTTTAGAATTTTTTTGCTTTATTTTTGGAATTTTCTATTACGCTTCGGATAGGAACGGAACAAAACGATAATTTTAATTTTCTCTCTTTCTCGGCCTTTTCCAACGTATTCTGGCTTGAAATGGAGCCGTAATGCTATTTTTTAGTTTTTTGAATTTTTTTACTGTTCTTTAAGAATTTTCTATTACGCGTCGGGTAGGAACGGAACGGTACGATAATTCTAATTTTCTCACTTTCTTGGCCTTTTCCATCCTATTTTGGCTTAGAAATGATGCCATAATGGTCTTGTATAATTTGTTGAATGTTTTTGCTATTTTTTTGGAATTTTCTTTTACGCGTTGGGTAGAAACGGAGTCGAACGATAATTTTTATTTTCCCTCTTTCTCGGCCTTTTCGAACTTATGTTGGCTTGAAATGAAGCCATAAGTCTATTTTTAAATTATTAGAATTTTTTTACTATTTTTTTTGGAATTTTCTATTACGATTCGGGTAGGAACGCAACGATATGAGAATTCTAATTTTCTCACTTTCTTGGCCTTTTCCAACCTATTTTGGCTTAAAATGACGCCATAATCATTTTTTTTAATTTTTTTGAATGTTTTAGCTACTTTTTTGGAATTTTCTCTTAAGCGTCGGGTAGAAACGAAGCCGAACGATAATTTTTATTTTTCCTCTTTCTCGGCCTTTTCGAACTTATTTTGGCTTGAAATGAAGCCATAAGTCTATTTTTAAATTATTAGAATTTTTTTACTATTTTTTTTGGAATTTTCTATTACGATTCGGGTAGGAACGTAACGGTACGAGAATTCTAATTTTCTCACTTTCTTGGCCTTTTCCAACCTATTTTGGCTTAAAATGATGCAATAATGGTCTTTTTTAATTTTTTTTTTGAATGTTTTAGCTATTTTTTTGGAATTTTCTTTTAAGCGTCAGGTAGAAACGGAGCCGAACGGTAATTTTTATTTTCTCTCTTTCTCGGTCTTTTCGAACTTATTTTGGCTTGAAATGAAGCCATAAGTCTATTTTTAAATTATTAGAATTTTTTTACTATTTTTTTTGGAATTTTCTTTTACGCGTCGGGTAGGAACGGAACAAAACGATAATTTTAATTTTCTCTCTTTCTTGGCCTTTTCCAACGTATTCTGGCTTGAAATGGAGCCGTAATGCTTTTTTTTAATTTTTTTACTATTCTTTTGGAATTTTCTATTACGCGTCGGGTAGGAACGGAACGATACGATAATTCTAATTTTCACACTTTCTTGGCCTTTTCCATCCTATTTTGGCTTAAAAATGATGCCATAATGGTCTTGTATAATTTGTTGAATGTTTTTGCTATTCTTTTGGAATTTTCTTTTACGCGTTGGGTAGAAACGGAGCCGAACGATAATTTTTATTTTCCCTCTTTCTCGGCCTTTTCGAACTTATGTTGGCTTGAAATGAAGCCATAAGTCTATTTTTAAATTATTAGAATTTTTTTACTATTTTTTTTGGAATTTTCTATTACGATTCGGGTAGGAACGCAACGATACGAGAATTCTAATTTTCTCACTTTCTTGGCCTTTTCCAACCTATTTTGGCTTAAAATGACGCCATAATAATTTTTTTTAATTTTTTTGAATGTTTTAGCTATTTTTTTGGAATTTTCTTTTAAGCGTCGGGTAGAAACGAAGCCGAACGATAATTTTTATTTTCCCTCTTTCTCGGTCTTTTCGAACTTATTTTGGCTTGAAATGAAGCCATAAGTCTATTTTTAAATTATTAGAATTTTTTTACTATTTTTTTTGGAATTTTCTATTACGATTCGGGTAGGAACGTAACGGTACGAGAATTCTAATTTTCTCACTTTCTTGGCCTTTTCCAACCTATTTTGGCTTAAAATGATGCAATAATGGTCTTTTTTAATTTTTTTTTTTGAATGTTTTAGCTATTTTTTTGGAATTTTCTTTTAAGCGTCAGGTAGAAACGGAGCCGAACGATAATTTTTATTTTCCCTCTTTCTCGGCCTTTTCGAACTTATGTTGGCTTGAAATGAAGCCATAAGTCTATTTTTAAATTATTAGAATTTTTTTACTATTTTTTTTGGAATTTTCTATTACGATTCGGGTAGGAACGCAACGATATGAGAATTCTAATTTTCTCACTTTCATGGCCTTTTCCAACCTATTTTGGCTTAAAATGACGCTATAATAATTTTTTTTAATTTTTTTAAATGTTTTAGCTTTTTTTTTGGAATTTTCTTTTAAGCGTCGGGTAGAAACGGAACCGATCGGTAATTTTTATTTTCTCTCTTTCTCGGCATTTTCGAACTTATTTTGGCTTGAAATGATGCCATAAGTCTATTTTTAACTTATTAGAATTTTTTTACTATTTTTTTTGGTATTTTTTATTACGCGTCGGGTAGGAACGGAACAAAACGATAATTTTTGTTTTCTCTCCTTCTCCGCTTTTTCGAACTTATTTTGGCTTGAAATGAAGCCATAAGTCTATTTTTTAATTTTTAGAATTTTTTTGCTTTTTTTTTGGAATTTTCTATTACGCTTCGGGTAGGAACGGAACAAAACGATAATTTTAATTTTCTCTCTTTCTCGGCCTTTTCCAACGTATTCTGGCTTGAAATGGAGCCATAATGCTATTTTTTAATTTTTTGAATTTTTTTACAGTTCTTTTGGAATTTTCTATTACGCGTCGGGTAGGAACGAAATGGTACGATAATTCTAATTTTCTCACTTTCTTGGCCTTTTCCAACCTATTTTGGCTTAAAATGATGCTATAATGGTCTTCTATAATTTTTTGAATGTTTTTGCTATTTTTTTAGAATTTTCTTTTACGCGTTGGGTAGAAACGGAGCCGAACGCTAATTTTTATTTTCCCTCTTTCTCGGCCTTTTCGAACTTATTTTGGCTTGAAATGAAGCCATAAGTCTATTTTTAAATTATTAGAATTTTTTTACTATTTTTTTTGGAATTTTCTATTACGATTCGGGTAGGAACGGAACGGTACGAGAATTTTAATTTTCTCACTTTCTTGGCCTTTTCCAACCTATTTTGGCTTAATATGATGCAATAATGGTCTTTTTTAATTTTTTTTTGAATGTTTAGCTATTTTTTAGGAATTTTCTTTTTAGCGTCAGGTAGAAACGGAGCCGAACGGTAATTTTTATTTTCTCTCTTTCTCGGTCTTTTCGAACTTATTTTGGCTTGAAATGAAGCCATAAGTGTATTTTTAAATTATTAGAATTTTTTTACTATTTTTTTTGGTATTTTTTGTTACGGGTCGGGTAGGAACGGAACAAAACGATAATTTTTATTTTCTCTCTTTCTTGGCCTTTTCCAATGTATTATGGCTTGAAATTTAGCCATAATGCTATTTTTTAATTTTTTTACTATTTTTTTTTGAATTTTCTATTACGCGTCGGGTAGGAACGGAACAAAACGATAATTTTAATTTTCTCTCTTTCTTGGCCTTTTCCAACGTATTCTGGCTTGAAATGGAGTAGTAATGCTATTTTTTAATTTTTTTAATTTTTTTACTATTCTTTTGGAATTTTCTATTACGCGTCGGGTAGGAACGGAACGGTACGATCATTCTAATTTTCTCACTTTCTTGGCCTTTTCCAACCTATTTTGGCTTAAAATGATGCCATAATGGTCTTTTTTAATTTTTTTAACGTTTTTGCTATTTTTTTGGAATTTTCTTTTACGCGTTGGGTTGAAACGGAAACAAACGATAATTTTTATTTTCCCTCTTTCTCAGCCTTTTTGAATTTATTTTTGCTTGAAATGAAGCCATAAGTCTATTTTTAAATTATTAGAATTTTTTTAATATTTTTTTTGGAATTTTCTATTACGATTCGGGTAGGAACGGAACGGTACGAAAATTTTAATTTTCTCACTTTATCGGCCTTTTCCAACCTATTTTGGCTTAAAATGATGCACTAATGGTCTTTTTTAATTTTTTTTGAATGTTTTAGCTATTTCTTTGGAATTTTCTTTTTAGCGTCAGGTAGAAACGGAGCTGAACGGTAATTTTTATTCTCTCTCTTTCTCGGTCTTTTCGAACTTATTTTGGCTTGAAATGAAGCCATAAGTCTATTTTTTAATTTTTAGAATTTTTTTGCTTTATTTTTGGAATTTTCTATTACGCTTCGGATAGGAACGGAACAAAACGATAATTTTAATTTTCTCTCTTTCTCGGCCTTTTCCAACGTATTCTGGCTTGAAATGGAGCCGTAATGCTATTTTTTAGTTTTTTGAATTTTTTTACTGTTCTTTAAGAATTTTCTATTACGCGTCGGGTAGGAACGGAACGGTACGATAATTCTAATTTTCTCACTTTCTTGGCCTTTTCCATCCTATTTTGGCTTAGAAATGATGCCATAATGGTCTTGTATAATTTGTTGAATGTTTTTGCTATTTTTTTGGAATTTTCTTTTGCGCGTTGGGTAGAAACGGAGTCGAACGATAATTTTTATTTTCCCTCTTTCTCGGCCTTTTCGAACTTATGTTGGCTTGAAATGAAGCCATAAGTCTATTTTTAAATTATTAGAATTTTTTTACTATTTTTTTTGGAATTTTCTATTACGATTCGGGTAGGAACGCAACGATTTGAGAATTCTAATTTTCTCACTTTCTTGGCCTTTTCCAACCTATTTTGGCTTAAAATGACGCCATAATCATTTTTTTTAATTTTTTTGAATGTTTTAGCTATTTTTTTGGAATTTTCTTTTAAGCGTCGGGTAGAAACGAAGCCGAACGATAATTTTTATTTTCCCTCTTTCTCGGTCTTTTCGAACTTATTTTGGCTTGAAATGAAGCCATAAGTCTATTTTTAAATTATTAGAATTTTTTTACTATTTTTTTTGGAATTTTCT
Organism: Quercus wislizeni; assembly: GCA_023055345.1. Classification (NCBI taxonomy): domain Eukaryota; kingdom Viridiplantae; phylum Streptophyta; class Magnoliopsida; order Fagales; family Fagaceae; genus Quercus; species Quercus wislizeni. Next base: position 30,077,436 of record JALGQJ010000006.1, read on the forward strand.
ATTACGATTCGGGTAGGAACGTAACGGTACGAGAATTCTAATTTTCTCACTTTCTTGGCCTTTTCCAACCTATTTTGGCTTAAAATGATGCAATAATGGTCTCTTTTAATTTTTTTTTTGGAATGTTTTAGCTATTTTTTTGGAATTTTCTTTTAAGCGTCAGGTAGAAACGGAGCCGAACGATAATTTTTATTTTCCCTCTTTCTCGGCCTTTTCGAACTTATGTTGGCTTGAAATGAAGCCATAAGTCTATTTTTAAATTATTAGAATTTTTTTACTATTTTTTTTGGAATTTTCTATTACGATTCGGGTAGGAACGCAACGATATGAGAATTCTAATTTTCTCACTTTCTTGGCCTTTTCCAACCTATTTTGGCTTAAAATGACGCCATAATCATTTTTTTTAATTTTTTTGAATGTTTTAGCTATTTTTTTGGAATTTTCTTTTAAGCGTCGGGTAGAAACGAAGCCGAACGATAATTTTTATTTTCCCTCTTTCTCGGCCTTTTCGAACTTATTTTGGCTTGAAATGAAGCCATAAGTCTATTTTTAAATTATTAGAATTTTTTTACTATTTTTTTTGGAATTTTCTATTACGATTCGGGTAGGAACGTAACGGTACGAGAATTCTAATTTTCTCACTTTCTTGGCCTTTTCCAACCTATTTTGGCTTAAAATGATGCAATAATGGTCTTTTTTAATTTTTTTTTGAATGTTTTAGCTATTTTTTTGGAATTTTCTTTTAAGCGTCAGGTAGAAACGGAGCCGAACGGTAATTTTTGTTTTCTCTCTTTCTCGGTCTTTTCGAACTTATTTTGGCTTGAAATGAAGCCATAAGTCTATTTTTAAATTATTAGAATTTTTTTACTATTTTTTTTGGAATTTTCTTTTACGCGTCGGGTAGGAACGGAACAAAACGATAATTTTAATTTTCTCTCTTTCTTGGCCTTTTCCAACGTATTCTGGCTTGAAATGGAGCCGTAATGCTTTTTTTTAATTTTTTTACTATTCTTTTGGAATTTTCTATTACGCTTCGGGTAGGAACGGAACGGTACGATAATTCTAATTTTCACACTTTCTTGGCCTTTTCCATCCTATTTTGGCTTAAAAATGATGCCATAGTGGTCTTGTATAATTTGTTGAATGTTTTTGCTATTCTTTTGGAATTTTCTTTTACGCGTTGGGTAGAAACGGAGCCGAACGATAATTTTTATTTTCCCTCTTTCTCGGCCTTTTCGAACTTATGTTGGCTTGAAATGAAGCCATAAGTCTATTTTTAAATTATTAGAATTTTTTTACTATTTTTTTTGGAATTTTCTATTACGATTCGGGTAGGAACGCAACGATACGAGAATTCTAATTTTCTCACTTTCTTGGCCTTTTCCAACCTATTTTGGCTTAAAATGACGCCATAATAATTTTTTTTAATTTTTTTGAATGTTTTAGCTATTTTTTTGGAATTTTCTTTCAAGTGTCGGGTAGAAACGAAGCCGAACGATAATTTTTATTTTCCCTCTTTCTCGGCCTTTTCGAACTTATTTTGGCTTGAAATGAAGCCATAAGTCTATTTTTAAATTATTAGAATTTTTTTACTATTTTTTTTGGAATTTTCTATTACGATTCGGGTAGGAACGTAACGGTACGAGAATTCTAATTTTCTCACTTTCTTGGCCTTTTCCAACCTATTTTGGCTTAAAATGATGCAATAATGGTCTCTTTTAATTTTTTTTTTTGAATGTTTTAGCTATTTTTTTGGAATTTTCTTTTAAGCGTCAGGTAGAAACGGAGCCGAACGGTAATTTTTATTTTCTCTCTTTCTCGGTCTTTTCGAACTTATTTTGGCTTGAAATGAAGCCATAAGTCTATTTTTAAATTATTAAAATTTTTTTACAATTTTTTTTGGAATTTTGTTTTACGCGTCGGGTAGGAACGGAACAAAACGATAATTTTAATTTTCTCTCTTTCTTGGCCTTTTTCAACGTATTCTGGCCTGAAATGGAGCCGTAATGCTTTTTTTTAATTTTTTTACTATTCTTTTGGAATTTTCTATTACGCGTCGGGTAGGAACGGAACGGTACGATAATTCTAATTTTAACACTTTCTTGGCCTTTTCCATCCTATTTTGGCTTAAAAATGATGCCATAATGGTCTTGTATAATTTGTTGAATGTTTTTGCTATTCTTTTGGAATTTTCTTTTACGCGTTGGGTAGAAACGGAGCCGAACGATAATTTTTATTTTCCCTCTTTCTCGGCCTTTTCGAACTTATGTTGGCTTGAAATGAAGCCATAAGTCTATTTTTAAATTATTAGAATTTTTTTACTATTTTTTTTGGAATTTTCTATTACGATTCGGGTAGGAACGCAACGATACGAGAATTCTAATTTTCTCACTTTCTTGGCCTTTTCCAACCTATTTTGGCTTAAAATGACGCCATAATAATTTTTTTTAATTTTTTTGAATGTTTTAGCTATTTTTTTGGAATTTTCTTTTAAGCGTCGGGTAGAAACGAAGCCGAACGATAATTTTTATTTTCCCTCTTTCTCGGTCTTTTCGAACTTATTTTGGCTTGAAATGAAGCCATAAGTCTATTTTTAAATTATTAGAATTTTTTTACTATTTTTTTTGGAATTTTCTATTACGATTTGGGTAGGAACGTAACGGTACGAGAATTCTAATTTTCTCACTTTCTTGGCCTTTTCCAACCTATTTTGGCTTAAAATGATGCAATAATGGTCTTTTTTAATTTTTTTTTTTGAATGTTTTAGCTATTTTTTTGAAATTTTCTTTTAAGCGTCAGGTAGAAACGGAGCCGAACGATAATTTTTATTTTCCCTCTTTCTCGGCCTTTTCGAACTTATGTTGGCTTGAAATGAAGCCATAAGTCTATTTTTAAATTATTAGAATTTTTTTACTATTTTTTTTGGAATTTTCTATTACGATTCGGGTAGGAACGCAACGATATGAGAATTCTAATTTTCTCACTTTCATGGCCTTTTCCAACCTATTTTGGCTTAAAATGACGCTATAATAATTTTTTTTAATTTTTTTAAATGTTTTAGCTTTTTTTTTGGAATTTTCTTTTAAGCGTCGGGTAGAAACGGAACCGATCGGTAATTTTTATTTTCTCTCTTTCTCGGCATTTTCGAACTTATTTTGGCTTGAAATGATGCCATAAGTCTATTTTTAACTTATTAGAATTTTTTTACTATTTTTTTTGGTATTTTTTATTACGCGTCGGGTAGGAACGGAACAAAACGATAATTTTTGTTTTCTCTCCTTCTCCGCTTTTTCGAACTTATTTTGGCTTGAAATGAAGCCATAAGTCTATTTTTTAATTTTTAGAATTTTTTTGCTTTTTTTTTGGAATTTTCTATTACGCTTCGGGTAGGAACGGAACAAAACGATAATTTTAATTTTCTCTCTTTCTCGGCCTTTTCCAACATATTCTGGCTTGAAATGGAGCCATAATGCAATTTTTTAATTTTTTGAATTTTTTTACAGTTCTTTTGGAATTTTCTATTACGCGTCGGGTAGGAACGAAATGGTACGATAATTCTAATTTTCTCACTTTCTTGGCCTTTTCCAACCTATTTTGGCTTAAAATGATGCTATAATGGTCTTGTATAATTTTTTGAATGTTTTTGCTATTTTTTTAGCATTTTCTTTTACGCGTTGGGTAGAAACGGAGCCGAACGCTAATTTTTATTTTCCCTCTTTCTCGGCCTTTTCGAACTTATTTTGGCTTGAAATGAAGCCATAAGTCTATTTTTAAATTATTAGAATTTTTTTACTATTTTTTTTGGAATTTTCTATTACGATTCGGGTAGGAACGGAACGGTACGAGAATTTTAATTTTCTCACTTTCTTGGCCTTTTCCAACCAATTTTGGCTTAATATGATGCAATAATGGTCTTTTTTAATTTTTTTTTGAATGTTTAGCTATTTTTTAGGAATTTTCTTTTTAGCGTCAGGTAGAAACGGAGCCGAACGGTAATTTTTATTTTCTCTCTTTCTCGGTCTTTTCGAACTTATTTTGGCTTGAAATGAAGCCATAAGTGTATTTTTAAATTATTAGAATTTTTTTTCTATTTTTTTTGGTATTTTTTGTTACGCGTCGGGTAGGAACGGAACAAAACGATAATTTTTATTTTCTCTCTTTCTTGGCCTTTTCCAATGTATTATGGCTTGAAATTTAGCCATAATGCTATTTTTTAATTTTTTTACTATTTTTTTTGGAATTTTCTATTACGCGTCGGGTAGGAACGGAACAAAACGATAATTTTAATTTTCTCTCTTTCTTGGCCTTTTCCAACGTATTCTGGCTTGAAATGGAGTAGTAATGCTATTTTTTAATTTTTTTAATTTTTTTACTATTCTTTTGGAATTTTCTATTACGCGTCGGGTAGGAACGGAACGGTACGATCATTCTAATTTTCTCACTTTCTTGGCCTTTTCCAACCTATTTTGGCTTAAAATGATGCCATAATGGTCTTTTTTAATTTTTTTTACGTTTTTGCTATTTTTTTGGAATTTTCTTTTACGCGTTGGGTTGAAACGGAAACAAACGATAATTTTTATTTTCCCTCTTTCTCAGCCTTTTTGAATTTATTTTGGCTTGAAATGAAGCCATAAGTCTATTTTTAAATTATTAGAATTTTTTTAATATTTTTTTTGGAATTTTCTATTACGATTCGGGTAGGAACGGAACGGTACGAAAATTTTAATTTTCTCACTTTCTCGGCCTTTTCCAACCTATTTTGGCTTAAAATGATGCACTAATGGTCTTTTTTAATTTTTTTTGAATGTTTTAGCTATTTCTTTGGAATTTTCTTTTTAGCGTCAGGTAGAAACGGAGCTGAACGGTAATTTTTATTCTCTCTCTTTCTCGGTCTTTTCGAACTTATTTTGGCTTGAAATGAAGCCATAAGTCTATTTTTTAATTTTTAGAATTTTTTTGCTTTATTTTTGGAATTTTCTATTACGCTTCGGATAGGAACGGAACAAAACGATAATTTTAATTTTCTCTCTTTCTCGGCCTTTTCCAACGTATTCTGGCTTGAAATGGAGCCGTAATGCTATTTTTTAGTTTTTTGAATTTTTTTACTGTTCTTTAAGAATTTTCTATTACGCGTCGGGTAGGAACGGAACGGTACGATCATTCTAATTTTCTCACTTTCTTGGCCTTTTCCAACCTATTTTGGCTTAAAATGATGCCATAATGGTCTTTTTTAATTTTTTTAACGTTTTTGCTATTTTTTTGGAATTTTCTTTTACGCGTTGGGTTGAAACGGAAACAAACGATAATTTTTATTTTCCCTCTTTCTCAGCCTTTTTGAATTTATTTTGGCTTGAAATGAAGCCATAAGTCTATTTTTAAATTATTAGAATTTTTTTAATATTTTTTTTGGAATTTTCTATTACGATTCGGGTAGGAACGGAACGGTACGAAAATTTTAATTTTCTCACTTTCTCGGCCTTTTCCAACCTATTTTGGCTTAAAATGATGCACTAATGGTCTTTTTTAATTTTTTTTGAATGTTTTAGCTATTTCTTTGGAATTTTCTTTTTAGCGTCAGGTAGAAACGGAGCTGAACGGTAATTTTTATTCTCTCTCTTTCTCGGTCTTTTCGAACTTATTTTGGCTTGAAATGAAGCCATAAGTCTATTTTTTAATTTTTAGAATTTTTTTGCTTTATTTTTGGAATTTTCTATTACGCTTCGGATAGGAACGGAACAAAACGATAATTTTAATTTTCTCTCTTTCTCGGCCTTTTCCAACGTATTCTGGCTTGAAATGGAGCCGTAATGCTATTTTTTAGTTTTTTGAATTTCTTTACTGTTCTTTAAGAATTTTCTATTACGCGTCGGGTAGGAACGGAACGGTACGATAATTCTAATTTTCTCACTTTCTTGGCCTTTTCCATCCTATTTTGGCTTAGAAATGATGCCATAATGGTCTTGTATAATTTGTTGAATGTTTTTGCTATTTTTTTGGAATTTTCTTTTACGCGTTGGGTAGAAACGGAGTCGAACGATAATTTTTATTTTCCCTCTTTCTCGGCCTTTTCGAACTTATGTTGGCTTGAAATGAAGCCATAAGTCTATTTTTAAATTATTAGAATTTTTTTACTATTTTTTTTGGAATTTTCTATTACGATTCGGGTAGGAACGCAACGATATGAGAATTCTAATTTTCTCACTTTCTTGGCCTTTTCCAACCTATTTTGGCTTAAAATGACGCCATAATCATTTTTTTTAATTTTTTTGAATGTTTTAGCTATTTTTTTGGAATTTTCTTTTAAGCGTCGGGTAGAAACGAAGCCGAACGATAATTTTTATTTTCCCTCTTTCTCGGCCTTTTCGAACTTATTTTGGCTTGAAATGAAGCCATAAGTCTATTTTTAAATTATTAGAATTTTTTTACTATTTTTTTTGGAATTTTCTATTACGATTCGGGTAGGAACGTAACGGTACGAGAATTCTAATTTTCTCACTTTCTTGGCCTTTTCCAACCTATTTTGGCTTAAAATGATGCAATAATGGTCTTTTTTAATTTTTTTTTTGAATGTTTTAGCTATTTTTTTGGAATTTTCTTTTAAGCGTCAGGTAGAAACGGAGCCGAACGGTAATTTTTATTTTCTCTCTTTCTCGGTCTTTTCGAACTTATTTTGGCTTGAAATGAAGCCATAAGTCTATTTTTAAATTATTAGAATTTTTTTACTATTTTTTTTGGAATTTTCTTTTACGCGTCGGGTAGGAACGGAACAAAACGATAATTTTAATTTTCTCTCTTTCTTGGCCTTTTCCAACGTATTCTGGCTTGAAATGGAGCCGTAATGCTTTTTTTTAATTTTTTTACTATTCTTTTAGAATTTTCTATTACGCGTCGGGTAGGAACGGAACGATACGATAATTCTAATTTTCACACTTTCTTGGCCTTTTGCATCCTATTTTGGCTTAAAAATGATGCCATAATGGTCTTGTATAATTTGTTGAATGTTTTTGCTATTCTTTTGGAATTTTCTTTTACGCGTTGGGTAGAAACGGAGCCGAACGATAATTTTTATTTTCCCTCTTTCTCGGCCTTTTCGAACTTATGTTGGCTTGAAATGAAGCCATAAGTCTATTTTTAAATTATTAGAATTTTTTTACTATTTTTTTTGGAATTTTCTATTACGATTCGGGTAGGAACGCAACGATACGAGAATTCTAATTTTCTCACTTTCTTGGCCTTTTCCAACCTATTTTGGCTTAAAATGACGCCATAATAATTTTATTTAATTTTTTTGAATGTTTTAGCTATTTTTTTGGAATTTTCTTTTAAGCGTCGGGTAGAAACGAAGCCGAACGATAATTTTTATTTTCCCTCTTTCTCGGTCTTTTCGAACTTATTTTGGCTTGAAATGAAGCCATAAGTCTATTTTTAAATTATTAGAATTTTTTTACTATTTTTTTTGGAATTTTCTATTACGATTCGGGTAGGAACGTAACGGTACGAGAATTCTAATTTTCTCACTTTCTTGGCCTTTTCCAACCTATTTTGGCTTAAAATGATGCAATAATGGTCTTTTTTAATTTTTTTTTTGGAATGTTTTAGCTATTTTTTTGGAATTTTCTTTTAAGCGTCGGGTAGAAACGAAGCCGAACGATAATTTTTATTTTCCCTCTTTCTCGGCCTTTTCGAACTTATGTTGGCTTGAAATGAAGCCATAAGTCTATTTTTAAATTATTAGAATTTTTTTACTATTTTTTTTGGAATTTTCTATTACGATTCGGGTAGGAACGCAACGATATGAGAATTCTAATTTTCTCACTTTCTTGGCCTTTTCCAACCTATTTTGGCTTAAAATGACGCCATAATCATTTTTTTTAATTTTTTTGAATGTTTTAGCTATTTTTTTGGAATTTTCTTTTAAGCGTCGGGTAGAAACGAAGCCGAACGATAATTTTTATTTTCCCTCTTTCTCGGCCTTTTCGAACTTATTTTGGCTTGAAATGAAGCCATAAGTCTATTTTTAAATTATTAGAATTTTTTTACTATTTTTTTTGGAATTTTCTATTACGATTCGGGTAGGAACGTAACGGTACGAGAATTCTAATTTTCTCACTTTCTTGGCCTTTTCCAACCTATTTTGGCTTAAAATGATGCAATAATGGTCTTTTTTAATTTTTTTTTTTAATGTTTTAGCTATTTTTTTGGAATTTTCTTTTAAGCGTCAGGTAGAAACGGAGCCGAACGGTAATTTTTATTTTCTCTCTTTCTCGGTCTTTTCGAACTTATTTTGGCTTGAAATGAAGCCATAAGTCTATTTTTAAATTATTAGAATTTTTTTACTATTTTTTTTGGAATTTTCTATTACGATTCGGGTAGGAACGCAACGATATGAGAATTCTAATTTTCTCACTTTCTTGGCCTTTTCCAACCTATTTTGGCTTAAAATGACGCCATAATCATTTTTTTTAATTTTTTTGAATGTTTTAGCTATTTTTTTGGAATTTTCTTTTAAGCGTCGGGTAGAAACGAAGCCGAACGATAATTTTTATTTTCCCTCTTTCTCGGTCTTTTCGAACTTATTTTGGCTTGAAATGAAGCCATAAGTCTATTTTTAAATTATTAGAATTTTTTTACTATTTTTTTTGGAATTTTCTATTACGATTCGGGTAGGAACGTAACGGTACGAGAATTCTAATTTTCTCACTTTCTTGGCCTTTTCCAACCTATTTTGGCTTAAAATGATGCAATAATGGTCTTTTTTAATTTTTTTTTTGGAATGTTTTAGCTATTTTTTTGGAATTTTCTTTTAAGCGTCGGGTAGAAACGAAGCCGAACGATAATTTTTATTTTCCCTCTTTCTCGGCCTTTTCGAACTTATGTTGGCTTGAAATGAAGCCATAAGTCTATTTTTAAATTATTAGAATTTTTTTACTATTTTTTTTGGAATTTTCTATTACGATTCGGGTAGGAACGCAACGATATGAGAATTCTAATTTTCTCACTTTCTTGGCCTTTTCCAACCTATTTTGGCTTAAAATGACGCCATAATCATTTTTTTTAATTTTTTTGAATGTTTTAGCTATTTTTTTGGAATTTTCTTTTAAGCGTCGGGTAGAAACGAAGCCGAACGATAATTTTTATTTTCCCTCTTTCTCGGCCTTTTCGAACTTATTTTGGCTTGAAATGAAGCCATAAGTCTATTTTTAAATTATTAGAATTTTTTTACTATTTTTTTTGGAATTTTCTATTACGATTCGGGTAGGAACGTAACGGTACGAGAATTCTAATTTTCTCACTTTCTTGGCCTTTTCCAACCTATTTTGGCTTAAAATGACGCCATAATCATTTTTTTTAATTTTTTTGAATGTTTTAGCTATTTTTTTGGAATTTTCTTTTAAGCGTCGGGTAGAAACGAAGCCGAACGATAATTTTTATTTTCCCTCTTTCTCGGCCTTTTCGAACTTATGTTGGCCTGAAATGAAGCCATAAGTCTATTTTTAAATTATTAGAATTTTTTTACTATTTTTTTTGGAATTTTCTATTACGATTCGGGTAGGAACGCAACGATATGAGAATTCTAATTTTCTCACTTTCTTGGCCTTTTCCAACCTATTTTGGCTTAAAATGACGCCATAATCATTTTTTTTAATTTTTTTGAATGTTTTAGCTATTTTTTTGGAATTTTCTTTTAAGCGTAGGGTAGAAACGAAGCCGAACGATAATTTTTATTTTCCCTCTTTCTCGGCCTTTTCGAACTTATTTTGGCTTGAAATGAAGCCATAAGTCTATTTTTAAATTATTAGAATTTTTTTACTATTTTTTTTGGAATTTTCTATTACGATTCGGGTAGGAACGTAACGGTACGAGAATTCTAATTTTCTCACTTTCTTGGCCTTTTCCAACCTATTTTGTCTTAAAATGATGCAATAATGGTCTTTTTTAATTTTTTTTTTGAATGTTTTGGCTATTTTTTTGGAATTTTCTTTTAAGCGTCAGGTAGAAACGGAGCCGAACGGTAATTTTTATTTTCTCTCTTTCTCGGTCTTTTCGAACTTATTTTGGCTTGAAATGAAGCCATAAGTCTATTTTTAAATTATTAGAATTTTTTTACTATTTTTTTTGGAATTTTCTTTTACGCGTCGGGTAGGAACGGAACAAAACGATAATTTAAATTTTCTCTCTTTCTTGGCCTTTTCCAACGTATTCTGGCTTGAAATGGAGCCGTAATGCTTTTTTTTAATTTTTTTACTATTCTTTTGGAATTTTCTATTACGCTTCGGGTAGGAACGGAACGGTACGATAATTCTAATTTTAACACTTTCTTGGCCTTTTCCATCCTATTTTGGCTTAAAAATGATGCCATAATGGTCTTGTATAATTTGTTGAATGTTTTTGCTATTCTTTTGGAATTTTCTTTTACGCATTGGGTAGAAACGGAGCCGAACGATAATTTTTATTTTCCCTCTTTCTCGGCCTTTTCAAACTTATGTTGGCTTGAAATGAAGCCACAAGTCTATTTTTAAATTATTAGAATTTTTTTACTATTTTTTTTGGAATTTTCTATTACGATTCGGGTAGGAACGCAACGATACGAGAATTCTAATTTTCTCACTTTCTTGGCCTTTTCCAACCTATTTTGGCTTAAAATGACGCCATAATAATTTTTTTTAATTTTTTTGAATGTTTTAGCTATTTTTTTGGAATTTTCTTTTAAGCGTCGGGTAGAAACGAAGCCGAACGATAATTTTTATTTTCCCTCTTTCTCGGCCTTTTCGAACTTATTTTGGCTTGAAATGAAGCCATAAGTCTATTTTTAAATTATTAGAATTTTTTTACTATTTTTTTTGGAATTTTCTATTACGATTCGGGTAGGAACGTAACGGTACGAGAATTCTAATTTTCTCACTTTCTTGGCCTTTTCCAACCTATTTTGGCTTAAAATGATGCAATAATGGTCTCTTTTAATTTTTTTTTTTGAATGTTTTAGCTATTTTTTTGGAATTTTCTTTTAAGCGTCAGGTAGAAACGGAGCCGAACGGTAATTTTTATTTTCTCTCTTTCTCGGTCTTTTCGAACTTATTTTGGCTTGAAATGAAGCCATAAGTCTATTTTTAAATTATTAAAATTTTTTTACAATTTTTTTTGGAATTTTGTTTTACGCGTCGGGTAGGAACGGAACAAAACGATAATTTTAATTCTCTCTCTTTCTTGGCCTTTTTCAACGTATTCTGGCCTGAAATGGAGCCGTAATGCTTTTTTTTAATTTTTTTACTATTCTTTTGGAATTTTCTATTACGCGTCGGGTAGGAACGGAACGGTACGATAATTCTAATTTTAACACTTTCTTGGCCTTTTCCATCCTATTTTGGCTTAAAAATGATGCCATAATGGTCTTGTATAATTTGTTGAATGTTTTTGCTATTTTTTTGGAATTTTCTTTTACGCGTTGGGTAGAAACGGAGCCGAACGATAATTTTTATTTTCCCTCTTTCTCGGCCTTTTCGAACTTATGTTGGCTTGAAATGAAGCCATAAGTCTATTTTTAAATTATTAGAATTTTTTTACTATTTTTTTTGGAATTTTCTATTACGATTCGGGTAGGAACGTAACGGTACGAGAATTCTAATTTTCTCACTTTCTTGGCCTTTTCCAACCTATTTTGGCTTAAAATGATGCAATAATGGTCTTTTTTAATTTTTTTTTTTGAATGTTTTAGCTATTTTTTTGGAATTTTCTTTTAAGCGTCAGGTAGAAACGGAGCCGAACGATAATTTTTATTTTCCCTCTTTCTCGGCCTTTTCGAACTTATGTTGGCTTGAAATGAAGCCATAAGTCTATTTTTAAATTATTAGAATTTTTTTACTATTTTTTTTGGAATTTTCTATTACGATTCGGGTAGGAACGCAACGATATGAGAATTCTAATTTTCTCACTTTCTTGGCCTTTTCCAACCTATTTTGGCTTAAAATGATGCAATAATGGTCTATTTTAATTTTTTTTTTGAATGTTTTAGCTATTTTTTTGGAATTTTCTTTTAAGCGTCAGGTAGAAACGGAGCCGAACGGTAATTTTTATTTTCTCTCTTTCTCGGTCTTTTCGAACTTATTTTGGCTTGAAATGAAGCCATAAGTCTATTTTTAAATTATTAGAATTTTTTTACTATTTTTTTTGGAATTTTCTTTTACGCGTCGGGTAGGAACGAAACAAAACGATAATTTTAATTTTCTCTCTTTCTTGGCCTTTTCCAACGTATTCTGGCTTGAAATGGAGCCGTAATGCTTTTTTTTAATTTTTTTACTATTCTTTTAGAATTTTCTATTACGCGTCGGGTAGGAACGGAACGATACGATAATTCTAATTTTCACACTTTCTTGGCCTTTTCCATCCTATTTTGGCTTAAAAATGATGCCATAATGGTCTTGTATAATTTGTTGAATGTTTTTGCTATTCTTTTGGAATTTTCTTTTACGCGTTGGGTAGAAACGGAGCCGAACGATAATTTTTATTTTCCCTCTTTCTCGGCCTTTTCGAACTTATGTTGGCTTGAAATGAAGCCATAAGTCTATTTTTAAATTATTAGAATTTTTTTACTATTTTTTTTGGAATTTTCTATTACGATTCGGGTAGGACCGCAACGATACGAGAATTCTAATTTTCTCACTTTCTTGGCCTTTTCCAACCTATTTTGGCTTAAAATGACGCCATAATAATTTTATTTAATTTTTTTGAATGTTTTAGCTATTTTTTTGGAATTTTCTTTTAAGCGTCGGGTAGAAACGAAGCCGAACGATAATTTTTATTTTCCCTCTTTCTCGGTCTTTTCGAACTTATTTTGGCTTGAAATGAAGCCATAAGTCTATTTTAAAATTATTAGAATTTTTTTACTATTTTTTTTGGAATTTTCTATTACGATTCGGGTAGGAACGTAACGGTACGAGAATTCTAATTTTCTCACTTTCTTGGCCTTTTCCAACCTATTTTGGCTTAAAATGATGCAATAATGGTCTTTTTTAATTTTTTTTTTGGAATGTTTTAGCTATTTTTTTGGAATTTTCTTTTAAGCGTCAGGTAGAAACGGAGCCGAACGATAATTTTTATTTTCCCTCTTTCTCGGCCTTTTCGAACTTATGTTGGCTTGAAATGAAGCCATAAGTCTATTTTTAAATTATTAGAATTTTTTTACTATTTTTTTTGGAATTTTCTATTACGATTCGGGTAGGAACGCAACGATATGAGAATTCTAATTTTCTCACTTTCTTGGCCTTTTCCAACCTATTTTGGCTTAAAATGATGCAATAATGGTCTTTTTAATTTTTTTTTTGAATGTTTTAGCTATTTTTTTGGAATTTTCTTTTAAGCGTCAGGTAGAAACGGAGCCGAACGGTAATTTTTATTTTCTCTCTTTTTCGGTCTTTTCGAACTTATTTTGGCTTGAAATGAAGTCATAAGTCTATTTTTAAATTATTAGAATTTTTTTACTATTTTTTTTGGAATTTTCTATAACGCGTCGGGTAGGAACGGAACAAAACGATAATTTTAATTTTCTCTCTTTCTTGGCCTTTTCCAACGTATTCTGGCTTGAAATGGAGCAGTAATGCTATTTTTTAATTTTTTTAATTTTTTTACTATTCTTTTGGAATTTTCTATTACGCGTCGGGTAGGAACGGAACGGTACGATAATTCTAATTTTCTCACTTTCTTGGCCTTTTCCAACCTATTTTGGCTAAAAATGATGCCATAATGGTCTTGTTTAATGTTTTGAATGTTTTTGCTAATTTTTAGGAATTTTCTTTTACGCGTTGGGTAGAAACGGAGCCGAACGATAATTTTTATTTTTCCTCTTTCTCAGCCTTTTCCAACTTATTTTGGCTTGAAATGAAGCCATAATGGTATTTTTTAATTTTTTTGGCTATTTTTTGGGAATTTTATATTCCGCGTTACGTAGGAACGGAACGAAACGATAATTTCTATTTTCTCTCTTTCTCGGCCTTTTCCAACCTATTTTGGCTTGAAATGAAGACATAATGGTATTTTTTAATTTTTTAAAATTTTTGGAATTTTCTTTTAGGCGTCGGGTAGGAACGGAATGGTACGATAATTCTAATTTTCTCACTTTCTTGGCCTTTTCCAACCAATTTTGGCTTAAAATGACGCCATAATAATTTTTTTTAATTTTTTTGATTGTTTTAGCTATTTTTTTGGAATTTTCTTTTAAGCGTCGGGTAGAAACGGAACGGATAGGTAATTTTTATTTTCTCTCTTTCTCGGCCTTTTCGAACTTATTTTGGCTTGAAATGATGCCATAAGTCTATTTTTAACTTATTAGAATTTTTTTACTATTTTTTTTGGTATTTTTTATTACGCGTCGGGTAGGAACGGAACAAAACGATAATTTTTGTTTTCTCTCCTTCTCCGCTTTTTCGAACTTATTTTGGCTTGAAATGAAGCCATAAGTCTATTTTTAAATTATTAGAATTTTGTTACTATTTTTTTTGGAATTTTCTATTACGATTCGGGTAGGAACGGAACGGTACGAGAATTTTAATTTTCTCACTTTCTTGGCCTTTTCCAACCTATTTTGGCTTAATATGATGCAATAATGGTCTTTTTTAATTTTTTTTTGAATGTTTAGCTATTTTTTAGGAATTTTCTTTTTAGCGTCAGGTAGAAACGGAGCCGAACGGTAATTTTTATTTTCTCTCTTTCTCGATCTTTTCGAACTTATTTTGGCTTGAAATGAAGCCATAAGTGTATTTTTAAATTATTAGAATTTTTTTACTATTTTTTTTGGTATTTTTTGTTCAGCGTCGGGTAGGAACGGAACAAAACGATAATTTTAATTTTCTCTCTTTCTTGGCCTTTTCCAATGTATTATGGCTTGAAATGGAGCCATAATGCTATTTTTTAATTTTTTGAATTTTTTTACTATTTTTTTTGGAATTTTCTATTACGCGTCGGGTAGGAACGGAACAAAACGATAATTTTAATTTTCTCTCTTTCTTGGTCTTTTCCAACGTATTCTGGCTTGAAATGGAGCAGTAATGCTATTTTTTAATTTCTTTACTATTCTTTTGGAATTTTCTATTACGCGTCGGGTAGGAACGGAACGGTACGATCATTCTAATTTTCTCACTTTCTTGGCCTTTTCCAACCTATTTTGGCTTAAAATGATGCCATAATGGTCTTTTTTAATTTTTTTAACGTTTTTGCTATTTTTTTGGAATTTTCTTTTACGCGTTGGGTTGAAACGGAAACAGACGATAATTTTTAATTTCCCTCTTTCTCAGCCTTTTCGAATTTATTTCGGCTTGAAATGAAGCCATAAGTCTATTTTTAAATTATTAGACTTTTTTTAATATTTTTTTTGGAATTTTCTATTACGATTCGGGTAGGAACGGAACAAAACGATAATTTTAATTTTCTTTCTTTCTTGGCCTTTTCCAACGTATTCTGGCTTGAAATGGAGCCGTAATGCTTTTTTTTAATTTTTTTACTATTCTTTTGGAATTTTCTATTACGCGTCGAGTAGGAACGGAACGGTACGATAATTCTAATTTTCACACTTTCTTGGCCTTTTCCATCCTATTTTGGCTTAAAAATGATGCCATAATGGTCTTGTATAATTTGTTGAATGTTTTTGCTATTTTTTTGGAATTTTCTTTTACGCGTTGGGTAGAAACGGAGCCGAACGATAATTTTTATTTTCCCTCTTTCTCGGCCTTTTCGAACTTATTTTGGCTTCAAATGAAGCCATAAGTCTATTTTTAAATTATTAGAATTTTTTTACTATTTTTTTTGGAATTTTCTATTACGATTCGGGTAGCAACGTAACGGTACGAGAATTCTAATTTTCTCACTTTCTTGGCCTTTTCCAACCTATTTTGGCTTAAAATGATGCAATAATGGTCTTTTTTAATTTTTTTTTGAATGTTTTAGCTATTTTTTTGGTATTTTCTTTTAAGCGTCAGGTAGAAACGGAGCCGAACGGTAATTTTATTTTCTCTCTTTCTCGGTCTTTTCGAACTTATTTTGGCTTGAAATGAAGCCATAAGTCTATTTTTAAATTATTAGAATTTTCTTACTATTTTTTTTGGAATTTTCTATTACGCGTCGGGTAGGAACGGAACAAAACGATAATTTTAATTTTCTCTCTTTCTTGGCCTTTTCCAACGTATTATGGCTTTAAATGGAGCCGTAATGCTATTTTTTAATTTTTTGAATTTTTTTACTAATCTTTTGGAATTTTCTATTACGCGTCGGGTAGGAACGGAACGGTACGATAATTCTAATTTTCTCACTTTCTTGGCCTTTTCCAACCAATTTTGGCTTAAAATGACGCCATAATAGTTTTTTTTAAGTTTTTTGAATGTTTTAGCTATTTTTTTGGAATTTTCTTTTAAGCGTCGGGTAGAAACGAAGCCGAACGATAATTTTTATTTTCCCTCTTTCTCGGCCTTTTCGAACTTATTTTGGCTTGAAATGAAGCCATAAGTCTATTTTTAAATTATTAGAATTTTTTTACTATTTTTTTTGGAATTTTCTATTACGATTCGGGTAGGAACGTAACGGTACGAGAATTCTAATTTTCTCACTTTCTTGGCCTTTTCCAACCTATTTTGGCTTAAAATGATGCAATAATGGTCTTTTTTAATTTTTTTTTTGAATGTTTTAGCTATTTTTTTGGAATTTTCTTTTAAGCGTCAGGTAGAAACGGAGCCGAACGGTAATTTTTATTTTCTCTCTTTCTCGGTCTTTTCGAACTTATTTTGGCTTGAAATGAAGCCATAAGTCTATTTTTAAATTATTAGAATTTTTTTACTATTTTTTTTGGAATTTTCTTTTACGCGTCGGGTAGGAACGGAACAAAACGATAATTTTAATTTTCTCTCTTTCTTGGCCTTTTCCAACGTATTCTGGCTTGAAATGGAGCCGTAATGCTTTTTTTAAATTTTTTTACTATTCTTTTGGAATTTTCTATTACGCGTCGGGTAGGAACGGAACGGTACGATAATTCTAATTTTCACACTTTCTTGGCCTTTTCCATCCTATTTTGGCTTAAAAATGATGCCATAATGGTCTTGTATAATTTGTTGAATGTTTTTACTATTCTTTTGGAATTTTCTTTTACGCGTTGGGTAGAAACGGAGCCGAACGATAATTTTTATTTTCCCTCTTTCTCGGCCTTTTCGAACTTATGTTGGCTTGAAATGAAGCCATAAGTCTATTTTTAAATTATTAGAATTTTTTTACTATTTTTTTTGGAATTTTCTATTACGATTCGGGTAGGAACGCAACGATACGAGAATTCTAATTTTCTCACTTTCTTGGCCTTTTCCAACCTATTTTGGCTTAAAATGACGCCATAATAATTTTATTTAATTTTTTTGAATGTTTTAGCTATTTTTTTGGAATTTTCTTTTAAGCGTCGGGTAGAAACGAAGCCGAACGATAATTTTTATTTTCCCTCTTTCTCGGTCTTTTCGAACTTATTTTGGCTTGAAATGAAGCCATAAGTCTATTTTTAAATTATTAGAATTTTTTTACTATTTTTTTTGGAATTTTCTATTACGATTCGGGTAGGAACGTAACGGTACGAGAATTCTAATTTTCTCACTTTCTTGGCCTTTTCCAACCTATTTTGGCTTAAAATGATGCAATAATGGTCTTTTTTAGTTTTTTTTTTTGAATGTTTTAGCTATTTTTTTGGAATTTTCTTTTAAGCGTCAGGTAGAAACGGAGCCGAACGATAATTTTTATTTTCCCTCTTTCTCGGCCTTTTCGAACTTATGTTGGCTTGAAATGAAGCCATAAGTCTATTTTTAAATTATTAGAATTTTTTTACTATTTTTTTTGGAATTTTCTATTACGATTCGGGTAGGAACGCAACGATATGAGAATTCTAATTTTCTCACTTTCTTGGCCTTTTCCAACCTATTTTGGCTTAAAATATCGCCATAATCATTTTTTTTAATTTTTTTGAATGTTTTAGCTATTTTTTTGGAATTTTCTTTTAAGCGTCGGGTAGAAACGAAGCCGAACGATAATTTTTATTTTCCCTCTTTCTCGGCCTTTTCGAACTTATTTTGGCTTGAAATGAAGCCATAAGTCTATTTTTAAATTATTAGAATTTTTTTACTATTTTTTTTGGAATTTTCTATTACGATTCGGGTAGGAACGTAACGGTACGAGAATTCTAATTTTCTCACTTTCTTGGCCTTTTCCAACCTATTTTGGCTTAAAATGATGCAATAATGGTCTTTTTTAATTTTTTTTTTGAATGTTTTAGCTATTTTTTTGGAATTTTCTTTTAAGCGTCAGGTAGAAACGGAGCCGAACGGTAATTTTTATTTTCTCTCTTTCTCGGTCTTTTCGAACTTATTTTGGCTTGAAATGAAGCCATAAGTCTATTTTTAAGTTATTAGAATTTTTTTACTATTTTTTTTGGAATTTTCTTTTACGCGTCGGGTAGGAACGGAACAAAACGATAATTTTAATTTTCTCTCTTTCTTGGCCTTTTCCAACGTATTCTGGCTTGAAATGGAGCCGTAATGCTTTTTTTTAATTTTTTTACTATTCTTTTGGAATTTTCTATTACGCGTCGGGTAGGAACGGAACGGTACGATAATTCTAATTTTCACACTTTCTTGGCCTTTTCCATCCTATTTTGGCTTAAAAATGATGCCATAATGGTCTTGTATAATTTGTTGAATGTTTTTGCTATTCTTTTGGAATTTTCTTTTACGCGTTGGGTAGAAACGGAGCCGAACGATAATTTTTATTTTCCCTCTTTCTCGGCCTTTTCGAACTTATGTTGGCTTGAAATGAAGCCATAAGTCTATTTTTAAATTATTAGAATTTTTTTACTATTTTTTTTGGAATTTTCTATTACGATTCGGGTAGGAACGCAACGATACGAGAATTCTAATTTTCTCACTTTCTTGGCCTTTTCCAACCTATTTTGGCTTAAAATGACGCCATAATAATTTTTTTTAATTTTTTTGAATGTTTTAGCTATTTTTTTGGAATTTTCTTTTAAGCGTCGGGTAGAAACGAAGCCGAACGATAATTTTTATTTTCCCTCTTTCTCGGTCTTTTCGAACTTATTTTGGCTTGAAATGAAGCCATAAGTCTATTTTTAAATTATTAGAATTTTTTTACTATTTTTTTTGGAATTTTCTATTACGATTCGGGTAGGAACGTAACGGTACGAGAATTCTAATTTTCTCACTTTCTTGGCCTTTTCCAACCTATTTTGGCTTAAAATGATGCAATAATGGTCTCTTTTAATTTTTTTTTTTGAATGTTTTAGCTATTTTTTTGGAATTTTCTTTTAAGCGTCAGGTAGAAACGGAGCCGAACGGTAATTTTTATTTTCCCTCTTTCTCGGCCTTTTCGAACTTATTTTGGCTTGAAATGAAGCCATAAGTCTATTTTTAAATTATTAAAATTTTTTTACAATTTTTTTTGGAATTTTGTTTTACGCGTCGGGTAGGAACGGAACAAAACGATAATTTTAATTTTCTCTCTTTCTTGGCCTTTTTCAACGTATTCTGGCCTGAAATGGAGCCGTAATGCTTTTTTTTTATTTTTTTACTATTCTTTTGGAATTTTCTATTACGCGTCGGGTAGGAACGGAACGGTACGATAATTCTAATTTTCACACTTTCTTGGCCTTTTCCATCCTATTTTGGCTTAAAAATGATGCCATAATGGTCTTGTATAATTTGTTGAATGTTTTTGCTATTTTTTTGGAATTTTCTTTTACGCGTTGGGTAGAAACGGAGCCGAACGATAATTTTTATTTTCCCTCTTTCTCGGCCTTTTCGAACTTATGTTGGCTTGAAATGAAGCCATAAGTCTATTTTTAAATTATTAGAATTTTTTTACTATTTTTTTTGGAATTTTCTATTACGATTCGGGTAGGAACGCAACGATACGAGAATTCTAATTTTCTTACTTTCTTGGCCTTTTCCAACCTATTTTGGCTTAAAATGATGCAATAATGGTCTTTTTAATTTTTTTTTTGAATGTTTTAGCTATTTTTTTGGAATTTTCTTTTAAGCGTCAGGTAGAAACGGAGCCGAACAGTAATTTTTATTTTCTCTCTTTTTCGGTCTTTTCGAACTTATTTTGGCTTGAAATGAAGTCATAAGTCTATTTTTAAATTATTAGAATTTTTTTACAATTTTTTTTGGAATTTTCTATAACGCGTCGGGTAGGAACGGAACAAAACGATAATTTTAATTTTCTCTCTTTCTTGGCCTTTTCCAACGTATTCTGGCTTGAAATGGAGCAGTAATGCTATTTTTTAATTTTTTTAATTTTTTTACTATTCTTTTGGAATTTTCTATTACGCGTCGGGTAGGAACGGAACGGTACGATAATTCTAATTTTCTCACTTTCTTGGCCTTTTCCAACCTATTTTGGCTTAAAATGATGCCATAATGGTCTTGTTTAATGTTTTGAATGTTTTTGCTAATTTTTAGGAATTTTCTTTTACGCGTTGGGTAGAAACGGAGCCGAACGATAATTTTTATTTTTCCTCTTTCTCAGCCTTTTCCAACTTATTTTGGCTTGAAATGAAGCCATAATGGTATTTTTTAATTTTTTTGGCTATTTTTTGGGAATTTTATATTCCGCGTTACGTAGGAACGGAACGAAACGATAATTTCTATTTTCTCTCTTTCTCGGCCTTTTCCAACCTATTTTGGCTTGAAATGAAGACATAATGGTATTTTTTAATTTTTTAAAATTTTTGGAATTTTCTTTTAGGCGTCGGGTAGGAACGGAATGGTACGATAATTCTAATTTTCTCACTTTCTTGGCCTTTTCCAACCAATTTTGGCTTAAAATGACGCCATAATAATTTTTTTTAATTTTTTTGATTGTTTTAGCTATTTTTTTGGAATTTTCTTTTAAGCGTCGGGTAGAAACGGAACGGATAGGTAATTTTTATTTTCTCTCTTTCTCGGCCTTTTCTAACTTATTTTGGCTTGAAATGATGCCATAAGTCTATTTTTAACTTATTAGAATTTTTTTACTATTTTTTTTGGTATTTTTTATTACGCGTCGGGTAGGAACGGAACAAAACGATAATTTTTGTTTTCTCTCCTTCTCCGCTTTTTCGAACTTATTTTGGCTTGAAATGAAGCCATAAGTCTATTTTTAAATTATTAGAATTTTGTTACTATTTTTTTTGGAATTTTCTATTACGATTCGGGTAGGAACGGAACGGTACGAGAATTTTAATTTTCTCACTTTCTTGGCCTTTTCCAACCTATTTTGGCTTAATATGATGCAATAATGGTCTTTTTTAATTTTTTTTTGAATGTTTAGCTATTTTTTAGGAATTTTCTTTTTAGCGTCAGGTAGAAACGGAGCCGAACGGTAATTTTTATTTTCTCTCTTTCTCGATCTTTTCGAACTTATTTTGGCTTGAAATGAAGCCATAAGTGTATTTTTAAATTATTAGAATTTTTTTACTATTTTTTTTGGTATTTTTTGTTCAGCGTCGGGTAGGAACGGAACAAAACGATAATTTTAATTTTCTCTCTTTCTTGGCCTTTTCCAATGTATTATGGCTTGAAATGGAGCCATAATGCTATTTTTTAATTTTTTGAATTTTTTTACTATTTTTTTTGGAATTTTCTATTACGCGTCGGGTAGGAACGGAACAAAACGATAATTTTAATTTTCTCTCTTTCTTGGTCTTTTCCAACGTATTCTGGCTTGAAATGGAGCAGTAATGCTATTTTTTAATTTCTTTACTATTCTTTTGGAATTTTCTATTACGCGTCGGGTAGGAACGGAACGGTACGATCATTCTAATTTTCTCACTTTCTTGGCCTTTTCCAACCTATTTTGGCTTAAAATGATGCCATAATGGTCTTTTTTAATTTTTTTAACGTTTTTGCTATTTTTTTGGAATTTTCTTTTACGCGTTGGGTTGAAACGGAAACAGACGATAATTTTTAATTTCCCTCTTTCTCAGCCTTTTCGAATTTATTTCGGCTTGAAATGAAGCCATAAGTCTATTTTTAAATTATTAGACTTTTTTTAATATTTTTTTTGGAATTTTCTATTACGATTCGGGTAGGAACGGAACAAAACGATAATTTTAATTTTCTCTCTTTCTTGGCCTTTTCCAACGTATTCTGGCTTGAAATGGAGCCGTAATGCTTTTTTTTAATTTTTTTACTATTCTTTTGGAATTTTCTATTACGCGTCGAGTAGGAACGGAACGGTACGATAATTCTAATTTTCACACTTTCTTGGCCTTTTCCATCCTATTTTGGCTTAAAAATGATGCCATAATGGTCTTGTATAATTTGTTGAATGTTTTTGCTATTTTTTTGGAATTTTCTTTTACGCGTTGGGTAGAAACGGAGCCGAACGATAATTTTTATTTTCCCTCTTTCTCGGCCTTTTCGAACTTATTTTGGCTTGAAATGAAGCCATAAGTCTATTTTTAAATTATTAGAATTTTTTTACTATTTTTTTTGGAATTTTCTATTACGATTCGGGTAGCAACGTAACGGTACGAGAATTCTAATTTTCTCACTTTCTTGGCCTTTTCCAACCTATTTTGGCTTAAAATGATGCAATAATGGTCTTTTTTAATTTTTTTTTGAATGTTTTAGCTATTTTTTTGGTATTTTCTTTTAAGCGTCAGGTAGAAACGGAGCCGAACGGTAATTTTATTTTCTCTCTTTCTTGGTCTTTTCGAACTTATTTTGGCTTGAAATGAAGCCATAAGTCTATTTTTAAATTATTAGAATTTTCTTACTATTTTTTTTGGAATTTTCTATTACGCGTCGGGTAGGAACGGAACAAAACGATAATTTTAATTTTCTCTCTTTCTTGGCCTTTTCCAACGTATTCTGGCTTTAAATGGAGCCGTAATGCTATTTTTTAATTTTTTGAATTTTTTTACTATTCTTTTGGAATTTTCTATTACGCGTCGGGTAGGAACGGAACGGTACGATAATTCTAATTTTCTCACTTTCTTGGCCTTTTCCAACCAATTTTGGCTTAAAATGACGCCATAATAATTTTTTTTAAGTTTTTTGAATGTTTTAGCTATTTTTTTGGAATTTTCTTTTAAGCGTCGGGTAGAAACGGAACCGAACGATAATTTTTATTTCCACTCTTTCTCGGCCTTTTCGAACTTATTTTGGCTTGAAATGAAGCCATAAGTCTATTTTTAAATTATTAGAATTTTTTTACTATTTTTTTTGGAATTTTCTTTTACGCGTCGGGTAGGAACGGAACAAAACGATAATTTTAATTTTCTCTCTTTCTTGGCCTTTTCCAACGTATTCTGGCTTGAAATGGAGCCGTAATGGTATTTTTTAATTTTTTTAATTTTTTTACTATTCTTTTGGAATTTTCTATTACGCGTCGGGTAGGAACGGAACGGTACGATAATTATAATTTTCTCACTTTCTTGGCCTTTTCCAACCTATTTTGGCTTAAAATGATGCCATAATGGTCTTGTTTAATTTTTTGAATGTTTTTGCTATTTTTTAGGAATTTTCTTTTACGCGTTGGGTAGAAACGGAGTCGAACGATAATTTTTATTTTTCCTCTTTCTCAGCCTTTTCCAACTTATTTTGGCTTGAAATGAAGCCATAATGGTATTTTTTAATTTTTTGGCTATTTTTTGGGAATTTTACATTCCGCGTTACGTAGGAACGGAACGAAACGATAATTTCTATTCTCTCTCTTTCTCGGCCTTTTCCAACCTATTTTGGCTTGAAATGAAGCCATAATGGTATTTTTTAATTTTTTAAAATTTTTGGAATTTTCTTTTAGGCGTCGGGTAGGAACGAAACGGAACGATAATTTCAATTTTCTCCCTTTTTCGGCCATTTACAACCAATTTTGGCTTGAGATGAAGCCATAATGGTATTTTTTTTTTAATTTTTTCAATTTTTCCTATTTTTTTGGAATTTTCTATTACGCGTTAGGTAGGAACGGAACGAAACGATAATTTTTATTTTCTCTCTCTCTCGGCATTCTCCAACCTAGTTTGGTTTGAAATGAAGCCATAATTGTATTTTTCAATTTTTTTTAATTTTTTAGCAATTTTTTTGGAATTTTCTATTAGGGGTCGAGCAAGAACGAAACGGAATGATAATTTCAATTTTCTCCCTATCCCAGCCGTTTCCAACCTATTTTCGCTTGAAATGGAGCCATAGGTCTATTTTTTAATTTTTTCAATTTTTTTGCTATTTTTTTGGAATTTTCTTTTACGCGTTGGGTAGAAACGGAGCCGAACGATAATTTTTATTTTCCCTCTTTCTCGGCCTTTTCGAACTTATTTTGGCTTGAAATGAAGCCATAAGTCTATTTTTAAATTATTAGAATTTTTTTACTATTTTTTTTGGAATTTTCTATTACGATTCGGGTAGCAACGTAACGGTATGAGAATTCTAATTTTCTCACTTTCATGGCCTTTTCCAACCTATTTTGGCTTAAAATGATGCAATAATGGTCTTTTTTAATTTTTTTTTGAATGTTTTAGCTATTTTTTTGGTATTTTCTTTTAAGCGTCAGGTAGAAACGGAGCCGAACGGTAATTTTATTTTCTCTCTTTCTCGGTCTTTTCGAACTTATTTTGGCTTGAAATGAAGCCATAAGTCTATTTTTAAATTATTAGAATTTTCTTCCTATTTTTTTTGGAATTTTCTATTACGCGTCGGGTAGGAACGGAACAAAACGATAATTTTAATTTTCTCTCTTTCTTGGCCTTTTCCAACGTATTCTGGCTTGTAATGGAGCCGTAATGCTATTTTTTAATTTTTTGAATTTTTTTACTATTCTTTTGGAATTTTCTATTACGCGTCGGGTAGGAACGGAACGGTACGATAATTCTAATTTTCTCACTTTCTTGGCCTTTTCCAACCTATTTTGGCTTAAAATGACGCCATAATAATTTTTTTAAATATTTTTGAATGTTTTAGCTATTTTTTTGGAATTTTCTTTTAAGCGTCGGGTAGAAACGGAGCCGAACGATAATTTTTATTTTCCCTCTTTCTCGGCCTTTTCGAACTTATTTTGGCTTGAAATGAAGCCATAAGTCTATTTTTAAATTATTAGAATTTTTTTACTATTTTTTTTGGTATTTTCTATTACGATTCGGGTAGGAACGTAACGGTACGAGAATTCTAATTTTCTCACTTTCTTGGCCTTTTCCGACCTATTTTGGCTTAAAATAATGCAATAATGGTCTTTTTTAATTTTTTTTGAATGTTTTAGCTATTTTTTTGGAATTTTCTTTTAAGCGTCGGGTAGAAACGGAGCCGAACGATAATTTTTATTTTCCCTCTTTCTCGGCCTTTTCGAACTTATTTTGGCTTGAAATGAAGCCATAAGTCTATTTTTAAATTATTAGAATTTTTTTACTATTTTTTTTGGAATTTTCTATTACGATTCGGCTAGGAACGTAACGGTACGAGAATTCTAATTTTCTCACTCTCTTGGCCTTTTCCAACCTATTTTGGCTTAAAATGATGCAATAATGGTCTTTTTTAATTTTTTTTTTGAATGTTTTAGCTATTTTTTTGGAATTTTCTTTTAAGCGTCAGGTAGAAACGGAGCCGAACGGTAATTTTTATTTTCTCTATTTCTCGGTCTTTTCGAACTTATTTTGGCTTGAAATGAAGCCATAAGTCTATTTTTAAATTATTAGAATTTTTTTACTATTTTTTTTGGAATTTTCTTTTACGCGTCGGGTAGGAACGGAACAAAACGATAATTTTAATTTTCTCTCTTTCTTGGCCTTTTCCAACATATTCTGGCTTGAAATGGAGCCGTAATGCTTTTTTTTAATTTTTTAAATTTTTTTACTATTCTTTTGGAATTTTCTATTACGCGTCGGGTAGGAACGGAACGGTACGATAATTCTAATTTTCACACTTTCTTGACCTTTTCCATCCTATTTTGGCTTAAAAATGATGCCATAATGGTCTTGTATAATTTGTTGAATGTTTTTGCTATTTTTTTGGAATTTTCTTTTACGCGTTGGGTAGAAACGGAGCCGAACGATAATTTTTATTTTCCCTCTTTCTCGGCCTTTTCAAACTTATGTTGGCTTGAAATGAAGCCATAAGTCTATTTTTAAATTATTAGAATTTTTTTACTATTTTTTTTGGAATTTTCTATTACGCGTCGGGTAGGAACGGAACAAAACGATAATTTTAATTTTCTCTCTTTCTTGGCCTTTTCCATTGTGTTCTTGCTTGAAATGGAGCCATAATGCTATTTTTTAATTTTTTGAATTTTTTTACGATTCTTTTGGAATTTTCTATGACGCGTAGGGTAGGAACAGAACAAAACGATAATTTTAATTTTCTCTCTTTCTCGGCCTTTTCCAATGTATTTTGGCTTGAAATTGAGCCATAATGCTATTTTTTAATTTTTTTAATTTTTTTACTATTCTTTTGGAATTTTCTGTTACACGTCGGGTAGGAACGGAACGGTACGATAATTCTAACTTTCTCACTTTCTTGGCCTTTTTCAACCTATTTCGGCTTAAAATGATCGATAATGGTCTTTTTTAATTTTTTGAACGTTTTTGCTATTTTTTTGGAATTTTCTTTTACGCGTTGGGTAGAAACGGAGCCTAACGTTAATTTTTATTTTCCCTCTTTCTCGGCCTTTTCGAACTTATTTTGGCTTGAAATGAAGCCATAAGTCTATTTTTAAATTATTAGAATTTTTTTACTATTTTTTTTGGAATTTTCTATTACGATTCGGGTAGGAACGGAACGGTACGAGAATTCTAATTTTCTCACTTTCTTGGCCTTTTCCGACCTATTTTGGCTTAAAATAATGCAATAATGGTCTTTTTTAATTTTTTTTGAATGTTTTAGCTATTTTTTTGGAATTTTCTTTTAAGCGTCAGGTAGAAACGGAGCCGAACGGTAATTTTTATTTTCTCTCTTTCTCTGTCTTTTCGAACTTATTTTTGCTTGAAATGAAGCCATATGTCTATTTTTAAATTATTAGAATTTTTTTACTATTTTTTTTGGAATTTTCTATTACGCGTCGGGTAGGAACGGAACAAAACGATAATTTTAATTTTCTCTCTTTCTTGGCCTTTTGCAACGTATTCTGGCTTGAAATGGAGCCGTAATGCTATTTTTTAATTTTTTGAATTTTTTTACTATTCTTTTGCAATTTTCTATTACGCGTCGGTTAGGAACGAAGCGGTACGAGGATTCTAATTTTCTCACTTTCTTGTCCTTTTCCAACCTATTTTGGCTTAAAATGATGCAATAATGGTCTTTTTTAATTTTTTTTGAATGTTTTAGCTATTTTTTTAGAATTTTCTTTTAAGCGTCAGGTAGAAACGGAGCCGAACGGTAATTTTTATTTTCTCTCTTTCTCGGTCTTTTCGAACTTATTTTGGCTTGAAATGAAGCCATAAGTCTATTTTTAAATTATTAGAATTTTTTTACTATTTTTTTTGGAATTATCGATTAAGCGTCGGGTAGGAACGGAACAAAACGATAATTTTAATTTTCTCTCTTTCCTGGCCCTTTCCAACGTATTCTGGCTTGAAATGGAGCCGTAATGCTATTTTTTAATTTTTTTAATTTTTTTACTATTCTTTTGGAATTTTCTATTACGCGTCGGGTAGGAACGGAACGGTACGATAATTCTAATTTTCTCACTTTCTTGGCCTTTTCCAACCTATTTTGGCTTAAAATGATGCCATAATGGTCTTGTTTAATTTTTTGAATGTTTTTGCTATTTTTTAGGAATTTTCTTTTACGCGTTGGGTAGAAACGGAGCCGAACGATAATTTTTATTTTTCCTCTTTCTCAGCCTTTTCCAACTTATTTTGGCTTGAAATGAAGCCATAATGGTATTTTTTAATTTTTTGGCTATTTTTTGGGAATTTTCTATTTCGCGTTACGTAGGAACGGAACGAAACGATAATTTCTATTTTCTCTCTTTCTCGGCCTTTTCCAACCTATTTTGGCTTGAAATGAAGCCATAATGGTATTTTTTAATTTTTTAAAATTTTTGGAATTTTCTTTTAGGCGTCGGGTAGGAACGAAACGGAACGATAATTTCAATTTTCTCCTTTTCTCGGCCTTTTACAACCTATTTTGGCTTGAAATGAAGACATAATGGTATTTTTTCAATTTTTCCTATTTTTTTCGAATTTTATATTACGCGTTAGGTTGGAACGGAACGAAACGATAATTTTTATTTTCTCTCTTTCTCGTCCTTGTCCAACCTATTTTGGTTTGAAATGAAGCCATAATTGTATTTTTCAATTTTTTTAATTTTTTGGCTATTTTTTTTGGAATTTTCTGTTAGGCGTCGAGCAAGAACGAAACGGAATGATAATTTCAATTTTCTCCCTATCTCGGCCGTTTCCAACCTATTTTCGCTTGAAATGAAGCCATAACTCTATTTTTTAATTTCTTCAATTTTTTAGCTATTTTTTTGGAATTTTCTATTACGCGTCGAGTAGGAACGAGACAAAGCAATAATTTTTGTTTTCTCTCCTTCTACGCTTTTTCGAACTTATTTTGGCTTGAAATGAAGCCATAAGTCTATTTTTTAATTTTTAGAATTTTTTTGCTTTTTTTTTTGGAATATTCTATTACGCTTCGGGTAGGAACGGAACAAAACGATAATTTTAATTTTCTCTCTTTCTCGGCCTTTTCCAACGTATTCTGGCTTGAAATGGAGCCATAATGCTATTTTTTAATTTTTTTAATTTTTTTACTATTCTTTTGGAATTTTCTATTACGCGTCGGGTAGGAACGGAACAAAACGATAATTTTAATTTTCTCTCTTTCCTGGCCTTTTCCAATGTATTTTGGCTTGAAATGGAGCCATAATGCTATTTTTTAATTTTTTTTTAATTTTTTTACTGTTCTTTTGGAATTTTCGTTTACACGTCGGGTAGGAACGGAACGGTACGATAATTCTAATTTTCTCACTTTCTTGGCCTTTTTCAACCTATTTTGGCTTAAAATGATGCGGTAATGGTCTTTTTTAATTTTTTGAACGTTTTTGCTATTTTTTTGGAATTTTTTTTTACGCGTTGGGTTGAAACGGAAACAAACGATAATTTTTATTTTCCCTCTTTCTCAGCCTTTTTGAATTTATTTTGGCTTGAAATGAAGCCATAAGTCTATTTTTAAATTATTAGAATTTTTTTACTATTTTTTTTGGAATTTTCTATTACGATTCGGGTAGGAACGGAACGGTACGATAATTCTAATTTTCTCACTTTCTTGGCCTTTTCCAACCTATTTTGGCTTAAAATGATGCAATAATGGTATTTTTTAATTTTTTTTGAATGTCTTAGCTATTTTTTTGGAATTTTCTTTTAAGCGTCAGGTAGAAACGGAGCCGAACGGTAATTTTTATTTTCTCTCTTTCTCGGTCTTTTCGAACTTATTTTGGCTTGAAATGAATTCATAAGTCTATTTTTAAATTATTAGAATTTTTTTACTATTTTTTTTGGAATTTTCTATTACGAGTCGGGTAGGAACGGAACAAAACGATAATTTTAATTTTCTCTCTTTCTTGGCCTTTTCCAACGTATTCTGGCTTGAAATGGAGCCGTAATGCTATTTTTTAATTTTTTGAATTTTTTTACTATTCTTTTGGAATTTTCTATTACGCGTCGGGTAGGAACGGAACGGTACGATAATTCTAATTTTCTCACTTTCTTGGCCTTTTCCAACCTATTGTGGCTTAAAATGATGCGATAATGGTCTTTTTTAATTTTTTGAACGTTTTTGCTATTTTTTTGGAATTGTCTTTTACGCGTTGGGTTGAAACGGAAACAAACGATAATTTTTATTTTCCCTCTTTCTCAGCCTTTTCGAATTTATTTTGGCTTGAAATGAAGCCATAAGTTCATTTTTTTAATTTTTAGAATTTTTTTGCTATTTTTTTGGAATTTTCTAATACGCGTCGGGAAGGAACGGAACGTAACGATAATTTTTATTTTCTCTCTTTCTCGGCCTTTTCGAACTTAATTTGGCTTGAAATGAAGCCATAAGTCTATTTTTAAATTATTAGAATTTTTTTACTATTTTTTTTGGTATTTTTTATTACGCGTCGGGTAGGAACGGAACAAAACGATAATTTTAATTTTCTCTCTTTCTTGGCCTTTTCCAATGTATTCTGGCTTGAAATGGAGCCATAATGCTAGTTTTTAATTTTTTGAATTTTTTTGCTATTCTTTTGGAATTTTCTATTACGCGTCGGGTAGGAACGAAACAAAACGATAATTTTAATTTTCTCTCTTTCCTGGCCTTTTCCAATGTATTTTGGCTTGAAATGGAGCCATAATGCTATTTTTTAATTTTTTTAATTTTTTTACTATTCTTTTGGAATTTTCTATTACACGTCGGGTAGAAACAGAACGGTACGATAATTCTAATGTTCTCACTTTCTTGGCCTTTTTCAACCTATTTTGGCTTAAAATGATGCGATAATGGTCTTTTTTAATTTTTTGAACGTTTTTGCTATTTTTTTGGAATTTTCTTTTACGCGTTGGGTTGAAACGGAAACAAACTATAATTTTTATTTTCCCTCTTTCTCAGCCTTTTCGAATTTATTTTGGCTTGAAATGAAGCCATAAGTACATTTTTTTAATTTTTAGAATTTTTTTGCTATTTTTTTGCTATTTTCTAATACACGTCGGGAAGAAACGGAACGTAACGATAATTTTTATTTTCTCTCTTTCTCGGCCTTTTCGAACTTATTTTGGCTTGAAATGAAGCCATAAGTCTATTTTTAAATTATTAGAATTTTTTTACTATTTTTTTTGGTATTTTTTATTACGCGTCGGGTAGGAACGGAACAAAACGATAATTTTAATTTTCTCTCTTTCTTGGCCTTTTCCAATGTATTCTGGCTTGAAATGGAGCCATAATGCTAGTTTTTAATTTTTTGAATTTTTTTACTATGCTTTTGGAATTTTCTATTACGCGTCGGGTAGGAACGGAACAAAACGATAATTTTAATTTTCTCTCTTTCCTGGCCTTTTCCAATGTATTTTGGCTTGAAATGGAGCCATAATACTATTTTTTAATTTTTTTACTATTCTTTTGGAATTTCTATTACACGTCGGGTAGGAACGGAACGGTACGATAATTCTAATTTTCTCACTTTCTTGGCCTTTTCCAACCTATTTTGGCTTAAAATGACGCCATAATAATTTTTTTTAATATTTTTGAATGTTTTAGCTATTTTTTTGGAATTTTCTTTTAAGCGTCGGGTAGAAACGGAGCCGAACGATAATTTTTATTTTCCCTCTTTCTCGGCCTTTTCGAACTTATTTTGGCTTGAAATGAAGCCATAAGTCTATTTTTAAATTATTAGAATTTTTTTACTATTTTTTTTGGAATTTTCTATTACGATTCGGGTAGGAACGTAACGGTACGAGAATTCTAATTTTCTCACTTTCTTGGCCTTTTCCAACCTATTTTGGCTTAAAATGATGCAATAATGGTCTTTTTTAATTTTTTTTTGAATGTTTTAGCTATTTTTTTGGTATTTTCTTTTAAGCGTCAGGTAGAAACGGAGCCGAACGGTAATTTTATTTTCTCTCTTTCTCGGTCTTTTCGAACTTATTTTGGCTTGAAATGAAGCCATAAGTCTATTTTTTAATTTTTAGAATTTTTTTGCTTTTTTTTTGGAATTTTCTATTACGCTTCGGGTAGGAACGGAACAAAACGATAATTTTAATTTTCTCTCTTTCTAGGCCTTTTCCAACGTATTCTGGCTTGAAATGGAGCCATAATGCTATTTTTTAGTTTTTTGAATTTTTTTACTGTTCTTTTGTAATTTTCTATTACGCGTCGGGTAGGAACGGAACGGTATGATAATTCTAATTTTCTCACTTTCTTGGCCTTTTCCAACCTATTTTGGCTTAAAATGATGCTATAATGGTCTTGTATAATTTTTTGAATGTTTTTGCTATTTTTTTAGAATTTTCTTTTACGCGTTGGGTAGAAACGGTGCCGAACGATAATTTTTATTTTCCCTCTTTCTCGGCCTTTTCGAACTTATTTTGGCTTGAAATGAAGCCATAAGTCTATTTTTAAATTATTAGAATTTTTTTACTATTTTTTTTGGAATTTTCTATTACGATTCGGGTAGGAACGGAACGGTACGAGAATTCTAATTTTCTCACTTTCTTGGCCTTTTCCAACCTATTTTGGCTTAAAATGATGCAATAATGGTCTTTTTAAATTTTTTTTGATTGTTTTAGCTATTTTTTTGGAATTTTCTTTTAAGCGTCAGGTAGAAACGGAGCCGAACGGTAATTTTTATTTTCTCTCTTTCTCGGTCTTTTCGAACTTATTTTGGCTTGAAATGAAGCCATAAGTCTATTTTTAAATTATTAGAATTTTTTTACTATTTTTTTTGGAATTTTCTTTTACGCGTCGGGTAGGAACGGAACAAAACGATAATTTTAATTTTCTCTCTTTCTTGGCCTTTTCCAACGTATTCTGGCTTGAAATGGAGCCGTAATGCTATTTTTTAATTTTTTGAATTTTTTTACTATTCTTTTGGAATTTTCTATTACGCGTCGGGTAGGAACGGAACGGTACGATAATTCTAATTTTCTCACTTTCTTGGCCTTTTCCAACCTATTTTGGCTTAAAATGACGCCATAATAATTTTTTTTAATTTTTTTGAATGTTTTAGCTATTTTTTTGGAATTTTCTTTTAAGCGTCGGGTAGAAACGGAGCCGAACGATAATTTTTATTTTCCCTCTTTCTCGGCCTTTTCGAACTTATTTTGGCTTGAAATGAAGCCATAAGTCTATTTTTAAATTATTAGAATTTTTTTACTATTTTTTTTGGAATTTTCTATTACGATTCGGGTAGGAACGTAACGGTACGAGAATTCTAATTTTCTCACTCTCTTGGCCTTTTCCAACCTATTTTGGCTTAAAATGATGCAATAATGGTCTTTTTTAATTTTTTTTTTGAATGTTTTAGCTATTTTTTTGGAATTTTCTTTTAAGCGTCAGGTAGAAACGGAGCCGAACGGTAATTTTTATTTTCTCTATTTCTCGGTCTTTTCGAACTTATTTTGGCTTGAAATGAAGCCATAAGTCTATTTTTAAATTATTAGAATTTTTTTACTATTTTTTTTGGAATTTTCTTTTACGCGTCGGGTAGGAACGGAACAAAACGATAATTTTAATTTTCTCTCTTTCTTGGCCTTTTCCAACATATTCTGGCTTGAAATGGAGCCGTAATGCTTTTTTTTAATTTTTTTAATTTTTTTACTATTCTTTTGGAATTTTCTATTACGCGTCGGGTAGGAACGGAACGGTACGATAATTCTAATTTTCACACTTTCTTGGCCTTTTCCATCCTATTTTGGCTTAAAAATGATGCCATAATGGTCTTGTATAATTTGTTGAATGTTTTTGCTATTTTTTTGGAATTTTCTTTTACGCGTTGGGTAGAAACGGAGCCGAACGATAATTTTTATTTTCCCTCTTTCTCGGCCTTTTCAAACTTATGTTGGCTTGAAATGAAGCCATAAGTCTATTTTTAAATTATTAGAATTTTTTTACTATTTTTTTTGGAATTTTCTATTACGCGTCGGGTAGGAACGGAACAAAACGATAATTTTAATTTTCTCTCTTTCTTGGCCTTTTCCATTGTGTTCTTGCTTGAAATGGAGCCATAATGCTATTTTTTAATTTTTTGAATTTTTTTACGATTCTTTTGGAATTTTCTATGACGCGTAGGGTAGGAACAGAACAAAACGATAATTTTAATTTTCTCTCTTTCTCGGCCTTTTCCAATGTATTTTGGCTTGAAATTGAGCCATAATACTATTTTTTAATTTTTTTAATTTTTTTACTATTCTTTTGGAATTTTCTGTTACACGTCGGGTAGGAACGGAACGGTACGATAATTCTAACTTTCTCACTTTCTTGGCCTTTTTCAACCTATTTCGGCTTAAAATGATCGATAATGGTCTTTTTTAATTTTTTGAACGTTTTTGCTATTTTTTTGGAATTTTCTTTTACGCGTTGGGTAGAAACGGAGCCGAACGTTAATTTTTATTTTCCCTCTTTCTCGGCCTTTTCGAACTTATTTTGGCTTGAAATGAAGCCATAAGTCTATTTTTAAATTATTAGAATTTTTTTACTATTTTTTTTGGAATTTTCTATTACGATTCGGGTAGGAACGGAACGGTACGAGAATTCTAATTTTCTCACTTTCTTGGCCTTTTCCGACCTATTTTGGCTTAAAATAATGCAATAATGGTCTTTTTTAATTTTTTTTGAATGTTTTAGCTATTTTTTTGGAATTTTCTTTTAAGCGTCAGGTAGAAACGGAGCCGAACGGTAATTTTTATTTTCTCTCTTTCTCTGTCTTTTCGAACTTATTTTTGCTTGAAATGAAGCCATATGTCTATTTTTAAATTATTAGAATTTTTTTACTATTTTTTTTGGAATTTTCTATTACGCGTCGGGTAGGAACGGAACAAAACGATAATTTTAATTTTCTCTCTTTCTTGGCCTTTTGCAACGTATTCTGGCTTGAAATGGAGCCGTAATGCTATTTTTTAATTTTTTGAATTTTTTTACTATTCTTTTGCAATTTTCTATTACGCGTCGGTTAGGAACGGAGCGGTACGAGGATTCTAATTTTCTCACTTTCTTGTCCTTTTCCAACCTATTTTGGCTTAAAATGATGCAATAATGGTCTTTTTTAATTTTTTTTGAATGTTTTAGCTATTTTTTTAGAATTTTCTTTTAAGCGTCAGGTAGAAACGGAGCCGAACGGTAATTTTTATTTTCTCTCTTTCTCGGTCTTTTCGAACTTATTTTGGCTTGAAATGAAGCCATAAGTCTATTTTTAAATTATTAGAATTTTTTTACTATTTTTTTTGGAATTATCGATTAAGCGTCGGGTAGGAACGGAACAAAACGATAATTTTAATTTTCTCTCTTTCCTGGCCTTTTCCAACGTATTCTGGCTTGAAATGGAGCCGTAATGCTATTTTTTAATTTTTTGAATTTTTTTACTATTCTTTTGGAATTTTCTATTACGCGTCGGGTAGGAACGGAACGGTACGATAATTCTAATTTTCTCACTTTCTTGGCCTTTTCCAACCTATTTTGGCTTAAAATGATGCCATAATGGTCTTGTTTAATTTTTTGAATGTTTTTGCTATTTTTTAGGAATTTTCTTTTACGCGTTGGGTAGAAACGGAGCCGAACGATAATTTTTATTTTTCCTCTTTCTCAGCCTTTTCCAACTTATTTTGGCTTGAAATGAAGCCATAATGGTATTTTTTAATTTTTTGGCTATTTTTTGGGAATTTTCTATTTCGCGTTACGTAGGAACGGAACGAAACGATAATTTCTATTTTCTCTCTTTCTCGGCCTTTTCCAACCTATTTTGGCTTGAAATGAAGCCATAATGGTATTTTTTAATTTTTTAAAATTTTTGGAATTTTCTTTTAGGCGTCGGGTAGGAACGAAACGGAACGATAATTTCAATTTTCTCCCTTTCTCGGCCTTTTACAACCTATTTTGGCTTGAAATGAAGACATAATGGTATTTTTTCAATTTTTCCTATTTTTTTCGAATTTTCTATTACGCGTTAGGTTGGAACGGAACGAAACGATAATTTTTATTTTCTCTCTTTCTCGTCCTTGTCCAACCTATTTTGGTTTGAAATGAAGCCATAATTGTATTTTTCAATTTTTTTAATTTTTTGGCTATTTTTTTTGGAATTTTCTGTTAGGCGTCGAGCAAGAACGAAACGGAATGATAATTTCAATTTTCTCCCTATCTCGGCCGTTTCCAACCTATTTTCGCTTGAAATGAAGCCATAAGTCTATTTTTTAATTTCTTCAATTTTTTAGCTATTTTTTTGGAATTTTCTATTACGCGTCGAGTAGGAACGAGACAAAGCAATAATTTTTGTTTTCTCTCCTTCTACGCTTTTTCGAACTTATTTTGGCTTGAAATGAAGCCATAAGTCTATTTTTTAATTTTTATAATTTTTTTGCTTTTTTTTTTGGAATATTCTATTACGCTTCGGGTAGGAACGGAACAAAACGATAATTTTAATTTTATCTCTTTCTCGGCCTTTTCCAACGTATTCTGGCTTGAAATGGAGCCATAATGCTATTTTTTAATTTTTTTAATTTTTTTACAATTCTTTTGGAATTTTCTATTACGCGTCGGGTAGGAACGGAACAAAACGATAATTTTAATTTTCTCTCTTTCCTGGCCTTTTCCAATGTATTTTGGCTTGAAATGGAGCCATAATGCTATTTTTTAATTTTTTTTAATTTTTTTACTGTTCTTTTGGAATTTTCGTTTACACGTCGGGTAGGAACGGAACGGTACGATAATTCTAATTTTCTCACTTTCTTGGCCTTTTTCAACCTATTTTGGCTTAAAATGATGCGATAATGGTCTTTTTTAATTTTTTGAACGTTTTTGCTATTTTTTTGGAATTTTCTTTTACGCGTTGGGTTGAAACGGAAACAGACGATAATTTTTATTTTCCCTCTTTCTCAGCCTTTTTGAATTTATTTTCGCATGAAATGAAGCCATAAGTCTATTTTTAAATTATTAGAATTTTTTTACTATTTTTTTTGGAATTTTCTATTACGATTCGGGTAGGAACGGAACGGTACGAGAATTCTAATTTTCTCACTTTCTTGGCGTTTTCCGACCTATTTTGGCTTAAAATAATGCAATAATGGTCTTTTTTAATTTTTTTTGAATGTTTTAGCTATTTTTTTGGAATTTTCTTTTAAGCGTCAGGTAGAAACGGAGCCGAACGGTAATTTTTATTTTCTCTCTTTCTCGGTCTTTTCGAACTTATTTTGGCTTGAAATGAAGCCATAAGTCTATTTTTAAATTATTAGAATTTTTTTACTATTTTTTTTGGAATTATCGATTAAGCGTCGGGTAGGAACGGAACAAAACGATAATTTTAATTTTCTCTCTTTCCTGGCCTTTTCCAACGTATTCTGGCTTGAAATGGAGCCGTAATGCTATTTTTTAATTTTTTTAATTTTTTTACTATTCTTTTGGAATTTTCTATTACGCGTCGGGTAGGAACGGAACGGTACGATAATTCTAATTTTCTCACTTTCTTGGACTTTTCCAACCTATTGTGGCTTAAAATGATGCGATAATGGTCTTTTTTAATTTTTTGAACGTTTTTGCTATTTTTTTGGAATTTTCTTTTACGCGTTGGGTTGAAACGGAAACAAACGATAATTTTTATTTTCCCTCTTTCTCAGCCTTTTCGAATTTATTTTGGCTTGAAATGAAGCCATAAGTTCATTTTTTTAATTTTTAGAATTTTTTTGCTATTTTTTTGGAATTTTCTAATACGCGTCGGGAAGGAACGGAACGTAACGATAATTTTTATTTTCTCTCTTTCTCGGCCTTTTCGAACTTATTTTGGCTTGAAATGAAGCCATAAGTCTATTTTTAAATTATTAGAATTTTTTTACTATTTTTTTTGGTATTTTTTATTACGCGTCGGGTAGGAACGGAACAAAACGATAATTTTAATTTTCTCTCTTTCTTGGCCTTTTCCAATGTATTCTGGCTTGAAATGGAGCCATAATGCTAGTTTTTAATTTTTTGAATTTTTTTACTATTCTTTTGGAATTTTCTATTACGCGTCGGGTAGGAACGAAACAAAACGATAATTTTAATTTTCTCTCTTTCCTGGCCTTTTCCAATGTATTTTGGCTTGAAATGGAGCCATAATGCTATTTTTTAATTTTTTTAATTTTTTTACTATTCTTTTGGAATTTTCTATTACACGTCGGGTAGAAACAGAACGGTACGATAATTCTAATTTTCTCACTTTCTTGGCCTTTTTCAACCTATTTTGGCTTAAAATGATGCGATAATGGTCTTTTTTAATTTTTTGAACGTTTTTGCTATTTTTTTGGAATTTTCTTTTACGCGTTGGGTTGAAACGGAACCAAACTATAATTTTTATTTTCCCTCTTTCTCAGCCTTTTCAAATTTATTTTGGCTTGAAATGAAGCCATAAGTACATTTTTTTAATTTTTAGAATTTTTTTGCTATTTTTTTGCTATTTTCTAATACGCGTCGGGAAGAAACGGAACGTAACGATAATTTTTATTTTCTCTCTTTCTCGGCCTTTTCGAACTTATTTTGGCTTGAAATGAAGCCATAAGTCTATTTTTAAATTATTAGAATTTTTTTACTATTTTTTTTGGTATTTTTTATTACGCGTCGGGTAGGAACGGAACAAAACGATAATTTTAATTTTCTCTCTTTCTTGGCCTTTTCCAATGTATTCTGGCTTGAAATGGAGCCATAATGCTAGTTTTTAATTTTTTGAATTTTTTTACTATTCTTTTGGAATTTTCTATTATGCGTCGGGTAGGAACGGAACAAAACGATAATTTTAATTTTCTCTCTTTCCTGGCCTTTTCCAATGTATTTTGGCTTGAAATGGAGCCATAATACTATTTTTTAATTTTTTTACTATTCTTTTGGAATTTCTATTACACGTCGGGTAGGAACGGAACGGTACGATAATTCTAATTTTCTCACTTTCTTGGCCTTTTTCAACCTATTTTGGCTTAAAATGATGTGATAATGGTCTTTTTTAATTTTTTGAACGTTTTTGCTATTTTTTTGGAATTTTCTTTTACGCGTTGGGTTGAAACGGAAACAAACGATAATTTTTATTTTCCCTCTTTCTCAGCCTTTTCGAATTTATTTTGGCTTGAAATGAAGCCATAAGTTCATTTTTTTTATTTTTAGAATTTTTTTGCTATTTTTTTGGAATTTTCTAATACGCGTCGGGAAGGAACGGAACGTAACGATAATTTTTATTTTCTCTCTTTCTCGGCCTTTTCGAACTTATTTTGGCTTGAAATGAAGCCATAAGTCTATTTTTAAATTATTAGAATTTTTTTACTATTTTTTTTGGTATTTTTTATTACGCGTCGGGTAGGAACGGAACAAAACGATAATTTTAATTTTCTCTCTTTGTTGGCCTTTTCCAATGTATTCTGGCTTGAAATGGTGCCATAATGCTAGTTTTTAATTTTTTGAATTTTTTTACTATTCTTTTGGAATTTTCTATTACGCGTCGGGTAGGAACGGAACAAAACGATAATTTTAATTTTCTCTCTTTCCTGGCCTTTTCCAATGTATTTTGGCTTGAAATGGAGCCATAATGCTATTTTTTAATTTTTTGAATTTTTTTACTATTCTTTTGGAATTTTCTATTACACGTCGGGTAGAAACAGAACGGTACGATAATTCTAATTTTCTCACTTTCTTGGCCTTTTTCAACCTATTTTGGCTCAAAATGATGCGATAATGGTCTTTTTTAATTTTTTGAACGTTTTTGCTATTTTTTTGGAATTTTCTTTTACTCGTTGGGTTGAAACGGAAACAAACGATAATTTTTATTTTCCCTCTTTCTTAGCCTTTTCGAATTTATTTTGGCTTGAAATGAAGCCATAAGTTCATTTTTTTAATTTTTAGAATTTTTTTGCTATTTTTTTGGAATTTTCTATTACGCGTCGGGAAGGAACAGAACGTAACGATAATTTTTATTTTCTCTCTTTCTCGGCCTTTTCGAACTTATTTTGGCTTTAAATGATGCCATAAGTCTATTTTTTAATTTTTAGAATTTTTTTGCTATTTTTTCTGAATTTTCTATTACGCGTCGGGTAGGAACGGAACGATACGATAATTCTAATTTTCTCACTTTCTTGGCCTTTTCCACCCTATTTTGGCTTAAAATGATGCCATAATGGTCGTTTTTAATTTTTTGAATGTTTTTGCTATTTTTTTGGAATTTTCTTTTACGCGTCAGGTAGAAACAGAACCGAACGATAATTTTTATTTTCCCTGTTTCTCAGCCTTTTCAATTTTATTTTGGCTTGAAATGAAGCCATAAGTCCATTTTTTAATTTTTAGAATTTTTTTGCTATTTTTTTGGAATTTTCTATTACGCGTCAGGTAGAAACGGAACGGAACGATAATTTTTATTTTCTCTCTCTCCCGGCCTTTTCCAACCTATTTTGGCTTGAAATAAACCCATAACGCTATTTTTTAATTTTTTGAATTTTTTTACTATTTTTTTGGAATTTTCTATTACACGTCGGGTAGGAACGGAACGGAACGATAATTTTTTTTTTCGCCCTTTCTTGGCCTTTTCCAACCTATTTTGGCTTGAAATGGTGCCATAATGGTATTTTTTTTAATTTTTTGGCTATTTTTTTGGAATTTTCTATTAGGTGTCGGGTAGGAACGGAACGAAACGATAATTTTTATTTTCTGTTTTTCTCGGCCTTTTCCAACTTATTTTGGCTTGAAAGAAAACCATAAAGCTATTTTTCAATTTTTTGAATTTTTTTGCTATTTTTTTGGAATTTTGTATTACGTGTTGAATAGGAACGGAACGGAACGATATTTTTTATTTTCTCTATTTTCCGGCCTTTTATGACCTATTTTGACTTGAAATGAAGCAATAACGCTATTTTTTAATTTTAAAATTTTTTTTGCTATTTTCTTGAAATTTTCTATTAAGCGTCGGGTAGGAACGGGATGAAACGATAATTTTTATTTTATCTCTTTCTCGGCCTTTTCCAACCTATTTTGGCTTGAAATGAAGCCATAATGGTATTTTTTTTAATGTTTTGAATTTTTTGGCTATTTTTTTCGAATTTTCTATTACGCGTTGGGTAAGAACAGAACGGAACAATAATTTTTATTTTCTCTATTTCCTGGCCTTTTCCAACCTATTTTGGCTTGAAATGAAGCCATAACGCTATTTTTTAATTTTTTTATAATTTTTTTGCCATTTTTTTGAAATTTTCAATTACGTGTTGGGTAGGAATGGAATGGAACGATAATTTTTATTTTCTCTTTTTCTTGGCCTTCTCCAACCTATTTTGGCTTGAAATGAAGCCGTAACGCTATTTTTTAATTTTTTTGCTACTTTTTTGGAATTTTCTATTACGTGTCGGGTAGGAACAGAACGGAATGATAATT
Source organism: Quercus wislizeni (assembly GCA_023055345.1). Taxonomy (NCBI): domain Eukaryota; kingdom Viridiplantae; phylum Streptophyta; class Magnoliopsida; order Fagales; family Fagaceae; genus Quercus; species Quercus wislizeni. The sequence goes on from JALGQJ010000006.1 coordinate 30,118,487, forward strand.
TTTATTTTCTCTTTTTCTCGGCCTTTTTCAACCTATTTTGGCTTGAAATAAAACCATAACGCTATTTTTTAATTTTTTGATTTTTTCTGCTATTTTTTTGGAATTTTCTATTACGCGTCGGGTAGGAACGGAACGGAACGATAATTTTTATTTTCTCTCTTTCTCGGCCTTTTCCAACTTATTTTGGCTTGAAATGGTGCCATAATGGTATTTTTTTAATTTTTTGGCTCTTTTTTTGGAATTTTCTATTACGTGTCGGGTAGGAACGGAACGGAACGATATTTTCTATTTTCTCTCTTTCCCGGCCTTTTCCGACCGACTTTGGCTTGAAATAAAGCCATAATAATATTTTTTAAAATTTTGAATTTTTTTGCTATTTTTTTGGAATTTTCTGTTATGCGTCGGGTAGTAACGGAACGGAACGATAATTTTTATTTTCTCTCTTTCTCGGCCTTTGCCAACCTATTTTGGCTTGAAATGGTGCCGTAATGGTATTTTTTTAATTTTTTGAATTTTTTGGCTATTTTTTTGAAATTTTCTATTACGTGTCGGGTAGGAACGGAACGAAACGATAATTTTTATTTTCTCTCTTTTCCGGCCTTTTTTGGCTTGAAATGAAGCAATAACGCTATTTTTTAATTTTTTTTTAATTTTTTTTGCTATTTTTTTGGAATTTTCTGTTAAGCGTTGGGTAGGAACGGAATGTAACGATAATTTTTATTTTCTCTCTTTCTCGGCCTTTTCCAACCTATTTTGGCTTGAAATGAAGCCATAATGGTAGTTTTTTTAATGTTTTGAATTTTTTGGCTATTTTTTTGGAATTTTCTATTACGCGTCGGGTAGGAACAGAACGGAACGATAATTTTTATTTTCTCTCTTTCCCTACCTTTTCTGACCTATTTTGGCTTGAAATGAAGTCATAACGCTATTTTTTATTTTTATGAATTTTTTTGCTATTTTTTTGGAATTTTCAATTACGTGTTGGGTAGGAATGGAATGGAACGATAATTTTTATTTTCTCTCTTTCTCGGCCTTTTCCGACCTACTTTGGCTTGAAATAAAGTCATAACTCTATTTTTTAAAATTTTGAATTTTTTTGCTATTTTTTTGGAATTTTTTGTTATGTGTCGGGTAGTAACGGAACGGAACGATAATTTTTATTTTCTCTCTTTCTCGGCATTTTCCAACCTATTTTGGCTTGAAATGGTGCCATAATGCTATTTTTTAATTTTTTTTGAATTTTTTTGCTACTTTTTTGGAATTTTCTGTTATGCGTCGGGTAGAAACAGAACGGTACGATAATTCTAATTTTCTCACTTTCTTGGCCTTTTTCAACCTATTTTGGCTTAAAATGATGCGATAATGGTCTTTTTTAATTTTTTGAACGTTTTTGCTATTTTTTTGGAATTTTCTTTTACGCGTTGGGTTGAAACGGAAACAAACGATAATTTTTATTTTCCCTCTTTCTTAGCCTTTTCGAATTTATTTTGGCTTGAAATGAAGCCATAAGTTCATTTTTTTAATTTTTAGAATTTTTTTGCTATTTTTTTGGAATTTTCTATTACGCGTCGGGAAGGAACGGAACGTAACGATAATTTTTATTTTCTCTCTTTCTCGACATTTTCGAACTTATTTTGGCTTGAAATGGTGCCATAATGGTATTTTTTTAATTTTTTGGCTATTTTTTTTGAATTTTCTATTACGTGTCGGGTAGGAACGGAACGAAACGATAATTTTTATTTTCTCTTTTTCTCGGCCTTTTCCAACTTATTTTGACTTGAAATAAAACCATAACGCTATTTTTCAATTTTTAGAATTTTTTTGATATTTTTTTGGAATTTTCTATTACGTGTTGGGTAGGAACGGAACGGAACGATATTTTTTATTTTCTCTATTTTCCGGCCTTTTCTGACCTATTTTGACTTGAAATGAAGCAATAACGCTATTTTTTAATTTTTTAATTTTTTTTTCTATTTTCTTGGAATTTTCTATTAAGCGTCGGGAGGAACGGAATGAAACGATAATTTTTATTTTATCTCTTTCTCGGCCTTTTCCAACCTATTTTGGCTTGAAATGAAGCCATAATGGTATTTTTTTTAATGTTTTTAATTTTTTGGCTATTTTTTTGGAATTTTCTATTACGCGTTGGGTAAGAACAGAACGGAACAATAATTTTTATTTTCTCTCTTTCCTGGCCTTTTCCAACCTATTTTGGCTTGAAATGAAGCCATAACGCTATTTTTTAATTTTTTTATAATTTTTTTGCCATTTTTTTGAAATTTTCAATTACGTGTTGGGTAGGAATGGAATGGAACGATAATTTTTATTTTCTCTCTTTCTTGGCCTTCTCCAACCTATTTTGGCTTGAAATGAAGCCGTAACGTTATTTTTTAATTTTTTTGCTACTTTTTTGGAATTTTCTATTACGTGTCGGGTAGGAACGGAACGGAATGATAATTTTTATTTTCTCTTTTTCTCGGCCTTTTTCAACCTATTTTGGCTTGAAATAAAACCATAACGCTATTTTTTAATTTTTTGATTTTTTCTGCTATTTTTTTGGAATTTTCTATTACGCGTCGGGTAGGAACGGAACGGAACGATAATTTTTATTTTCTCTCCTTCTCGGCCTTTTCCAACCGACTTTGGCTTGAAATAAAGCCATAATAATATTTTTTAAAATTTTGAATTTTTTGCTATTTTTTTGGAATTTTCTGTTATGCGTCGGGTAGTAACGGAACGGAACGATAATTTTTATTTTCTCTCTTTCTCGGCCTTTGCCAACCTATTTTGGCTTGAAATGGTGCCGTAATGGTATTTTTTTAATTTTTTGAATTTTTTGGCTATTTTTTTGGAATTTTCTATTACGTGTCGGGTAGGAACGGAACGAAACGATAATTTTTATTTTCTCTCTTTTCCGGCCTTTTTTGGCTTGAAATGAAGCAATAACGCTATTTTTTAATTTTTTTAATTTTTTTTGCTATTTTTTTGGAATTTTCTGTTAAGCGTTGGGTAGGAACGGAATGTAACGATAATTTTTATTTTCTCTCTTTCTCGGCCTTTTCCAACCTATTTTGGCTTGAAATGAAGCCATAATGGTATTTTTTTTTAATGTTTTGAATTTTTTGGCTATTTTTTTGGAATTTTCTATTACGCGTCAGGTAGGAACAGAACGGAACGATAATTTTTATTTTCTCTCTTTCCCTGCCTTTTCTGACCTATTTTGGCTTGGAATGAAGCCATAACGCTATTTTTTATTTTTATGAATTTTTTTGCTATTTTTTTGGAATTTTCAATTACGTGTTGGGTAGGAATGGAATGGAACGATAATTTTTATTTTCTCTCTTTCTCGGCCTTTTCCGACCTACTTTGGCTTGAAATAAAGCCATAACTCTATTTTTTAAAATTTTGAATTTTTTTGCTATTTTTTTGGAATTTTTTGTTATGTGTCGGGTAGTAACGGAACGGAACGATAATTTTTATTTTCTCTCTTTCTCGGCATTTTCCAACCTATTTTGGCTTGAAATGGTGCCATAATGCTATTTTTTAATTTTTTTTGAATTTTTTTGCTACTTTTTTGGAATTTTCTGTTATGCGTCGGGTAGGAACGGAACGATATTTTCTATTTTCTCTCTTTCCCGGCCTTTTCCGACCGATTTTGGCTTGAAATAAAGCCATAACGCTATTTTTTAATTTTTTTTTATTTTTTTGCTATTTTTTGGGAATTTTCTGTTACGTGTCGGGTTGTAACGGAATGGAACGATAATTTTTATTTTCTCTCTTTCTCGGCCTTTTCCAATCTATTTTGGCTTGAAATAAAGCCATAATGGTATTTTTTAATTTTTTTTGCTACTTTTTTGGAATTTTTTATTACTTGTCAGGTAGGAACGGAACGAAACGATAATTTTTATTTTCTCTCTTTCTCATCCTCTTTCAACCTATTTTGGCTTGCAATGAAGCCATAATGGTATGTTTTTGTTTTTTGAATTTTTTTGCTATTTTTTTGGAATTTTGTATTAAGCGTCGGGTAGGAACGGAACGGAACGATAATTTTTATTTTCTCTCATTCTCAGCCTTTTCCAACCTATTTTGGCTTGAAATGAAGCCTTAATTGTATTTTTTAATTTTTTGGCTATTTTTTTGAAATTTTCAATTAGGCGTCGGGTAGGAACAAAATGGAATGATAAGTTTAATTTTCTCCATTTCTCGGCCTTTCCCAAGTTATTTTGGCTTGAAAAGAAACTATGATGGTATTTTCTAATTTTTTGAATTTTTTTTATATTTCTTTTGAATTTTCTATTCCGGGTCGGATAGGAATTCATTGGAACGATTTTTTTAATTTTCTCTCTTTCTCAACTTTTCACAACCTATTTTGGTTTGAAAAGAAGCTCTGATGGTGTTTTCTAATTTTTTGAATTTTTTTGCTATTTTTTTGGAATTTTCTATTCCGGGTTGGGTAGGAATCCATCAGAACGCTTTTTTTTTTTTTTGTTTTTTTGTTTTTTTTTTTTTTTTCTCTCTTTCTTGGCCTTTCCCAACCTATTTTGGCTTGAAAAGAAGCTATGATGGTGTTTTCTAATTTTTTGAATTTTTTTGCTATTTCTTTTGAATTTCGTTTTCCGGGTCGGGTAGGAATCCATCGGGACGATTTTTTTTTTATTTTCTCTCTTTCTTGGCCTTTCCCAACCAATGTTGGCATGAAAAGAAGCCATAATGTTGTTTTTAAAATTTTTGAACGTTTTTCCTATGTTTTTGGTATTTTCTATTTCGGGTCGGGTAGGAACTTATCGGATCGATTTTTTTTATTTTCTCTCTTTCTCGGCATTTTCTAACTTATTTTGGCTTGAAAAGAAGCTATAACAGTGTTTTCTAATTTTTGAATTTTTTTGCTATTTTTTTGGAATTTTCTATTACGGGTCGGGTTGGAACCCATCAGAACGATTTTTTTTATTTTCTCTCTTTCTTGGCCTTTTCCAACCTATCCTGGCTTGAAAAGAAGCCATAATGCTGTTTTTTTTTTTTTTTTTTTTTTGAATTTTTTCCTATTTTTTTGGAATTTTCTATTCTGGGTCAAGTAGGAACTCATCGGAACGGTTTTTTTAATTTTCTCTCTTTCTCGGCCTTTCCCAACCTATTTTGGTTTGAAAAGAAGCTATGATGGTGTTTTCTAATTTTTTGAATGTTTTTGCTATTTTGTTGGAATTTTCTATTCCGAGTCGGGTAGAAACCCATCGGAATGAATTTTTTTTTTTTTTTTTTTCTCTTTTTCTCGGCCTTTCCAAACCTATTTTGGCTTGAAAAGAAGCTATGATGGTGTTTTCTAATTTTTTAAATTTTTTTGCTATTTTTTTGGAATTTTCAATTCCGGGTCGGGTAGGAACCCAACGGAACGATTTTTTTTTTTTTTTTATTTTCTCTCTTTCTCAGCCTTCCCCAACCAATTTTGTCTTGAAAAGAACCTATGATGGTGTTTTCAAATTTTTTTGAATTTTTTTGCTATATTTTTGGAATTTTCTATTCCAAGTCGGGTAGGAACCCATCGGAACGATTTTTTTTTTTTCTCTCTTTCTTGGTCTTTCCCAACCTATGTTGGCTTGAAAAGAAGCCATAATGTTGTTTTTTAAATTTTTAAATTTTTTCCTTTTTTTTGGGATTTTCTATTTCGGGTCGAGTAGGAACTCATCAGAATGATTTTTTTATTTTATTTTCTCTCTTTCTTGGCCTTTCCCAACTTATTTTGGCTTGAAAAGAAGCTATGACGGTGTTTTCTATTACGGGTTGGGTAGAAACCCATCGGAATGGTTTTTTTTATTTTCTCTCTTTCTCGGCCTTTCCCAACCTATCTTGGCTCAAAAAGAAGTCATAATGTTTTTTTTTTAATTTTTTGAATTTTTTTCCTATTTTTTTGGAATTTTTTATTCCGGGTCGGGTAGGAACTCATCGGAACGATTTTTTTTTTTTTTTAATTTTGTCTCTTTCTTGGCCTTTTCTAACCTATTTTGGCTTGAAAAGAAGCTATGGTGGTGTTTTCAAATTTTTTGAATTTTTTTGCTTTTTTTTTGGAATTTTCTATTCCGGGTCAGGTAGGAACACATTGGAACAAATTTTTTTTTTTCTCTCTTTCTCGGCATTTCCGAACCTATTTTGGATTGGAAAGAAGCTATGATGGTGTTTTATAATTTTTTTAATATTTTAGCTAATGGTATTCTTTAATTTTTTGAATTTTTTTACTATTTTTTTGGAATTCTCTATTCCGTGTCGGGTAGGAACTTATCAAAACGATTTTTTATTTTTATTTTCTCTCTTTCTCGGCCTTTTCCAACCTATTTTGGCTTGAAAAGAAGCCATAATGGCGTTTTTTTTTTTTTTTAATTTTTTGAATTTTTTTCCCCTTTTTTTGGAATTCTTTATTCCGGGTAGGGTAGGAACTCATCGGAACGATTTTTTTTTTTTTAAAATTTTAAATTTTCTCTCTTTCTCGGCATTTCCTAACTTATTTGGGCTTGAAAAGAAGTGATAATGGTGTTTTTTAATTTTTTGAATTTTTTTGCTATTTTTTTGGAATTCTCTATTCTGGGTTGGGTAGGAACTCATCGGAACGATTTTTATTTTTTTTATTTTCTCTCTTCCTCAGCCTTTCCCAACTTATTTTGGCTTGAAAAGAAGCCATAATGGTGTTTTTTAATTTTTTGAATTTTTGTGCTATTTTTTTGGAATTTTATATTCCGGGTCGAGTAGGAATTGATCGGAACGATACGAAAACACCCCCAAATCTACAAAACGTAGAAAAAAAAAACCCCTGAAACCTCTTATTTAACCAAAACAGCCAGAAAAAGAATAAAATAATCCGAAAACCTGTAAAAAGGCCAAAATAACCTTGGAATGGATAGAATGAGTAGTCACATCTCGATGCCTCATAAATAACCAGAATGCCCCAAAGATCTAAAATTTTTAAAATATATAACTTGACATTACAAAAATGAGTAAAATGCCCTAAAATGCTCAAGAATGAGAAAAACAACTTGAAACCAACCAAAATACCCATAAATCTAAAAAATGGAGTATATTTTTTCTATGTTTAGCGGTACATTGGTCATTTTCAGTGGTTTCAAGGTTATTTCGCTTATTGTTTAGGATTTAGGGGTATTTTGGTCATTGTAAAATTTTTAGTTGGCATTGTGGTCGTTTTGGGGGCATTTTGGTCATTTACTAGGGTTTTGGGAAATTTTTGACATCCGTGGTGCATTTTAGTTCTTTTCGTAGTTTTAAGGGGATCATTTTAGGGGTTTTGCTGTATTTATACGATTTTTTGTACTTTGGAAATTCTGCCAGTAAAATAAATTTTCTTTTGGACAAGAAAATAACCTTGAAATCCCTTGAATGGCCAACATACTCCCAAATCACCAAAATTACCAAAATGTCCAAAAAAAACCCTGCTGAAACCTATGAATTGACCAAAAAAGTCTAAAAATCTCTAAAATGTGTAAAATATCCTGAAAGCCACAAAAATGACCAAAATACCCCAAAAATGGCTAGAATGAGCATTCAAATCTCTGTACCTCGAAAATGACCAAAATGCCCCATTCATTTATAATGATAAAAAAAATAACCTTCAAAATTGTTAAAATGAGTAGAATGCCCTAAAATCCTCTACAATGAGCGAAACAACTTGAGAGCAACCAAAATACCCCAAAAATCTAAAAAACCGAGTGTATTTTGGTTTAATTTGGGGGTATTTTGGTTATTTTCAGAGGATTCGAGTGTATTTTGCTTATTTTTGAGGATTCAATGGTATTTTGGTTATTTTTGTTTCCGGGGGTTTTGGCATTGTTTTGGAGGTGGTTTGTTCATTTTATTAGGTTTTGGGATATTTCAGACGTTCGTGGTTCATTTTAGTCATTTTTGCAGTTCTAATGTGGTCATTTTAGAGGTTTTAGTGTATTTATAGGTTTTTTGATATTTTTGTAATTCTTACGGGTAATAGAACTTTTTTTTGACAAAAAAATACCATTAAAATCACAAGAATGACCATTATACTCCCAAAATCACAAAAATTACAAAAACACCCCCAAATCTACAAAACGTCAAAAAATAAAAAAACCCCCGAAACCTCTTAAGTAACCAAAATAGCAACAAAACGAATAAAATAACTCGAAAAACTCTAAAAAGGCCAAAATAACCCTTAAAGGTTTAGAATGAGCAGTCACATCTCAATGCCTCTTAAACAACCAAAATGCCCCAAAGATCTAAAATTTTTAAAATATATAACTTGACATTGGTAAAATGAGTAAAATGCCCTAAAATGCTCAAGATTGAGAAAAACAACTTGAAACCAACCAAAATACCCAAAAATCTAAAGAATGGAGTATATTTTTTCTAAGTTTAGCGGTACATTGGTCATTTTCATTGGTTTCAAGGGTATTTTGCTTGTTTTTTAGGATTTAGTGGTATTTTGGTCATCTTAAAAGTTTTCGTTGGCATTGTGGTCGTTTTGGGGGCATTTTGATCATTTTCTAGGATTTTGGGAAATTTTTGACATCCGTGGTGCATTTTAGTTCTTTTGGCAGTTTTAGGGGGATCATTTTAGGGGTTTTGCTGTATTTATAAGATTTTTGCTATTTTAGAAATTCTGCCAGTAAAATAATTTTTTTTTTTTTGGACAAGAAAATAACCTTGAAATCCCTAGAATGGGCAACATACTCCCAAATCACCAAAATTACCAAAATACCCCCTAAAACCACAAAATGTCCAAAAAATAAACCCTCCGAAACCTATGAATTGACCAAAAAAGTCTAAAAATCTCTAAAACGTGTAAAATATCCCGAAAGTCTCTAAAATGACCAAAATACCCCAAAAATGGCTAGAATGAGCATTCAAATCTCTATACCCCGTAAATGACGAAAATGCCCCATTCATCTATAATGACTAAAAAATAAGCTTCGAAATTGCTAAAATTTGTAGAATGCCCTAAAATCCTCTACAATGAGGGAAACAACTTGAGAGAAACCAAAATAGTCCCAAAATCTAAAAAACCGAGTGTATTTTGCCTTAGTTTGGGGGTATTTTGGTCATTTTAGTTTTTAGGGGATTTGTCGTCGTTTTGGGGGTGTTAATTTCATTCTATTAGGTTTTGGGATATTTTAGACGTTCGTGGTTCATTTTAGTCATTTTTGCAGTTCTAAGGGGGTCATTTTGGTGGTTTTGGTGTATTTATAAGTTTTTTGATATTTTTGTAATTCTTACAGGTAATAGAACTTTTTTTTGACAAAAAAATGTCATTAAAATCAAAAGAATGACCATTATACTCCCAAAATCCCCAAAATTACAAAAACACCCCGAAATCTACAAAACGTAGAAAAAAAAACCCGAAACCTCTTAATTAACCAAAATAGCCACAAAACAAATAAAATATTCTGAAAACCTCAAAAGAGGCCGAAATAACCTTGAAATGGATAGAATGAGCAGTCACATCTCGGTGCCTCGTAAATAACCAAAATGCCCCAAAGATATAAAATTTTTAAAATATATAACTTGACATTGCTAAAATGAGTAAAATGCTCTAAAATGAGGAAAAAAAAAAAAAAAAACCAACCAAAATACTCCAAAAATCAAAAGAATGGAGTATGTTTTGGCTTAGTTTAGCGGTACGTTGGTCATTTTCAGTGGTTTCAAGGGTATTTCATTTTTTTTAAGGATTTAGTGGTATTTTGGTCATTTTAAAAGTTTTCGTGGGCATTGTGGTCGTTTTGGGGGCATTTTGGTCATTTTCTAGGGTTTTGGGAAACATTGGACATTCGTGGTGCATTTTAGTTCTTTTGGCAGTTTTGAGGGGACCATTTTAGGGGTTTTGCTGTATTTATAGGATTTGTGGTACTTTGGAAATTCTGCCAGTAAAGTAAATTTTTTTTTGGACAAGAAAATAACCTTGAAATCCCTAGAATAGCCAACATACTCCCAAATCAACAAAATTACCAAAATACCCCCTACAACCACAAAATGTCCAAAAAAAACCCCGCCGAAACGTTTAATTTGACCAAAAGAGTCTAAAAATCTCTAAAACGTGTAAAATATCCCCAAAGCCTCTAAAATGACCAAAATACCCCAAAAATGGCTAGAATGAGCATTCCAATCTCTATACCCCGTAAATGACCAAAATGCCCCATTCATCTATAATGATTAAAAAAATAACCTCCGAAATTGCTAAAATGAGTAGAATGCCCTATAATCCTCCATAATGAGAGAAACAACTTGAGAGCAACCAAAATACCCCAAAAATCTAAAAAACTGAGTGTATTTTGGCTTAATTTGGGGGTATTTTGGTTATTTTCAGAGGATTCGAGTGTATTTTGCTTATTTTTGAGGATTCAATGGTATTTTGGTCATTTTAGTTTCAGGGGGTTTTGTTGTCGTTTTGGGGGTGGTTTGTTCATTTTATTAGGTGTTGGGATATTTTGGATGTTCGTGGTTCATTTTAGTCATTTTTGCAGTTCTAAGGGGGTCATTCTAGAGGTTTTAGTGTATTTATAGGTTTTTTGATATTTTTGTAATTCTTACAAGTAATAGAACTTTTTTTTGGACAAAAAAATACCATTAAAATCACAAGAATGACCATTATACTCCCAAAATCACCAAAATTACAAAAACACCCCAAAATCTACAAAATGTCAAAAAAAAAAAAACCCCGAAACCGCTTAAGTAACCAAAATAGCCACAAAACGAATAAAATAACTCGAAAAACTCTAAAAAGGCCAAAATAACCTTTAAAGGTTTAGAATGAGCAGTCACATCTCAATGCCTCTTAAATAACCCAAATGCCCCTTAAATAACCAAAATGCCCCAAAGATCTAAATTTTTTAAAATATATAACTTGACATTGCTAAAACGAGTAAAATGCCCTAAAATGCTCAAGAATGAGAAAAACAACTTGAAACCAACCAAAATACCCAAAAATCTAAAGAATGGAGTATATTTTTTCTAAGTTTAGCGGTACATTGGTCATTTTCATTGGTTTCAAGGGTATTTCGCTTGTTTTTTAGGATTTAGTGGTATTTTGGTCATCTTAAAAGTTGTCGTTGGCATTGTGGTCGTTTTGGGGGCATTTTGATCATTTTCTAGGGTTTTGGGAAATTTTTGACATCCGTGGTGCATTTTAGTTCTTTTGGCAGTTTTAGGGGGATCATTTTAGGGGTTTTGCTGTATTTATACGATTTTTGCTATTTTAGAAATTCTGCCAGTAAAATAAATTTTTTTTTTTTGGACAAGAAAATAACCTTGAAATCCCTAGAATGGGCAACATACTCCCAAATCACCAAAATTACCAAAATACCTCCTAAAACCACAAAATGTCCAAAAAATAAACCCTCCGAAACCTATGAATTGACCAAAAAAGTCTAAAAATCTCTAAAACGTGTAAAATATCCCGAAAGTCTCTAAAATGACCAAAATACCCCAAAAATGGCTAGAATGAGCATTCAAATCTCTATACCCCGTAAATGACGAAAATGCCCCATTCATCTATAATGATTAAAAAATAACCTTCGAAATTGCTAAAATTTGTAGAATGCCCTAAAATCCTCTACAATGAGCGAAACAACTTGAGAGAAACCAAAATACCCCCAAAATCTAAAAAACCGAGTGTATTTTGCCTTAGTTTGGGGGTATTTTGGTCATTTTCAGAATATTCGAGTGTATTTTGCTTATTTTTGAGGATTCAATGGTATTTCGGTCATTTTAGTTGTCAGGGGATTTGTCGTCGTTTTGGGGGTGTTTTGTTCATTTTATTAGGTTTTGGGATATTTTGGACGTTCGTGGTTCATTTTAGTCATTTTTGCAATTCTAAGGGGGTCATTTTGGAGGTTTTGGTGTATTTATAGGTTTTTTGATATTTTTGTAATTCTTACGGGTAATAGAACTTTTTTTGACAAAATAATACTATTAAAATCACAAGAATAACTATTATACTCCCAAAATCCCCAAAATGACAGAAACACCCCGAAATCTACAAAACGTAGAAAAAAAAAAAAAAAACCCCGAAACCTCTTAATTAACCAAAATAGCCACAAAACAAATAAAATAATCTGAAAACCACAAAAAAGGCCAAAATAACCATGAAATAAATAGAATGAGCAGTCAAAACTCGACGCCTCATAAATAACCAAAATGCCCCAAAGATATAAAATTTTTAAAATATATAACTTGACATTGCTAAAATGAGAAAAATGCTCTAGAATGAGAAAAAAAAACCAACCAAAATACCCCAAAAATCTAAAGAATAGAGTATGTTTTGGCTTAGTTTAGCGGTACATTGGTCATTTTCAGTGGTTTCAAGGGTATTTCGCTTTTTTTTAGGATTTAGTGGTATTTGGTCATTTTAAATGTTTCCGTGGGCATTGTGGTCGTTTTGGGGGCATTTTGGTCATTTTCTAGGGTTTTGGGAAACTTTGGACATCCATGGTGCATTTTAATTCTTTTGGCAGTTTTAAGGGGATCATTTTAGGGGTTTTGCTGTATTGATAGGATTTGTGGTATTTTGGAAATTCTGCCAGTAAAATAAATTTTTTTTTTTTGGACAAGAAAATAATCTTGAAATCCCTAGAATAGCCAACATACTCCCAAATCAACAAAATTACCAAAATATCCCCAACAACCACAAAATGTCCAAAAAAACCCCCGCCGAAACCTTTGAATTGACCAAAAAAGTCTAAAAATCTCTAAAATGTGTAAAATATCCCGAAAGCCTCTAAAATGACCAAAATACCCAAAAAATGGCTAAAATGAGCATTCAAATCTCTATACCCCATAAATGACCAAAATGCCCCATTCATCTATAATGATTAAAAAAATAACCTCCGAAATTGCTAAAATGAGTAGAATGCCCTATAATCCTCCACAATGAGTGAAACAACTTGAGAGCAACCAAAATACCCCAAAAATATAAAAAACTGAGTGTATTTTGGCTTAGTTTGAGGGTATTTTGGTCATTTTCAGAATATTCGAGTGTATTTTGCTTATTTTTGAGGATTCAATGGTATTTTGGTAATTTTATTTTTCAGGGGATTTGTCGCCGTTTTGGGGTTGTTTTGTTCATTTGATGAGGTTTTGGGATATTTTGTACGTTCGTGGTTCATTTTAGTCATTTTTGCAGTTCTAAGGGGGTCATTTTAGAGGTTTTGATGTATATATAGGTTTTTTGATATTTTTGTAATTCTTACGGGTAATAGAACTCTTTTTTGAAAAAAAAATACCATTAAAATCACAAGAATGACCATAATACTCCCAAAATCCCCAAAATTACAAAAACACCCCAAAATCTACAAAACGTAGAAAAAAAAACCCCCCGAAACCTCTTAATTAACCAAAATAGCCACAAAACGAGTAAAATAATCCAAAAACCTCTAAGAAGGCCAAAATAACCTTGAAATGGATAGAATGAGCAGTCACATCTCGATGCCTCGTAAATAACCAAAATGCCCCAAAGATCTAAAATTTTTAAAATATATAACTTGATATTGCAAAAATGAGTAAAATGCCCTAAAATGCTCTAGAATGAGGAAAAAAACCCAATCAAAATACCCAAAAAATCTAAAAAGTGGAGTATATTTTGGCTTAGTTTAGCGGTACATTGGTCAGTTTCTGTGGTTTCACGGGTAGTTCGCTTGTTTTTAAGGATTTAGTGGCATTTTGGTCATTTTAAAAGTTTCCGTGGGCATTGTGGTCGTTTTGGGGGCATTTTGGTCATTTTCTAGGGTTTTGGGAAATTTTTGACACCCACGGTGCATTTTAGTTCTTTTTGCAGTTTTAAGGGGATCATTTTTTGGGTTTTGCTGTATTTATACAATTTTTGGTAATTTGGAAATTTTAGCCAGAAAAATAATTTTTTTTTTTGGGACTAGAAAATAACCTTGAAATCCCTAGAATCGCAAAATTAACAAAATACCCCCTAAAACCACAAAATGTCCAAAAAAAGCCCCCCAAACCTATTAATTGGCCAAAAAAGTCTCACAATCTCTAAAACGTCTAAAATATCCCAAAAACCTCTAAAATGACCAAAATACCTCAGAAATGGCTAGAATGAGCATTCGAATCTCTATACCCCATAAATGACCAAAATGCCTCATTCATCTATAACGATTAAAAAATAACCCTGGACATTGCTAAAATGTGTAGAATGCCCTAAAATCATCTACAATGAACGAAACAACTTGAGGGCAACCAAAATACCCCAAAAATATAAAAAATCGTGTGTATTTTGGCTTAGTTTGGGGGTATTTTGGTCATTTTCAGAGGATTCGAGTGTATTTTGCTTATTTTTGAGGATTCAATTGTATTTTGGTCATTTTAGTTTCCAATGGTTTTTTCGTTGTTTTGGGCGTGTTTTATTCATTTTATGTGGTTTTGGGATATTTTGGACGTTTGTGGTGCATTTTAATCATTTTTGCAGTCACACCCGTGGTGCATTTTAGTTCTTTTGGTAGTTTTAAGGGGATTGTTTTAGGGGTTTTGCTATATTTATAGGATTTTTGGTATTTTGGAAATTCTAGCCAGTAAAATAAATTTTTTTTTTGGCTAAAAATATAACATTGAAATCCCTAGCATGGCCAACATACTCCCAAATCACCAAAATTACCAAAATACCCCCTAAAACTACAAAATGTCCAAAAAAAAAACCCCCCGAAACCTATTAATTGATAAAAAAAGTCTCAAAATCTCTAAAATGTGTAAAATATCCCGAAAACCTCTAAAATGACCAAAATACCCCAGAAAATGGCTAGAATGAGCATTCAAATCTCTATACCCCTTAAATGACCAAAATGCCCCATTCATCTATAATGATTAAAAAAATAACCTTTGAAATTGCTAAAAAGAGTAGAATGCCCTATAATCCTCCACAATGAGCGAAACAACTTGAGAGCAACCGAAATACCCACAAAATCGAAAAAACCGAGTGTATTTAGGCTTAGTTTTGGGGTATTTTGGTCATTTTTAGAGGATTCAAGTGTATTTTGCTTATTTTTTAGGATTCAATGGTATTTTGGGCATTTTAGTTTCCAGGGGTTTTGTCGTCGTTTTGGGGGTGTTTTGTTCATTTTATTAGGTTTTGGGATATTTTGGACGTTCGTGGTGCATTTTAATCATTTTTGCAGTTCTAAGGGGATCATTTCAAGGGTTTTGCTGTATTTATAGGATTTTTGGTATTTTGGAAATTCTCGCCTTAAAATAAAATATTTTTTTGGACAAGAAAATAACCTTGAAATCCCTAGAATGGCCAACATACTCCCAAATCACCAAAATTACCAAAATACCCCCTAAAAGCACAAAATGTCCAAAAAAAACCTTCTGAAACCTATTAATTGACCAAAAAAGTCTCAAAATCTCTAAAATGACTAAAATACCCCATAAATGGCTAGAATGAGCAATCAAATCTCTATACCCCGTTAATGACCAAAATGCCCCATTCATCTATAATGATTAAAGAAATAACCTTCGAAATTGCTAAAATGCGTAGAATGCCCTATAATCCTCTACAATTAGCGAAAAAACTTGAGAGCAACCAAAATACCCACAAAATCTAAAAAACTGAGTGTATTTAGGCTTAGTTTGGGGGTATTTTGGTGATTTTCAAAGTATTTAAGGGTATTTTGCTTATTTTTGAGGATTCATTGGTATTTTGGTCATTTTAGTTTCCAGGGGTTTTGTTGTCGTTTTGGGGGTGTTTTGTTCTTTTTATTAGGTTTTGGGATATTTTGGACGTTCGTGGTTCATTTTAGTCATTTTTGCAGTTCTAAGGGAGTCATTTTAGAGGTTTTGGTGATTTATAGGTTTTTTGATATTTTGGTAATTCTTACGGGTAATTGAACTTTTTTTTGACAAAAAAAATACCATTAAAATAACTAGAATGGCCATTATACTCCCAAAATCACCAAAATTACAAAAACACCCTCAAATCTACAAAACGTAAAAAAAAAAAAAAACCCCCCGAAACCTCTTAATTAACCAAAATTGCCACAAAACGAATAAAATAACCCGAAAAACTCTAAAAAGGCCAAAATAACCTTGAAATGGTTAGAATGAGCAGTCACATCATTGGCCTCTAAAATAACCAAAATGCCCCAAAGATCTAAAATTTTTAAAATATATAACTTGATATTGCTAAAATGAGTAAAATGCCCTAAAATGCTCTAGAATGAGAAAAAAAACCAACCAAAATACCCCAAAAATCTAAAAAATGGAGTATATTTTGACCTAGTTTAGCGGTACATTGGTCATTTTCAGTGGTTTCAAGGGTATTTCGCTTATTTTTTAGGATTTAGTGGTATTTTGGTCATTTTCTAGGGTTTTGGGAAATTTTGGACATCCGTGGTGCATTTTAGTTCTTTTGGCAGTTTTAAGGGGGTCATTTTAGGGGTTTTGCTGTATTTATAGGATTTTTGGTATTCTGGAAATTCTAGCCAGTAAAATAAAATTTTGTTTTGGACGAGAAAATAACCTTGAAATCCCTAGAATGGCAACATACTCCCAAAATCACCAAAATTACCAAAATACCCCCTTAAACCACAAAATGTCCAAACCGGGGGTCCCCCCGAAACTTATTAATTGACCAAAAAAGTCTCAAATCTTTAAAACGTGTAAAATATCTCGAAAATCTCTAAAATGACCAAAATACCCCAGAAATGGCTAGAATGAGAATTCAAATCTCTATACCCCGTAAATGACCAAAATGCCCCATTCATCTATAATGATTAAAAAAATAACTTTCGAAATTGCTAAAATGAGTAGAATGCCCTAAAATCCTCTACAATGAGCGAAACAACTTGAGAGCAACCAAAATACCCCAAAAATCTAAAAAACCGAGTGTATTTTGGCCTAGTTTGGGGGTATTTTGGTCATTTTCCGAGGATTCGAGTGTATTTTGCTTATTTTTGAGGATTCAATGGTATTTTGGGCATTTTAGTTTCCAGGGGTTTTGTCGTCGTTTTGGGGGTGTTTTGTTTATTTTATGTGGTTTTGGGATATTTTGGACGTTCGTGGTGCATTTTAATCATTTTTGCAGTTTTAAGGGGGTCATTTTAGAGGTTTTGGTGTATTTATAGGTTTTTTGATATTTTGGTAGTTCTTATGGGTAATAGAACTTTTTTTTTACAAAAAAATACCATTAAAATCACAAGAATGACCATTATGCTCCCAAAATCAGCGAAATTACTAAAACACCCCCAAATCTACAAAACGTCCAAAAACAAAACCTCCGAAACCTCTTAATTAACCAAAATAGCCACAAAACGAATAAAATAACCCGAAAACCTATAAAAAGACCAAAATAACCTTGAAACGGTTAGAATGAGCAGTCACATCTCGATGCCTTGTTAATAACCAAAATGCCCCAAAGATCTAAAATTTTTAAAATATATAACTTGACATTGCTAAAATGTGTAAAATACCCTAAAATGCTCTAGAATGAGAAAAACAACTTGAAACCAACCAGAATACCCAAAAATCTAAAAAAATGAGTATATTTATGGCTAGCCTTGGGGTTATCTATGCATCAGAGCAATGTTTTATCATGCATTCTTCGATATTCATGCAATAGGCCAGCAAACCACAAGCTTCTATTCACAATTGTTGCATCTCATCTCCCTTTGCCAGCTTAACCATGCTAGCAAGAGTTTCTAAAGCATATGCGAACTGATTGTGTGCTTGGGGCAAACAAGCAAAGGTAATGTTCTGAAACTTTGGGATCAAACGGCCAACACATCTCTGATACGGAGTCAACTTGGTGTCTCAGGCTTGCCACTTTCCTTCTATCTACGATATGATCAACAAAGAATCTCCAAAGACGCATAAATCATATGTGCCAAATTCCAGGGTGACTTGCAACCCTACTATGCATGCCTCATACTCTGTAACATTGTTTGGCAATTGAAATTCAACTTGACCGAAATATTGATTTGCTGGCCCTTCAGGGATATTAGGACTGCTCCCACTCCATTTCCAATGGTATTGGCAGCTTCATCGAAATAAAGCTTCCAATGCCACGATTCTACATTGCTTGGTTCTGGCCTTATCGCGAAGACATCCTCATATGAGAAGACGGATTTTGAGAAATCAGGATCGCTTAGCACTGATCCACTAGGTAATCGGCTATGGCTAGGCCCTTGATGGCCTTTCGCATTACAAACACAATACTGAACTCAGATAGCAACATCTGCCAACAAGAGATCTTCCTTGTGAGAGTAGGCTTTTCAAAGATGTACTTGATAGGATTCGTGCGGGAAATCAACTACGTGGTGAAGTAGAGCATGTACTATTACAACTTACACGAGGGCTATGCCAGGGCGTAACATGTCTTCTCAATGGTGATGCAGTTGATCTTACAACTAGTGAGCTTTTTACTCAGGTTGTAAATTGCCTTCTCCTTTTAATAGGGTTCATTTAACTGGCCTAACATGCAACCCATGGATGTCTCCTGCATCGTTAGGTAGAGAATCAACAGATGTGCCGGCATCGAGGGAATCAGAATATGAGGGTTCATTAGATACCGCTTAATCCAAAGGCCGCTTGACATTCACCTATCCATTCTATCTTTGTATCTTTCTTTAAGAGCTTGAACAAGGGATTGCATGTGGTAGTCATCCGCTCTATGAAGCGGGCTATATAATTGATCCTTTCCTAAGAAGCTCTAAACTTGTTTCTCGGTTTTTGGCACGAGCATGTCCCTAATGGCATGGAATTTTGCTAGGTCCACTTCAATTCCTCTCTAGCTAACTATGAAGCCGAGCAATTTCCTTGAACTAGCTCCGAAGAAGCACTTTTTAGGGTTAGGCCTCAACCTGTACTTGGCAAGGTGCTTGAACAGCTTCCTGAAATCTATCAAATGATCTTTAGGAATGCGTGACTTCGTGATCATGTCATCTACATAGACTTCTATCTCCTTATGACTCATATCATGGAACACGGTTACTATGGCTTGCTAGTAGGTTGCACCAGCATTCTTCAAACCGAATGGCATGACATCATAGGCGTAAATCCCCAAATGGGTGGTGAATGTTAGGCTAAGTGCCCTAAAATCCTATTGTATGTCATGTATGACATTACGTATGACATTATATTCTATTTAATAAAGTTGTTTTATTATTATCTAAAATAATGGTAACATGAAATTTGGACATTATCATATAGTTCATGAGATGCATAGTATGTGATTTATGTGATTTAGTCACGAAAGATATAAATAACAAGTTCTTTGTAAACTCAGAATATTAGTTCGTAGTTGGTGATGAAATTGAGCATTTCATCTGCGAAGACTATAAGATATCAACTAAGATGATTTGTCTTGATCATGGAAGTGGAGACTTCTAGTTGATATGTTGATATGTTTTAAGTGTTAAGACATATTGAATTGGGCCGCTATGAGATTTATTATTCTACTAATGACTATCAAAATAATAATAAATCTCACAACTTTTATTTACATGAACTCTCAATCCTGAGAGAATAATGAATCTAATCATGAAGTGTAGGTTGCTTTGTTATATCAGGAGTGAGATCTAAAGTCACGATCAAAACCTCAGTATGTTGGGCAGCCACATTTAATGTTGAGGGAACATATATTCTCAAGATAGAATTCATAATCTCTTAACGAAGATATAAAAATATTCTCTTGAGATAAGTTTAATGAGTTTGGTTATTCAGAGTGTTAGGCCTAAACACTTTAGTAAGAAGTTACTAAAGTATGGTTTGCCACCAAAGATTGGAATTTTCTTCTCTCAAATCTTGAGGATGCATACGAAAACTTAGTGAAAGAATTCTATGCAAATGTCGTTGTTGAAGTAGAGGAAATCAAGTGCTGGGTGAGAGGAAAGCGGTTCTCAGTTTCACCCGTATATTTGGCCGATATTCTACATATCAACAGGCCAATATTATCTATCCCACCTGTATATGATGAATTGAATCCGAATGAGGAGGTTCTTCAAGAAGCTTTAGGAGCTACTTTAGAATTCTCCTCCACTGGGATGTCAATAAGTGTGGCATCTCTTTCTCCTGAATTAAGGTTACTCACGATGATCATGTGTAGCAACCTCTACCTTCTGTCAAGCACTAGTTACATGAATCTTGGTCAAGCACTATTCTTGCATGATCTGATCACTGACATAGAGATTGATGTGTGCTCTCATATTTTTCATATTGTGGCAAAAACGGTTGATCAGACTACTTCAAGGAATTGTATTCTTTTCTGTTGCCTTATTTCAAGGATATTGAAGCTTAAAGGTGCGCATCCTTTGGAAGATGAGCGACCATATCCAAGGCCAAGTCCAATTAATATCCGCACTCTCCATGCAAGCATGAGTCACACTAAGAAGAATACCAAGCAAGAAAGTCATGTTGCTCAAGGAAGCTCAAGTTCTACATCCCATGTTTATGATGAATAGCTAGACAACATCATGGCTACACTCCAAGAGATTACTTCCAAGATATCCGGACTAGCTACCATCATGCACTCCCAACACATTCATTTCGACACCAAGTTCATATCTCTTCAAACTCAATTGGACCAAATACAGAGGAAGCTAAAGGAACATGAAGACTAGCTATTCCATGACAAAAAAGGGGAGATTGTGTCGTTGTTAGGGGGAGTGTAGTGATAGGGGGAGTGCAGTGAAAAAGGGAGGAGAAGATAGTAACTATTGTTTGATTGTTTGGTTTACTGCTTTTAAGGTTTTTACTTAAAGCTTTAATACTCTGTTTTTAACTTCAGCTTATATTCAGTATGTTTTGTTTACCTTTGTAGCATCATTTTGTACTTTTAAGATATTGCCAATATGTCTTGAGTACATCACTCTTGTGCCCTAGTAGGATCTTGTTCCTAGATGCATATACTTCATGTATTTTGCATTGGTGGAGTGTTGGACATGCAATTGATCCATGGGATTGCTCTTTATTGCATTGTGTGTTCGGATGAACATTTACTTGCTAAATGTTCATTGTAATCATTCTTCAATGACTGATCCTGTTTGATCAAGTTTTGCATACATGCTCTAGTGTGTTTACTGACTTGATTGCTTTTTACTTGCTTATATACGTACCATGTATTTAACTTGTCATAAGCTTAATGGAAGTTTTGTTTATGTGCAAGCGTTTCAGGTGACAGGTATATAAGTGCAAGTGCTTCATAGCTTCTAGATTAGATGTGAGTGAGTTTTGCCACTGTTCCCAAACTCACGTTTAAGTCTAGAGTCTGTTATAGGGGTTTTGTCACGGAATAGCCAAAGGGGGAGATTGTAAAGTTGTGATTTACAACTATGTATTTAGTTGGCTTTTATTCCGTGCCAAATTTGATTGTAATTTTATTCAATCTTTTGTACCTTGTATTTATTGTGGGATTTGATTATAAGGGTTGTGTGTTAGAGAGAGAGAGTGTGAAGACTCAAGCAAATTGAAGCCAGAAGAGTTCTCGCGGGTATCTCGCGACTAAGCATCCTGCGAAGTGAAGCATGTGCCTTACACATGACTGGAATGCGAAGAGTTAGTATAGGATGGAGACAGCTGTGTCTCGCGAGTATCTTGTAGGTAAGGCCTTCCCCCGAGACACCTGCGAGACATTCTGTTCTGCCAGTCTGTATTATCTAATACACACTTTTTGTACCCATACTATATATACCCACATTACCTACAAATGTTGACGTGTGCTTTTGAGAGAAAACCCTAGCCAAGCACCTTGAGAGTTAGAGATTATCATACCCATATATCTCTACACATATGCTCGTGGATTTTTTCAACTCCTACCTCTCTATTTCCATACCATTGAGAGGTTGATAGGCCAAACACTTACCACACCATTTCAGAGTGTCAAGTGAGATTTTGGTGCTACTAGGAAGCATTGGAAGAAGCCAAGGAAGGCAGATGCAACATGGAACTTGTTGCGGGATCCGAAAAGCTAGACAAGACACAGTTCCGAGAAGCCTTGTTGGAGTAGAAATTTGGAAGGCTTAGGTACAGCGGGTAGATTAGGCTTGGAGGGTCTCTTGCTAACCCATGTATCCCAACTGATTGTCTAGTGGATCAATTACTGCTTGGAGGGGGGCAGAGAGGTTTTTCGCCCAGTTCTTCGGTTTCCTCTTCGATAACACATCGGCGTGTTATTTGTGTTTGCATTCTTCTTCCCTACTCTTTTACATTTCATTTTACTACTGTGATTATATGAATATGGATTAGAGTAGTTTGTTTGTTTATCCGCTTGCATTTACATTATTCCGCACTTAGTATTAAGATAATGTAAAATCAATCGAGCCGTAACTTTTATTTGGGGGTCTAAACAGCTTTTGTGTTTTTAACACATTTTCGAGCTTTCAAGAAACATACAAAATTTTGTAATACATGAAATGTATGAAAATGGTGTGTATGTGAGTGTAAGCCACTCTCTTATTCTCCTTTAAACACATACGTATAAACTGATTGAGAGACCACACTTTTTGGGCATAAGTGGAATTGGAGTGAAGATTAAAAGTGTTCCCAAGTACCTCTAATCTTTGGTTTTGAATTTCATTGCACCAAGGTATGCTATCTTGTTCTTAAATTTTGAAATTTACATAGTACATGTTATCAATTGCGAATGAAGTAGATCTGTAAAATTTTCGTTGCGTATGTTTTGTATGCATTGCAAACTATATTTTTCCTACAATGCTGTCTTGGTTTTGTCCTTTTCAGCCATCTTGATTTGACTATGACCCAAGAATCCATCCATATAGGAGAAGAACATGTTGGTCGTGGTGTTATCAATTAGGGTATTGATATGTGGCACGTAAATCACATACTATGCATCTCATGGACTATATGATAATGTCCAAATATTCATGTTACCATTGTTTTAGATAATAATAAAAAAAATTTATTAATCACAACATAATGTCATAATGTCATACAATAGGATTTAAATGGCACATATCCTAACAATACATACAATGCGGACCCATTATCAAAAAGTACCATTGGAACCTTAGCACCCATGCACTTAATGGTAATTTGTAATGGCCTAGTGTGAGTAGACCCTTCGAGAAGAAGTTCTTCGTTGGAAAAGGCAAAGAGAGGAAGAGATTGAGCTTTAACTCCTATGAGAGATAGCACTTCTTGCGGTATGGTTTCTATGGGTACTTCCTTCCCATTTAAGGCATCGAAGAAAGCACTACGATGTTTATGAAAAGCCATTAGCAAACCCTATACAGACACTTTATCTGAGTCTTCTTCAACTAAGTCAAAACTTTATCTTCCTCCTCTTTCTCTTCTTTCCTTTTAGGTTCTGTGGAATTAGAACCTTCTCCAATGTCTCTACCAAGATGATCCTTTTCCAACAATGATGGTTTGTAGTGCTTTCCACTCCTAGTAATGTTTGCCATATCGTCCTCCACGATCTTTTTCTTTAATTCGGTCATTCCTTTGGGGGTATCCCCCACACGGCCACTACATTGTTCAAAATCTCATCCTCTTCATCCCATATCCCTTGGACTTCTACTGCGTTAACCTCTACAATCTCTATCAACTTCAAACAATCATATTCGATGTCATCTATTTGCACCCAATCCTGATATGGAGGAGGAATTTAGTGAAAATCGAGCAAAGGGTTCTTCCTAATGCTAGGCTTGGTGATGATATTGGGATTTGGGAGGGTTCTATTGTCAATGAGGTCTTGTATTTCATGTTTGAGGCATAAATAAATGTTGGTTTTATGGCCATATTTTTTATGAAAGTGGCAATATTCATTGAGGTTCCAAGTGGAAGGTACGAGATTGAGCATAGGTGTGGGATCTAGAGGCTTGATGAATCCTTTAGAGGACAAATTTTCATATGCTTGGGCGAGGGTCATTCCTAGGTTGAAAAATTTTCAGCGGGTTTCTCTTTTTTTTTTTTTTTTTTTTGTGAAGCTTGGGTAGGCTAAGGTTTATTGAGGTATGATGGCACTTACATTCATGGGATTGGGTACCATAGAAGTAGCTACTCCCCCCCCCCCCCCATACGTTTTCTTGATTAGAGGTTTGCTCTCACCTTTCTCCAATTACCCATTATTGATGGCATCTTCAATCCTAGTCCCACAATCACACAATTCTCCAAAAGAACTAATAGGCGATGACAAGAGCCTACTATTATATGCCGAAAGCAAATTCTTGATAATCATGTTGATTTGATCTTTCTCATTTGGCCTATTGACCATCCTTGATGCCTTTCCTTTCCACCTAGTCATATTCTCGGAGAATGTCTTCCCCACCCCTTGCTTAGTTGTTTCCAAGTCCTTTAAAGTCACATCAATCATAGTATTGAAGATGAATTGATCCACAAACAACTCCACTAGCTCATTTGATGAGAATCACAAAGCATTCAAGGATCCATTGCATGTTCCAGTTGGGCCTATTACTAAAGCAAGATCCAAGAAGATCAAAGAAGCATTTAATGGGCTGATTCAAGAGATTTGGACTGATTCTAACGCAGGACATTCCAAGCTTGGCCCAAAGGAAGATGAAGGTGTAATAAATTTAATCCAAACTATTGAGGGCCGATCTGCTTTGATTGGGCGTGATTTATGGCGTGGATTAATGGTTGATTGACTTTCCAGCCCCATATTAGTTAATAGCCATTTTTCCTATTATGGAGCTTATTATTTTAGACCAGATCTATCTTAATTTTAGGCTTTTATTATTTAGAACGTTTTTTAGCTATTTTCCTATTTTGAATATGCTAATTTCAGACCAAATTAACTTTTATTTAGGGTTTTATTATTTAGTACGTTTTTCATATTTTCTATTTTCAGTCATGCCTTATAAGTAGCATGCACTCATTGTAATAGAGATAATTATTGAATAAAAATAAGAAAAGGTGAGGCTTTGCTCTTCTTTTGGTTCTTCAAGAACTGTGAACTTATCAGGGATTTTTCCTTGTGGCGTTCAAACTTTATACCTTTGGTTTGTGATTCAGTTATAATCATGGGTCAAGGTGTTACTCTTATACCTTTGGTTTGCGTTTCGATTGTAAACGTTGGGTCAAGGTTTCTATCAAAAATCTGAATTTTAGTTTTTTAGCGCAAGTATTCCAATATTTTTGTTGGGTCTCAAAGCGTGTCGATTGAGGTTTGCATCATCATTCCACACCTTAGTCTTGCTTGGATCCAAGCTATAGTACCATTTTGATGCACCCCCCATGAGTGAGAGAGGAAATGCATTCAAATTTTTCTTCTTATCCAACCTTTTCATTTCAGCAATGCTTAGGTATCTCCTAACATGTTGCTTTGGGTCTCTAGTTCCATTAAATTTTTTCGCATGAAATTTTGAATTTTGGAGGTAATGCGATTGGAGTCCTTGAACTTATACCTGCCATGTTATAGAGGCAATTATCCATCCCCTAAGCCTTGCAAAAGAATAGTTGCATCTTTTCCATCTTTTCTTTCATGGCTACGGTTTTTGTTGTGAGTTTCTCAAATTGCTTATTCCTTTCATAATCAACCTTTTCTCTTTCATCCCATCCTTCCACTTTTTCATCATCAGGTATTTCTACATGTGCGGCCTTTTTTAACTTTGCTTCGGGTGCTTTCTCTCTCTTGGTGGAGGAAGGTATTTGTCTACCTTTGGAGGTATGGTAGGAATCTTAACCAAATTTTAGGTGATTACCAAAGGTAAGTGAAGTCGCCACCAATCATTAGGTTTTTCTAAGGTGTGATTGGTCACCTGTTTCTAGTTGATTTTATTACAAATCCTAGGCTAAGAAAAATGGTATTTTTCCTAATCTAATGTGGGTGGCAAAAAAACTTGATTCTTGAGTTTGAAAGTTTTGTCATGTGTGGGGAAGGTGTTAGGCACCCCACAACGCCTATCCACGGACAGTTTGTTTTGATAAAACCTTAATTTTCGAAGATTGACAGTAAAAAACATGATTTTGGCATTGGCTTTCGAGGCTTTACGTGTATGGGGGCTTTGTGGCTTGCCTTTTGAATGGGTGTAGTCCCAATCTATGCTTTCTTAAGGCATTTGAGCAAAGTACCAGATTTCCACAGAGAAAATCTAGCGACATGTCACCTTACTTTCGTGGCAGAAATTAGGCATCACTTTGCCTTAGGTGACATGGACTGTAACAATCACATCGAAAGGGGGGAGTAGGTATATATACATACATCATGCACAATACAAGCACACAAAGCAGGAAAGTGAATGCCTACATCCCTAGAGCATGGCCCAAAATATAGGTGCAGGAAAGTAAACAGGGGTGCCATGCCCTAGAGATGAGGACGAATGGTACATGACATGATATACCTAATACAACCCATCTAAGAGAGAAAAGAGAAAGGAAGGAAGGGGGTTTAAAAGAGTACATAACCAAATGGGAGAGGCTAGACCCCTAAATCTACTGAACATGACCGCTTGGCTTATATTGACATGCTTGCATTGTTGCCCTTTTTGCTTGCGTTTGGGAGACCATGCCCTTGCTCTATATGTCCTTGCTCCATGTGTGTACGTGCAAAGGCAAGAACAAGAAACCAGCAAACAAGCAATGGAAAGAAAAAGATGCGTAGATAATGTGCAAAGGGTACAAAGTAAACAAGCAAGATAGGTATGGCAAGCATAGCATGTGGTGGGAGACATGACATGCAAAGATAAGCAAACAAACAAGAAAGAAAGCAAACAAAAAAAGCAAACAAAAAAAGCAAACAAGTAAGAAGGTAAGCAAGCAAAAGGGCCAATAAAAGGTGGTGCCCATGGGGGACAAATGTAGGTTTGGATCGGGTGTCCATATCTTCGTTGTGTTGAAGTATGGACGACATAATAGCAAGAAAGACTCATGCATGAACATGTAAGCAAGCATGTAAAGATGCATAGAAAGCCAACAGGTGGCACAAACAAGCATGGCAAGCATATCATTGCACGAAATGGAAAAGGGAAGGGTATGCACGAAGCAACCCGGCATCCGGAGATGCATCCCAAGTGGTTACACCCAAAGAAGGCCTCATGGGCATCAGATGTAATCAACCAAGATCAAGCCTGTGAAGGGCATCAAGCATGGCGAAGCCTAGAACTAGAGAGGCTAACACAAGCATAAAGCATGAAAGGAAGCAAGCATAGACATGCAAATTGGATGATCTAAACCCTTTGATGTGGGCCTTGGTGTATGGATCATGACAAATACCATAGGGTCTAGATTGGGTCCTAACCATTAGGCCAAAATGCAAGAAAATGCAATAAAAGGAACAAAAGGGCTACGATGGCATGACAAACAAGGTCAAGGCCTTGTTAGGATGTGTGCCCTTAAATCCTATTGTATGATGCTATGTATGACATTACGTATGACTTAATGTTGTGATTAATAAAGTTGTTTTATTATTATCTAAAATAATGTTAACATTAATATTGAGACATTATCATATAGTCCATGAGATGCATAGTATGTGATTTATGTGATTTAGTCACAAAATATATAAATCACAAGTTCTTTGCAAACTCAG
Source organism: Quercus wislizeni (assembly GCA_023055345.1). Taxonomy (NCBI): domain Eukaryota; kingdom Viridiplantae; phylum Streptophyta; class Magnoliopsida; order Fagales; family Fagaceae; genus Quercus; species Quercus wislizeni. The sequence goes on from JALGQJ010000006.1 coordinate 30,145,953, forward strand.
AATTTTAGTTTGTAGTTGGTGATGAAATTGAGCATTTCATCTGCAAATACTATAACATATCAACTAAGATGATTTGTCTTGATGATGGAAGTGGAGACTTCTAGTCGATATGTTGATATGTTTTAAGAGTTAAAACATATTGAATTGGAACGCTATGAGATTTATTATTCTCATAATGACTGTCAAATGAATAATAAATCTTATGACTTATATTTACAAGAACTCTTAATCTTGAGAGAATAATGGATCTGATTATGAGGTGTAGGTTATTTTGATATATCAGGAGTGAGATCTGAAGTCACAATCAAAACCTCAGTACGTTGGGCAACCACATTTAGTAATGATGGATCATATATTCTCAAGATGGAATTCATAATCTCTTAACGGAGATATAAAATATTCCCTTGCAATAAGTTTGATGGGTTTGGTTATTCAGAGTGTTAGGCCTAACAGTGTTAAACCTAACCACTTTAGTGAGTTACTAAAGTATATATTTATGGAATTGGATTTCATAAATATATGATGAATAACTTGAAGGATTAAACCGAGTACTCAAGGAATTAAAATGTAGTAATCTTCAAAGTGGCAGTCTACATTCATGACTTTGTATTACTACAAATATTTTATGAAGGGGTTGCATGTAGAATAAAGTCTTGGGATATAATTTATAAATAAGGCCTAGAGTGTAATTATATTTATATAGTGGTATTAAATATAATTAATGGTAACTTTGGACTTGTCAAGAGTTGACTGAAAAGCCCAAGGCCCATTGGAGCTAGTGTCTTATTGGTCCCTTTTGGTCCCACTCCAAGCCAGACACTTAAGCCCAATTGGAAAGGCCTAAAAGGCTGGCCCAATTAGATAATTTTTTTGATACAAGAGAAGAAACATACAAAATTTTATGAGACATGGTTGTGAAATTGTGCATGTGTGAGTGAAAGCCATTAGCTTATTCTCCCTTGAACTGATTGAGAGACCACACTTCTTGGGCATTAGTGGAATTGGAGTGATGAATAAATGTGTTCCTAAGCGCTTTTGATCTTTGTTTTGAAATTCACCGCTTCAAGGTACACTTTCTTGTTCTTAAATTCTAAAATTTACATAGTACATGTTATCAATTGCTAATGAAGTAGATCCGTTAATTTTCCGCTGCGTATGTTTTGTATGAGATACAAATCATGTTTTTCCAACAATTGGTATTAGAGCGGTCTTCAATTTCAAATTTGTATAACATGTTTTGTGAGTTTTGGAATTAAGTTGATAGTTTCATGATGTTAGAAGGTTATGCAATTAATTTTCTACATGGTGAATGAAATTATGTTTTGATGAAAACTGATATTGATGTTATGATGTTGTTTAAGTTTGATATTAAGTGAGTTAATTTGAACTTTAAGGCTATAGCATCAATGGAATTCAGTTTTGATCTCAATTTTTGTTTATTATGTTCATATTATGTTTTTTTTGTTCATGAAAAACCGTTGAAAACTACCTTAGAAGAATTCTGGAAATTTGAGTTTCACGGGATTCAATTGATTGAAAATTACCTTCGATCGATCGAGTGAAAAAGTGACCAATTTGCTTGATTCGATTGATACCCGATTGCTAGTCGATCGATCGAGTACTGATCAAGCCAGGCAGATTGTCAGGTTTGAATTTTGTAATTTTTTTGACCAATCGAAGGGCATATTCAATCAGTCGAAAGAAGGAAATTTTGAATTTTTTCTAAGTGTTTTCAATTTTAAAAGAGCAAGGCTATGTGTGATTAGATTACACATGATTTCTAATTAAAAACCTTTATTTTAAAACATCTAGTGGGAGAGAGATACAAAGGTTAGATCTCACAGCTTCAATTGTCGGTTTATAGTAGTATGATTAAGCGCCTCGCCTTGGCGTATATGCCTGGCTCCCTTCGGAGGGTGTTTAATTCATGGTACTACAGATTAAATTTCTTAATGATGGATGATATGTGTTTTTACATTAAGAACGACCATGCTACCGTGGAGTTACTTAATGACTCACATAGAATTCAGGCAATGGTGTACACTAGACTAAGTTTGATATTAACCTCCCTTCGAAGCTATGTTATTATTACTTAGAGGCTAAAGAAAATACGACCATATTATTAGTGTTTGATAAGAGTTATCATGATAGCACTATTAATGAGAATAGTTCTCAATCAATCATAGTGTTTATAATTTACTTGCTACCAAGGAATTTTAAACACGGGATTGGGTTGTCGTTGTATATTTTATATTATGGTTTTATTAAGGTTCCATACTATATGTTTATATGCTAAATAGATAATGTCCTATGTACTTGTTACTATTCTTAATCAAAACAAACTGACTGGATCCAATTATGTTGACTAGAAAAGAAATTTGGACATTGTTCTTACTGCTGAAGAGCACAAATATGTGCTTACTCAACCATGTCCTAGCTTTCCATCATTAGATGCACATCCTGAGGAAAAATAGTGATATGATCGTTGGCAAAAATCTAATGACATGTCTAAGTGCTATAACCTAGCATCTATCTTAAATGTCCTACAACATCAAATACAGGATGTAGAACTAGCTTTAGGCATAATGCTAAGTTTGAAGGAGATGTTTGGTGAGCAAGGCCGTATGATGGCACTTCAGTGAGGGAGCATTGTCTTAAGATGATCTCTAATCTAAATACACTGGAAGTTTTAGGTGCCGATATTGATGGAGAATCCCAAGTGGATATGATACTCCAGTCACTACCAGAATCATTCAAGGAATTCAGACTTAATTATATAATGACCAAAAATGATTTATTCATTGTTCGAATTAATGAATGAGTTAGTGGTGGCGGAAGGCATTCTTGGTACATCCAGTGTTGAAGCCAATTTGGGTGAAGCCTTCTTCTCAATCTAAGCCGAAAGGCAAAGGTAAAAAAAGAAGGACTTCACCAAGCAAGATGGTAAACAAATTGCCTTAGGAGTTGCCAACAAAGGAAAGAAAATCAAAGGAAAGTGTTTCCATTGTGGTGAGAAAGGACATTGGAAGAGGAATTGTCCAAAATTTAGAGCTACCAATAATAAGGATATGAAAAGTACAGTCCTTCTTGAAATATGTTTACCACAAAATCCCATGGATTCTTGGTGTGTGGATTTAGGTTGTACTATCATATCTGCAATTCTTTGCAGGGGTTCCAGGAGACCAGAAAGTTAAGTGAAGGGAAATTGTTTCTTACTTTGGCTGATGGGATCAAGATTTCAGTTGTAGCTGTTGGAGTGTTTAATTTATGCTTTGAATCTAGGGTTTTAATATTGGAAGACTGTTTGTATGTACCTATGTTCATAGGAATTTAATTTCTGCAACTTATTTAGGTAAACATGGATATTGTGTTATCCTAAAAGACAATGTTGTAATAAAGAAGGATAAATTGTTTATCTGTTCTGGCAATATTGTGGATGATTTTTATATTTTAACTCCTGATAAGCATGAATTATATAATTTTGAATTAGATAATGACTCTCATGTAAAATCATTAAAGAGAAAGTTTCTTTCTACTAATAATGCATATCTTTGGCACTTGCATTTGGGTCATATTAATCCAAACAGAATTCAAAGATTAATCAAAGATGGACTATTAGAGCCATTGGACTTTGATGAATTTCTAGTTTGTGAATCTTGTTTGGAATGAAAAATGACCAAACAACCTTTTAATGTAAAAGGTAGAAGAGCTCAAGAGTTGCTTGACTTAGTTCATACAGATGTACGTGGTCCTATGTTAACCCAAGCAAAAGGAGGTTATGAGTACTTCATCACTTTTACGGATGATTACTCAAGATATGGTTACGTATACCTAATGAAGCGAAAGTCTGAAGCTTTTGAAAAATTCAAAGAGTTTAGGGCTGAAGTTGAGAATCAATTGGGTAAACACATAAATTCCATTCGATTTGATCATGTTGGCAAATACCTTCTTGGGGATTTCAAGGATTACTTAATTCAAAATGGGATTGTATCCCAATTGACTGCACCTGGAACTCCCTAACAAAATGGTGTAGCAGAAAGAAGGAATAGGACTCTTTTAGAAATGGTTAGGTCTGTGATTAGTTACTCAACTTTACCGATTTCCTTTTGGGGGTATGCCTTAAATACAACAATACATCTTTTGAGTTTAGTTTCATCAAAATCTGTTCCCAAAATAGCCATAGAATTGTGGAGTGGGTGTAAGCCTAGTATGAGATACCTCCACATTTGGGGTTGTCCAGCACATGTGTTAAAAGGGAAGCCTGATAAATTGGAACCAAAATTAGAGTGTTTGCTTGTGCGTTATCCAAAAGAAACTAGGGGTTATTTATTCTATAGTCGTAAAGATAACAAAGTTTTTGATAGTACAAATGCTAAATTCTTGGAAAATGACTATATGCATAATTTTACTCCTAGAAGTAGAGTTGTTTTGGTTGAAATGAATGAACCTATAATTAAACAACCAATGGATGAAACTAAGGATGATGTGGTTGTATCGGATACACCACAAGATATTACTCATGAGATGACTAGTACATAGGAACCTCGTTGTAGTGGAAGGATTGTAAGGCCACCTATAAGATTCATAAGTTTGGGAGAAACTTATGAAGCTATCTCAGAAAAGGCCAAAATTGATCCTTACACTTATAAAGAGGCAATGAATGATATAGATGCACATCATTAGGTCAAAGCTATGAAATCTGAATTAGATTCAATGTGTTCCAATCAAGTTTGGGATCTTGTAAAGGCGCCTAACGACATTAAACATGTTGGTTGCAAATGGGTTTAAGAGGAAGAGAGGCATAGATGGAAAGGTTGCAACCTTTAAAGCAAGGCTAGTGGTGAAAGGGTATACACAAAAGGAAGGAATTGACTATGATGAAACTTTTTCGCCAGTAGCCATGCTTAAATCTATCAGAATTCTCTTATCCATTGCTGTTCATTATGATTATGAGATTTGGCAAATGGATGTCAAGACTGCATTTCTTAATGGCAATCTTGAAGAAGAAATCTATATGATACAACTAGAAGGTTTCATAGCAAAGCACCAAAAGCATATGGTATGCAAGTTGAAAAGGTCTATTTATGGACTTAAGCAAATATCTAGGTGGAACATCAGATTTGATCAAGCAATCAAGTCATTTGGTTTTGAACAAAATCATAATGAACCATGTGTGTATAAAAGACATCAAGATAAAGTAGCAATGTTCCTAGTGCTTTATGTTGATGATATTCTACTCATTGGAAATGATGTAGGGGTAATGTCATCGGTTAAAGTTTAGTTGTCAAGCCAATTTGATATTAAGGACTTTGGCGAAGCTAACTATATTATAGGGATCAAGCTTTGGCGAGATCGAAAGAATAGGATGTTAGGTTTGTCACAAGCTGGATATATAGATAAGGTTCTAGAACGGTTTAGCATGCAAAACTCCAAGAATGGATTACTTCCTTTCAAACATGGAGTTCCTCTGTCTGATGACCAAAGGCCTAAGACTCTTAAGGAAGAAAACACGATGAGACAGATTCCTTATGATTCTGCAGTGGGAAGTGTCATGTATGCCATGCTTTGTACTAGACTAGATATTTGTTATTTAGTTGGCATGGTCAGCTGATATTAATTAAATCCAGGACTTAAACATTGGCAAGCCGTAAAGCATATTCTCAAGTATTTAAGGAGAACAAGAAATTATATGCTTGTTTACCAGTGTGAGGATTTTATTCCCATTGACTATACAGATTCAGATTTTCAGTCAGATCTTGATTTCAGAAAGTCCACTCCAGGTTGTGTGTTCACCTTGGGAGGTGGAGCCATAAGTTGGAGGAGTGTTAAGCAATCTTGCATTGCCAACTCCGCCATGAAGCTGAATATGTTGATGCTTGTGAAGCGACAAAGGAAGCTGTTTAGCTTGAGAAATTCCTTTTTGATCTTGGTGTTGTGAGAATTGAGCAAGTTCCTATCACATTTTTCTGCGACAATAGTGAAGCGGTTGCACAATCCAAAAATCCAAGGAATCATAAGAAAGGAAAGCACATAGAAAGAAAGTACCACACCATTCAAGACATTGTTGCACGAGGAGATGTGGTAGTAGCAAAGATTGATAGTACAAAGAATCTAGCGGATCCCTTTACCAAAGCCTTGCCCCAAAGGACTTTTGAATCACATTTGGAGGAAATGGGAGTTAGATTAGTGCACAATAGTCTTTAGGGCAAGTGGGAGATTGTTAGGATGTGTGCCTTTAAATCCTATTGTATGATGCCATGTATGACATTATGTATGACTTAATGTTGTGATTAATAAAGTTGTTTTATTATTATCTAAAATAGTGGTAACATGAATATTGAGACATTATCATATAGTCTGTGAGATGCATAGTATGTGATTTATGTGATTTAGTCATAGAAGATATAAATTACATGTTCTTTGTAAACTCAGAATTTTAGTTCGTAGTCGATGATGAAATTGGGCATTTCATTTGTGAAGATTATAACATATAAATTAAGATGATTTGTCTTGACCATGGAAGTGGAAACTTCTAGTCGGTATGTTGATATGTTTTGAGAGTTAAGGCATATTGAACTGGACCGCTATGAGATTTATTATTCTCCTAACGACTGTCAAATGAATAATAAATCTCACAACTTATATTTACATGAACTCTTAATCCTGAGAGAATAATGGACCTGATTATGAGGTGTAGGTTGCTTTGATATATCAGGAGTGAGATCTAAAGTCACGATCAAAATCACAGTATGTTGGGCAGCCACATTTAGTAATGATGGAATATATATTCTGAAGATGGAATTCATAATCTCTTAACAGAGATATAAAATATTCCCTTGAGATAAGTTTAATGGGTTTGGTTATTCAGAGTGTTAGGCCTAACCACTTTAGTAAGGAGTTCCTAGAGTATATATTTATGGAATTCGATTTCACTATTTCTAGTGAAATTTTAGGTTTTTCCTTAGAATTTTTTGTGTGTTTTGAAAAGGTGTCATGTATGGCTTTATATAGTGAGAAAATAGGGGTTTGGAATGTCTCCCAAATGATGTGGGATTTATTCCAAACCTCAACATTAATGCAGAGAACTTGTCTTTCATAGGTTTCTAAAACCCTAGCTGCATACATAGGTCTGTGCCCGCTTACGCATGTATTAGACCTATGTAGAACTTGCGTATGCAAGTCGAGGGTTTTCTTGGCATTTTATTTTCCAAAAATAGATTTATTTGCTCATAAAAATCTATATTTTCCATTTTAACACCTCTCAAGTCAATTTGTAATTTGATTGGGCTCTAAACCAATCTTGGCCTTAGAATTTCAATATCATTGGGGAATGGGAGCCCAAGTCATAAATGATACAAAATGTGGTGTCTACACCCTTTTGTTCCACCTTGGACTAAATTTCGATTCATTTCGGCAGGTTTTTGTGAATTTTGGCCTGTAGAACAATTTCGGCTTGTATTGAAAAATGCATAAATTTTTCACTATTTTGATATTTTCAAGTTTAATGATTGTTATTTACTTGAATAAACCCACCCACGGTAGTCACTACCACTTTGCAATAGCCTGTACACACCTAACAACTTGCCTTTACTTGGTTTCTTGCTCTACATTTGACCTTTGTTCTTCACTTCTTTTCATTTTTCGATTGTCTTTCTTTCTTTGTGCTTTGTATTTGTGCTTTATTATTTTTTTTTTTGTGAGCTACTACACATGACTAACAATGGAACTCGAAAAGTAAAGTAAGAGTTCGTTTGGGAACAACTTCTTTAGCTAAAATTGAAAACTTTTTGCTGAAAGTATTGTAGATAAAGCTAAAAGGTAGCTGAAATAGTACCAAAAAGTGCAAAGGAACCTGTGAATAGCAGCAAAAATAAGCTAAATAATATTAAAAATAAGCTAAATAATAAAAAAGCTGGCTTTTTAAACCAATGCCAAACGCAACCTAAGTGTTTCATTATCTAGTAAATAATAATTATTATTGTTATTATATTTTTAAAGCGTTATCATTATTGTTATTACTATTATAATTATTGTAGATACGGTATTTTGTCCGCCCTCTATTTGTGTGTCAGATCCCTAAAAATTCGAAAATATTAACTTTTCACCATAGGATTGCGGAAGCATTTTAATTGTCGTGGCACAACCCGTTTGGGCATCGGAGCCCACAAAATACATTTTTAGGGCAAATTTACCAAAATGCCTCTAGTCAACCCTGGGTTGACCACAAGTTAAAGTTGGTCAAAATCACTCCAAAAACACTTTTTCATGTTTTTATGTCAAACCCAAGCTATTCAGAGAGTTTTGTCACATTTAACCAAGTTTGACCCGAAGTTGACTCTTGGAGGCCCCAAAAACCCTACTTTTGATTCAATCGTTGGAACGGGTTGAAACTAATGCCATTGCAGAGATTATTAAATTTCCTTTCCGAAGACTATTCATGGATCGAAATCGGAATTAAATCAGTTGAGATATCTTGAAAACTGTGCCTAGCACGTTAGCTATCTTCCTGAGGCCATAAATGTTGATTCGACTGTTGGAATTTCATTTTATTGTTCTAGAAATCCAGACCTTTTAGGGACACCAAGATTAGCTCAATTGGAGTATGGGAAGACATTCAAATACACATCCAAATTTGAACCAGGAAAAAGTCAGGATTACTGAAGTCAGCATCAACCTCGATGCACCCTTTAGGGCTGTCGGAGAGTCACATTTTCAATATAAATACCATTTGACCCCCTATAACAAAAAAAAAAAAAAAAAAAAAAAAAAAAAAAAAAAAAAAAACAAAAAAACAAAAAACAAATTTTTGCAATTCTTGGAGTTGTTCTAGGCAGATTTTCTCTCTCACTTTCTCTCTATTTCTCTCCAAAAACACACATAAAAACCTTTGATTCTATACTTTTCTTGAACAATCAAGAGGTAGTGTTCTTGCTCTCACCTTCCTCTCCTTGGTTTTAGAACCTTGGATTTGAGGTTTAGGGGTGTAGATGTAGCTCTTTTGCTACTATCTACACCCATTTAGGTTTTTTAGTATCTAACATGCTTTATAGCTTTTCCTAGTATATCTCTTACTTTCTCTTGCTTTATCTTGCTTCCTACCATGTTTATTGCTTTCCTAGCATGTCTACTTGTTTTATAACATGTTTTATGGCTTTGATGTTGTTAGCTTAGCCTTATTGTGCTAGGATATGCCCTTTTGTTTCTTGTTTGTTCTTAGATCTACATGTCTATGTGTTTTTTGCCATGTTTATGTTTAGATCTACTTGTTTGGATGTTATGCCTAGTGTTTGGCTATGTCTTTGTCTCTCTTGCCTATGCCTTTTTCTTGTGCTTTGGCTTTTGGGTAGGATATGTATATAGATCTTGTGGTCTAGGCCCATATCCATAAGCCTAGGCCTACATTAAAGGGTTTGGGTTATTGCCTTTATGCATGTTTGTGATTGCTTTGCTCTTGTCCATGCTTTTCCATGTGTTTATGCCTTAAATCCATGCTTGTATGCTAAGATCTCGTTGTTTGTGTCATCAAGCTTATTTCCTACACATAATCTCGTGCGGGCTCACACCCATCTTTTGTACACGAGATCTCGAGTCCCCTTTGGTAACTTTGCTTGATGGCACACATGTGTTGTCCATACTCCAATATAATGGAACTATGGACCTCAATCAAACCCACATTTGTCCTTCTAGGAAACCCTTCTTTGCTTGATAACATGCTTGTTTGCCCCCTCTGTGTGCTTTTCCTTTGTTTACCCCACTGTGTGCTTTCTTTCTTTGCTTCCTTGTCTTCCTTTTGCTTGTCTGTTGGTTTTGTTTTCTTTGGTTGTTGCATGTACATGCTCGGAGCAAGTGCACAACTTTCAAGATGCATGCTAAAAGGGCAAATGCAAGCAAAAAGACGTAAGCCCAAAAAGGGCAATGTTCAATACATGGGAGGCTTAGCCTCCCCCGGTGGTTTCTTTCTCTCTCTTAGCCTTTCTCTTTAGAACCTTGGACCTAGACTGGACTTTCTTTCCCTATACCTTGCTTGGGCCACATTCCTTGGGTATGATAGTGTCTAATTTATATTTCCTGTACCTTGCTGGGCCATACCCTTGGAACATTGGTGATGTTTGCTTTGCTTTCCTAATTTGCCTACTTGCATTATGCATGTGTGTGTGTACGTGCGTGCTTGTTTATGGATGATTGTGCACTTTTTATGATGGACTCCCATGATTAGGAGAGTGACCCTCTCATGATTGTAGGTGCTCTTGACCTTGTGGTGTAGGTATGCATTCAAGGCAACTACCGTAGGTGCATATTCATGCCATATTGTGTGCACGATCATTACGGTATGATTGTCTTGATCCATGTCAACTAGTGACATTGGTTTCCCCATGTATGCAACACGCATCAAACATGTTGATGTGCGTTGTATACACAAGCACAAAACCCTACCAGTGCGCCATAGCGCACCAAATGCAAAGTTCTGCTGAATTTTCACCGTGAAAATGGGGCACCTTTGTTGCCATATTCTCACAGCAAAAACTTGCTAATGATAGTTTTTTGTGTGCTATGATGCACTAGAGGCGAAATGTTGTCGGCTTTTCGCCACGAAAATAAGGCGAAATGCTGTCGGATTTTTCTTGTGGAAATTTGGCAACAGTTCCAAATATGCTAGCAAAGCATTGATACCACACCCCTTCCAAAATCAAACCTCAAAGACCAATTCATTTAAAGCCTTGAAAGCTAATGCCAATAGCTTGTTTTAATAACTATTAGTGTCCGAAAATTAAGATTTTACCAAAATAAAGGACTGTCTCTCGACAGGCGTTGCGGGGTGCCTAACACCTTCTCCACATGTAACTAGACTTCTAAACTCAAGAATCAAGATTTTTTTTTACCCGTCCATTTTAAATTATGAAAAACGACCTTTTTCTTAGCTTAGGATTGGTAATAAAATCAATTAAAGTCAAGTGACCAATTACACCTTAGAAAAAACCCAATGATTGGTGGCAACTTCACTACCTTTGGTAATTATAGGTTAAAATTGACTCATTTTAAGTCACACACCAGAGGTCTATCCTTTTCCACAACACCCAAACTCCCAAGCCACGCACTATTAGCGTGCATGAGCGTTGCCGTGATGGTTGGTCGACCACCGCGAGGCAATGACAATTATGATTATTGTAATTGAGATTGATATATTAGTTAAAATATGGACTTGTAATTTTAAGATTCTTAATAATATATGGGTATTGACTAATAATAAATAAATATATATATATATATATATATATATATATATATATATATATATATATATATATATATATATATATATATAATTTTGAAATGGTACACCGAAATATTCCATTCCAACAAATAAATCGAAATGGTAATGATAACATTGATACTTCATTTTGTTAATGTAAGCAATTTTTTTCTCTTTTTTTGTTTTTTGTTTTTATAATTAATTCTCTTTAATGCCTTATTCAATTCGCTTCTTCATCTCTTCGTAATTCTAACGTTATATTTTGTTTAATTCCTCTTCTCATTTTCAATCTTTTTCTTCATTCATAATTTCTCACCCTAAATGTATTCTCTGTGCAATCTTCCATTTATTTTCTATATAAAGTTTTTATTAATCCCTTTGCACTTCTCTGCACTATCGATTCAATGTATTGTCTACAACAAAAAATGTATACTCTCTATTTTTTCTATTTTGTTTACTTTTTGGTGGATTTTTATTGTTTCTATATTTTTTTCACTAATAGTTCTTTTGTTATTGTTTATTTAATTGGAGCATCAAATCTGCATCTCACGTTATCAACGTACTTTCAATTTTTTTCACTAATAGTTCTTTTGTTTTTGTTATGTTGTTCAATTCAATTATGTTTCGAGTAGAAATATTTGCTCTATTTGGAAAATTGTTTAAGTAATTTTTGTAAAATAATTGAGTATGCATTTTTTGCACAGTAATAAATGATTATACCATTATTTTTATGAATTTCGTACATTGCACGAATTTGCAATTAGTCACATTTTTTTTTTTTTGGAGAAATGCGACTAGCTGTACTTAATGATGAAAATCAATGACAGCCAAATTATTTTTTTCTCAATCTCCATGTCCAAGAGAGGACCCAGGGAAAAAAAATTAAATATAAAATAAAATAAAATAAAATTACTTTTGAAGCACAATTGCACTTAGGATTTCATTCCAAGCATCGGGAACTCCAGCAAGACACCAATGACTGCAATCTGAAGACTTTTCCCCAGCATAAATGGAAGGGTGTCCATCTTTCCTCAGCTGTGTAAGCAAAGTAATGTCAAGCAAATTGACAGGCTTTTCCATCGTACTCAATACACTCTTAACGATAGACTCTCCTGGGAGACTGGGGCCAGGATATACTGATCCCGGCACTGGTTGGGTTTGTCCTAAACAAGCTTTTGCATTTGGCTCGTTCCACTCTTTACCACTGAAGAAAAAAAAAATGGAAAAGTTGAGAAATGATTCTTATGCTCAAAAACCTCATTGAGTGGTTGATATCTCTCATATAACCGCATCAATTATAAATAATACAATTCATAGTGGTGAATCATTTTTTATTCAAAATTTTGATTATGAATTTAACACATTTTCTTCTAAAATTAGACATATACTTTCATTAAAAAAAAGAAGAAGAAGCTTTTAACACTATGCATACGCATACATGCCCATTATTTATTTATTTTGAAGAAATTATACTTTACTACCTTAAACTATATCTAATTTGCATTTTGCTTCTGTAAGGTTGAATTTATTCAACTATGTGTTGGTTTTATTTCGTGCCAAATTTGCTTGTAATTCAGCAATTAGATACCCTGTTTTTAAGTGAGAATCATGTAAGGGTTGTGTGTGTGAGAATGTGAAGAATTCAATTATGTGTGCAATCAAGAACATTCTCGCGAGTGACTCACGATTGATGACTTGCTAAAGTGCCACACGTGTGAAGCATGCAGAAAGTTGAAGGGTCATGATAGCTGGAGTAATACAGGACAAAAAGGACAGTCTAACCAGTCAGTTATTTAGCGACTGAAACTCGTGACTTGTCCCAATCGCGAGAGTGAGTCGCCAGAATCCCCTGTCTTGCAGAAAAATGACTTTTCACATTCCTCACATACCCTACTATAAATACCCTTATACTCACGAAATATAGAGAGCTTCTAGAGTGAATTTTGAGAGAGAAACCCCAAAGAACAATAAGATTGATTTATCCACAATCTTATACATTTGACTCTTCAAATTCCTCTACTCTCACCCTCTCCATTGACATACCCTTGAGAGGAGTTTTAGCCAAATCTTTATCTCACCACATTCATATCAATGAGAAGGTTATTTGGTGCTTGGGAAGTAGTTCAGAGAGAACCAATTCATTTGGTTGATGCAATGAGCATATTGTGAGATCCGGTAAGCTAGAGAAAACAAGGTTAGGCTTAACCTTGTTGGAGCAAGAAGCTTGGAGGGCTTAGGTGCATCGGGTAGATTAGGCTTGGAGGGTCTATTGCTATTTATGCATCCCAACTAATTTTCTAGTAGATCATTTTACTGCTTGGAGGGCAGCAGAGAGGTTTTTTGCCGAGTTCTTTGGTTTCCTCTTCGATAACACGTGCAGGTGTTATCTTTTGTTTGCATCTCTCTAACCCTTACTCTTTGCTTTTAATTATTGTTGTATTGCGATTAAATTATGGCTTAGAGTAGTCTGATTGTTTGGGTATAGCTTATATTTATTATTTCGCACATACATTGTTTGAATATAAGCTTGTGTTGGTATTTTTAAAATTGGGGGTCTAAACATTCACTAGTGTTTTACACACTAAGTGAACTTTCAATTGATATCAGAGTGGGTACACTTTCATGGATTTCTATATCCTGAGTGTGATCCTAGACCCCTTGTAGCTATGGATGAAGCTATGGAAAAGGCTATGTTGAATTGCGGTTCAAATGTTTGTGATAATGACTCTCTGTGTTTCTTTAAGATTGTCCAAACAATGAACTCCTAGAGTTATTAAAATCAAAGAACCATGCTAGAATGTTTGTTCACATGCTAAAGTACCTTGAACACAAGAACCACGTCTTACACAATAGTCTATGTGAGTCAAATTCATTGATTGAGAAGTATAAAAGAAGAAATAGAATATTGTGTGACAAGGTGGATCACCTTAAAAAGAGAATTCAATCTAGTAAAAGAATAGAAAATGAAGATGAGTTTCTTTTTAAAGGTCAAGAGTGCTTATCCCATGCTTGCTTGTTTGTGCACACCTCTTTGAAAGTATTCAACTCTTGTTTATGGTATCTTGATAATGGATGTTCTCGCCATTTGACAGGAGATAAATCACTATTTAAGTCTCTCAAAGAGAAGGTTGGTGACTATGTGACATTTGGGGATGGAAGCCATGCTCAAGTTCTTGGCAAAGGGACTATTGAGATACCGGGGCTACCTCTATTGAAAGATGTTCTCTATATCAAAGGGCTTAAGGTGAATCTCTTGAGCATCACTCAAATATATGATGAGGACTTTCTTGTTCAATTCTCAAAGAAGGGGGTGTGTGATCATCAATGAATTTGGGATTCAAGTCTTGGAGGGAAATAGGACTACCGACAATTGCTATGAAGTAGTTCCTATACCAAATATCTCTTGTAGGAGTGCTCGAGTTGATGTGTTGGAACTTTGGCATCAAAGATTTGGACATGCAAACTTTAAACAAGTGGCGAAAGTGTCCAAACTTGAAGCCGTTGTGGGGCTTCCAAAATATGGAAAGGCAGAGAAGACCATTTGTGGTGCTTGTCAAATGGGGAAACAAACAAAGTTGAATCATCAAAAGGTGAATGTGATCTCTACATCACGTTGCTTAGAGCTTCTCCATGTTGATTTAATGGGGGCCCATAAAAATCGAAAGCCTAAGAGGAAAACAGTATATTATGGTCATTGTAGATGATTTCTCAAGATACGCGGGTGGAATTTCTTAGAGAATAATCGGAAGCATGAGAGAAGATGGAGAATCTTTGCAAGAAGCTTCAAAACGAGAAAGGTGTACCAATTGTCAAGATAAGAGGTGACTATGGCAAGGAGTTTGAGAATGCTAGGTTTAAGTCTTTTTGTGAGAAGAATGGGATCAAGAAAGAAATTTTAGCTTATAAAACTCCTTAACAAAATTGGGTGGTGGAAAGGAAGAACCGAGTGATTCAAGAAATGGTAAGAGTTATGTTACTCAACGAGCAAATCCCTCAAAAATTTTGGGGAAAAGCCGTGAATACCTCATGTCACATTGGCAATAGAATATTCTTCTGAGCGGGAACAAAGAAGACCGCATATGAAATTTGGAATGGGAAGAAGCCAAAGGTGAAATACTTCCGAGACTTTGGGATTAAGTGTTACATTTTAAATGATTAGAAGAACCTTGGAAAATTTGACATAAAAAGTGATGAACGTATCTTTCTCGGATACTCAACCACTAGCCGGGCATATAGAGTTTTCAACAAGAGAACAAAGACATGGAGTCTATCAATGTTATGATTGATGATGCCATAACAAAAGCAGTTATTGATGATGATGGAGAAGAACCAAGCTCCAAAGAAACCACCGTTGAGGTTGAAACCCAAGATGTTGAAGTGGAAGAACTTTCATCGGAAAAAGAATCTACTCCCGTGAATTCTAGAATGGAAACAAGATCAATGTCTAGATCCTCAAGTACTCTCACCCCTTCGGAAGTTCATCCTTCTATCTCCAGGAATGATGAAGTGGCCACCTCAAAGAAGCCATCATCAAGAGTGGTTAGAAATCATCCGGAAAGTAATATTATCGGGTCTCTAGATGAAGGTCTTCATCTTAGGAAGGGAAGCATACTTATTGCAAACCATGTAACTTATCATTGCTACCTTGCTTAATTTTAGCCGAAAAAGGTAGAAGAAGACCTTCAAGGCCCAAAGAAACTCATGTCATCGATACCAAATGGATTTTCAAAAATAAGACTGATGAGGACGGTGAGATAATAAGGAATAAGTCTCAGTTGGTGGCTTAAGGTTACACTCAAGTAGAATGAGTAGACTTTGATGAATCCTTCACTCCCATAGCTAGACTTGAGTCTATTCACATCCTTTTGTCAATTGCATATGCTATGGACTTCAAACTCTACCAAATGGATGTGAAATTTGCCTTTCTCAATGGGTACCTTAATGAAGAAGTCTTTGTTGAACAACCCAAAGGCTTCCAAGATCCTTACTTCCCGGATCATGTCTTGAGATTGAAGAAGGCACTCTATGGTTTGAAACAGGCACCTAGAGCATGGTACGATCGGCTCACAAATTATCTTTTGGATAAAGGATTTAAGAGAGGGTATGTCGACTGAACCTTATTTGTAAAGAAGGATGAGAACTATCTTCTTGTAAATTAAGCGTATGTTGATGACATAGTATTTGGAGCCACCATAGATGCTCGTGCTATAGAGTTTTTGGAAGAAATGAAGAAAGAATTTGAAATGAGTATGGTGGGGGAGCTTACATTTTTCTTGGGCCTTCAAGTTAAACAAAGGAAGGATGGTATATTCATTTCTCAAGAAAAATATGCTAGAAATCTTGTCAAGAAATTTGGACTAGATTCCAAAAAGCATGCCTCCACTCCCCTGAGTTCATCTACCAAGCTTAGTCTTGATTCCTCCGGGGTAGAAGTGAGTCCAACTTTGTATAAAAGCATCATTGGAAGTTTACTATATCTCATGGCAAGCAGGCCGGACATTGCATTTAGTGTGGGAGTTTGTGCTCGCTATCAAGCAGCTCCTAAGGAGTCTCACTTAACAGCTGTGAAGAGAATCATACACTATATTAATGGCACTCCCGAGTATGGTCTGTGGTACTCAAAAGACTTTAATGATTATCTAGCCGGTTACTTGGATGCAGATTAGGCAGGAAGTGTTAATGAACGAAAGAGCACTTCAGGCAGTTGTTTCTATCTTGGAAACAATCTTATATCATGGATGAGTAAGAAACAGAACTCAGCATCTCTATCTATAGCTGAAGTCGAGTATATAGCTACTGGAAGTTGTTGTACTCAACTTCTTTGGATGAAGAAACTTCTTCATGATTATGGGATTCCTCAAGAAATGATGTGTGTTTTGTGACAACACTAGTGCCATAAATCTTTTCAAGAATCCTGTTAAACATTCAAAGTCTAAGCACATAGAGATTCGCTATCACTTCATTCATGATTTGGTGGAAGATAAAATTGTGTCTTGAATTCATCCACACAGACAACCAAAAGGCTAACATCTTCACCAAACCTCTTGATGGTCCACGGTTCAAATCGTTTCGTAAGACCATCGATGTCGATACAATTCCTTGAATCTCAAGTGTGTTGTGTATTATATATATATATATATATATTTAGAACCAATCCACCCATAAAATAAAATAAATAAAATGAACATGTACTAGTGAGTATATAATTAAAGAACAATTGTATATAATTAAATATGGGTTGTTTGGTAGCATATGAATATATTATTAGTTTATAGATATCTATATATTAAACAAAATGTAAGTGCTTACTCAAAATGTGTAGCAGAAACTCCTTGAAAGAAAACTGTAGTCTTGGAAGGATCAATGTTGGAGTCGACCCATTTAGCCCAAGTTGTTAACCCTATCTTGTAAGCTTCCATACGATCCATTTTTTTCACTACCTTGTTGCCAATTTGAAAGAAATCCCATCTAAAAAGACATCAACATTAGTTAATTTATTGTCTTAGTCACACTTGTCGAAGTAATTGATCATATAAGATATAATTTATCAAGAAGTTGTATAAAAATAAAATCTCATACGTTTGAAGGCCTCCAGTGTGAGTCCACCAATGATAGGTGTTAAAGACCAACGCATCCACTCCTTTCCACTGTTTGCCGCTACTGATGGAATCAAGCTTTAGAACTCTGCCTATTGTTTCATTAACCACGTCCACTAGAAATTCGTTTTTTAAAAACATAACTGAAACTCCATATTCCTAGAAAATATAATCATAAACCAAAAATGTGTCAGATCAAAATAATACCTAATAAAGCACAAAATTATTTCCATTTATGATTTATTTTAGAAAAACACTTGATCTTAGTTTTTAAATCTTCCACAAATCATTATCATATCATCTTGGTCCAAAATTCTTTTTTCCACAAAGGTAGATGATTACAAAACAATATGCAATATATACATCATCGTTTGGTTTACCTCTTAAACAACCTGAGCTATATATGGGATGTAACTTATTTTAACAATTTGGCCCAATAGAATTAAATTTTTCCCCTTTTACAACATCATTGCCCCCTTAAACAAAGAAAAAACTCATCAACAAAATTCACTGGTCTAAAAATCCCAAAAAAATAGATTAGCAAGACCAAAAAAAAAATTATTGATTTAAGATCTCAAAATAAAAAATTAGCTTAATAACAAAACTACCAATTAAAAAGCTAAAAGAAAATTTAGCCCAATAAACCAATTTTACCAAAATATTAGCCTGGCCCTTAATTTTTTTTTTTTTTTTTTTTTGCCCCTAAAAAAATTGAAACAAATAACAAATTAGTTAGATCTGCTTTGAGAGAGATCTATCAATTATTTATTTATTTATTTATTTTTTAAAAGTCCAACTGAAGAGATCAGTGAGAACTGAGACGCGCTATCAAACAAAACCAATTTGATCTGTCAATTTTAATAGAAAAAAGTTTTTCAACAATAAAATATATATAAAAAAAATAAACTGTGCAATCAAATTGATAGTAGCATTCATAATAAAGCTATCAGACAAAGATTTCAATATATATATAAACTCATAAAAAGATATCACAAAACTTTATATATTTTCTTAATGGTACGCTAGAAAGAATTCATAGAGCTACCATACAAAAAGGACAAATTCAATTTAGCCCCTTTTCTATTTTTTCCCATTTAGAGAGAGAGAGAGGAAAAAGTACCGGAAATGAAAATGTGAAGAGGTCCCCCGTCTGGTCTAAGGAGTAGTTAGAGTTTGGATTTGCAGCATGAAGCATGCAAGTTAGAGACTGCCACATATTGTAACTTAAGGAGTCTCCCACAAACTCGATCTTTTTGCCCCTGTATGTCTCCAAGAGCTCCTGACCATTAAACCTGTATGGCAATGTCATAAATAAAAAAAAGTTAACTTTAAACAATAAATATAAGACAAATTTCCCTTCCAAACTATATTTGAAATCTTGAAGGAATCTCCTTCTAACCTATTAAATGACTGTCTATATATATTTAAACTCTTTTTCTAAAATTCTGAATTGATCTAAAAGAAAATTCAATTAATAAATATATGCATGTATGTGATGCAGTCCATGCTTAAAAAGGGTAGGCTTTAAAACTTTGCCATTTTTTTTCCCTTACCAAGATAGCCAAATCAAGAACAAGTGGACCAAAAAAAAAAAAAAATCACCAGTTTTGGAATTGACAACTTCATATATGGCCTAAGACATGAGAGTTATAATTTTTCTCTTTCTTTTTCTTTTTGAGAAGGAGAGGATTAACGGAACTCGATCACTCAAAAATTGTAAAATGTGAATTACAATAAAAAAAGAAAAAGAAAAAGTAAAAGTAAACGTTATTATCTGAAGTAGGGTTAGATGCCAACAATTCAAGCCAACATGTTTACAATTTAAAATGGGATTGGGTCAAGTTAACTTTATTTTCCTTTATATCTTTTGATATATTTAGTTATTTACCGAACTCATCAACCCTTCCGCCTGTTAAATTTGTTTCTATCAAATATTTCTATTCAAATTAGTGATTCCATTCTCAAAAAGAAAAATATTACCTTGGAAGGTCACAACCGTCAGGCTTCCATCTATATTTGAGGTAATCATGATCAGGTCTACCATTATTCAGGCAATTGAATCCCTGTTTGATAAATGGGCAACTCAATGGATCATACAGTGGGTACGAATTGTCAATAGCCCAACTACCTTGAAAATAATCACAGCCATTCGATTGCTTTGTTTCTCCATCTTGGCTAGCATGGTAAGAATGGTCACCATGCACTTGATAGTGTAGGAATGCTACTACATAAAAAAGAGCAACGCCATGACCTAAAAGACCAAACCACATAGCCATCTGAGGTTGTCTATATAGGAGTTGAAGTTGTGTGAGAGAGAGGGAAATGATCTTGCATATATAGGGGTTAGGAAGAATTTTATTATTATTATCATTTATTGTATTTACTTAAAGACCATAACATTAAAAAAGTTTGCATTTATGGAATGTGATCTGCTTTCTATCTTTCCAAAGCAATTTCAAATTGTTTCCAAAATATTCATAATATTATCTATTAAATTATCAATTATCCCAAAAACTTAAATTATTAGAAAATAATAAATTTTATCATTCAACCTCATACTTTTAACATTCTCCCACATATTTGGGCTCAAACTTCCATTTAATAAATGAGGATCTAACATGTGAGATTTTAAATGAGAGGTAGAGTGGAGGAGATAAGGATCAAGCTCTAAACCTCTTGCTCTAACACTATGTTAAATTACATTTTCACAAATATTTAAACTATTGGGAAATGGTAAATTTAATTATTTAACCTCATACTTCTAACATTATCCAAAAACGTTCTTAACAAAGGAGCCAATTTCATAACCAAAGTTGTTTTAGTTTAGATAGGGGAATAAAATATTTTCGTACTAGTTAATGATACTGGTGTACCGTTTTGGGGTTACCACTATATATATACATATATATATATATATATATATATATATATATATATATATATATATATATATATGAATTTATTTTTACGCTTTGATGATGCCAAAATCGTCAGTAAGTCACACGATCCTCACGTGCTCTAGAAAAAACTTGGGCAACAAAAAAGAAGAAGACCTCACAGAGAGCACCAGTGTGGTACCAACCAAATACCTTTCGAAGGTTAAGTTAGAGAACTTTCACAACTCTAGAGTGCTAGAGCTGAGGTAAATTGTGTCTTCCCTAGTTTGTAAGGGTTTTGGGGTTTTTATAGTAGCGTAAAGCTGACATTCGTTTCTTGGCGGGGAAGGTCTTTCCTTGGAGGGAAGATCCTCATTAATACACGTATCTTGCGGGATCCTTTCCTTGTGGTGACTCTCTTGATTAGGGTTAATCGTGGAGTGCAAGATATTTCCTTGTATAGACATCCATGGGGGTCAAGCAAGGCCACACTGGACCCGTCATAGGCTTCTTCATTCTCGTCGGTCCTTGCTTCCCGTCGGCCTTTGGATCTGTTTGAGGTTCCCCGTCGTCTCATACAGATGTCGTTAGGTATTGAGGTGAAGTCGTCAAGTCTATGATATCATCGCTCTCGTACCTCCGTCTACATGCATGGAACCGATGGGCTCATTAGAGCCGTTAACTTCCTTGTATGTAAATGAGTTTACTTCCTTTTTTAGAACACCCTTATTAGCTGCCCCCTACTCCATGACTTCATCAGCTTTGGCTGACGGGTCATGGAGTGTAAATTGTAGCTTCTCTGTTATTTTCTATCCTTCTTAAAAAAAGGGTGTTCAATAATGGTTCTTTGAGCATTCTTCATTAAAAGCTAGAACACGCAACACAAGCTGGTTGGCCTCATTTCTAAACAAAAGTGTCGCTTCGTTTCCTGTGCTTTTTTGCCCTATAAATAGCTCATCACCTCTTCTCATTTTTCCTTATTTCATCTTCGCAAATCTTAAGAGAGAGGGAGTTGTCATTTTGTCATCTTTGCTGCTGTCAACTTGCTAATCTCGTCACCTCTACGGAATCGTCTATTAATCTTGTAAGTCTTCTCTTTTCATTCCTTTTCTACTTTTGTTTTTCTAGTTGGTCGTCACTTCTATAGAGAAACCTGTCAAATAGGTTCTTAGAATACCTCTATTGCTTGTAGGTGAATAGATGTTAGGAGAAAGAGAAGCAACGAGTGAGCAGTCATCGTCAGTCTATGAGGGAGTGGGCTACGACGAAGTCTACCTATTAGGTCATAGGCCTGAAGAGGGCTTATCCTAGTCGTTAGAGAGGGAACTGTCTGCCCACTCACCTATCGACGAAGAGGAAGATTATGACAGAGAGGGAGTAGAGGAAAGAGAGGGAGATGAGGACGAGTACCACAAGGGAGAAAGGGAGAATAAAAGGGAGTGTGAGGGAGAAGATGACGAAGACGAGGGTGAAGATGATGAGAGAGCTCCTAAGGGAGGAAGTTTAGGAAGCTTAGGGGATGGTCACACCTGTCCTTTCATCCTTCCCGCAATATGGATAGTCAATGACTTCAAGTCAACGATGACGACTAATATTTTCAATAAATTACGGGATCGTTACCAAATCCCTGATAACGTTCCAATCCGTCTTCTCGAAAAGTTTGAAAAGTGCTACTCTGGGAAGACCGCGGACGTCGGCATGTATGACATCATGTTCGCAGCAGGATTGAGATTGCCATTAACAGCATTACATCATTAGTTGGCCATTTTCCTAGGTCTATTTGTCAACCAAATAGCCTCCAATGCTTGGAGGATATTCATAGGGGTTGAAATCCTTTGGGGTCATCTTAGTGGAGGGAATTGTTAGCTTACTCTGGATGAGTTCTTTTGATGGTTCAGACCCCAACATATCTCCTCGTCTAAAGGGATATATCATTTTGTAGCAAGGAAGAAGATACTTAGGTTGGTATCGGACATGCCTGACATAGAAATTGGAAGGGTAGATACTTTTTTGTCCAAAGGACGAACTGGGTATGCCGTCGGGAAGAATGGGTGACGATGCCTCATGGTTTTGACAATACTTGGGGTATTGTCAAGGATTCAGGTCTAGTACCGTCTACATTTTCACTTTTTCTTTATTTATTTGTTTAAGTGTTTAACGTTGTCTGCTTTTTCTCTTTTTCAGCTAGCGTTCGTCCGCGTATAATCGACGAGCAGGAGGCTTTCCTTTATTGGGTGCTTGAGATCCCTTTTGATGAATGGAAGTGCAGGGACCTGATCACCTTTGACACGTTGCATGCCTATTATGGTGGTCCTATGCCAACACTTGCAGCTCGTAGACTAAACACATGCTCCCATTGGCGTAAGTTTTTACTCCTTTGCTTCTTGCTTCCTGTTGTCTTCTTTTCATTTGCTTATCTAACGTTCATCTTTTACCCTTCGTAAAAATGGAGGCAGTGAGGCAAAAAGCCTTGGTAAAGACGTCAATCGCAATGCACAAGCAGAAGGAGAAGGAGGAAACGTCAACGTCGACTCCCAAGGTCATTGGCAAGGGATCGTCCAAAAGGAAAAATGAAGGGCAGGACGACTATCCACTCAAGAAAGGACTAGTCATCCTTATGGGTGACAAACAATTAAAGAAGTCGTTGCCTCTTAAACCTAGCCATAGAGCTAGTAAGGTTTTAATGATGGCGACGGGTCCTGTCACCCAGGGAATCGTTTGTTGTCTTCTCATGCATAAGGAACATGCCGTTGAGATGGTTGTGTCAATCATCAAGGAGACAGACTTGGACCTTTGTGTCGAGTAGACGACAAAAGACTTGGGAGCGTCGGGTCTCTTTGACCTTTCTAGGGTATGTTCTTTACTCAGACTTTCTTCCACTCTGTTGTTCATTCATTGGCTAACGGTTGTCTTGATTTTAGGCGTTGGTGCATATGAAAATGTTTCAAGATAGGTGCGTTGCCTAGGAAGGGGTGATTAGTCGACTTCGAGAGCGTCAAGAGATCTAGAACAAAGAGCAGGAGCAATACAAGGAGGTTGTCCGCACCCTCAAAAAGGAACTAACGGTTGTTACTGAAAAGCTGAAGGAGGAATCTCGTCTCCGAGAAAAGGTGTAGAAGGCCAAGGTTACGGAGCTGATGGCCCTTCGTAAGCAGACAAAGAAGGCCAAAGTCGACACCGTGGTGGAGTTTAAGGCCTCTCAGTCATTTATTGATGCATGCGCCATCTAGTATGGTGAAAGTTTTAATGATTACCTGAAACAGGTTGGGTCTGTCTATCTAGATCTTGACTTGTCCAAGATCTCCATAAATGACCTAGTACCAGAGACTCCTGCAGGTGATGACACCGTCAGTGAAGAGACCAACGACTTTACTCATACAAAGCACGACCTGAAAGACGACGGTATAGTCCTTTCTCAACCTGCTCTTCAGAAACCCATCACTCCCTTGGTCCCGTCAGCTGAAGATCCTCCCACTAATGATGCTGAGAACCCTTCTGCCCTAGATGCCCAGAATCCTTCTATCAGAGATGCTGAGAACCCTTCTCCCTAGGACGCCTAGAATCCTTTAGCCTAGTTTTAATTCTTTAGCTTTTTATGTATCTTATCCTCAGACAATATTTAAATGCCCTTTTGTTTTTAGGCCTTGTTGTAAACACTTCCTTTTATTTATGGCATCTGTTTAATACTTCGTTATCTCATCCGTCGTTTTTGGTATGCTTTTGTTAAGTGTTGATTCTTATTTTGAGATATGCATATGTCCGTCCACCTTGGGACTAGCATACATGTTAGGATACACCCGCCTATTTGGGTGTGCTCATCTTTTAGGGACTTGGTATCTTTTAGGTATTGTTGGACGAGTCTGTCTACCCATGGGTCCAGCATTGAACCCATCAGCTATTTAATAATTTTACTACATCCCTTGAGATGTAAACTCTTCTACTTAAAGACTTAATATATTCGTCCACTTATAGACTTTATAATTTCTAAGCATCCATTGGGATGATCCGTCCACTTGTGGACGTAGTAATAAACCTGTCCACTTATGGACTTTATAACTTCTAAGCATCCCTTTGGATGAGTCCATTTGTGGATGTAGTAATGAACTCGTCCACTTCTGGACTATAATTTCTAAGCATCCCTTGGGATGAGTCCACTTGTGGATATAGCAATGAACTCGTCCACTTGTGGATTTAATAATTTCTAAGGGGGTGTTTGGTTAATGATTTCAAACAACTATTTTTAGTTTTTAAACAACATTTCACGCATTTCAACGCACTTTTTCACCCACACGTATTTCTACAAATGTTTTTAAACAATAATTTTCAGTTTTTAAACATATGTACCAAACGGACCCTAAGCATCCCTTGGGATGAGTCCACTTGTGGACATAGTAATGAACTCGTCCACTTGTGGACAACATAATATCTTAGCATTCCTTGGGATGAGTCCACTTGTGGACATAGTAATGAACTTGTCCACTTGTGGACTTAATAATTTCTAAGCATCCCATAGGATGAGTCCACTTGTAGACTTAATAATGAACTCGTCCACTTGTGGACTTAGTAATTTCAAGGCATCCCTTGGGACGGACTCGTCCACTTATGGACTTAATTACAGATGTAGTTTCATAGAGATATATACATACATAGATCATATCTGAATAACTTCTCTTATTTTGATAAATGCGTGCATAAGTAACAAATTGTTCTTGAAAGAATAAAAAGTACCGTAGATAGTAAAAATTAACTAAAATGAAGTAAACTCGAAATGAGGAGTGTTGTTCTTCGTGCCGTTGTCTACTAGTAGTATCTTTTCAGGTGCTCCGTGGTCCATGGGTGGTGCAACTTCTGTCTGTCTAGCATCTCCAGGTGGTAGGTGCCTTTTCTTTGCCATGAAGTGATTTTGTAAGGTCCTTCCCAATTAGGCCCCAACTTTCCTTGGGAGGGATCTCTCGTGGTGCCCGTGACCTTCCTTATGACGAGGTCTTTGACTTGGAAATCTCTGTGTCTGACTCTGGAGTTGTAATGCTTGGCCATGAGATCCTAGTACTGTGCTAACCTTTTTTCGACTGTTGCTCTTACTTCATCTACCAGGTCAAGCTGTAGGTGCATGGCTTCATTGTTCCTATTCTTATCATGGTTTTCCACTCTATAGCTTATGAGTCCGACCTCAGCTAGGATGATGGCCTTGCTCTCGTACGCTAGTCGAAACGGCATCTCTCCTGTACGTGTCCTGGTCGTCGTCCTATTCGCCCATAGTACACTTGGTAGGTCTTCTGGCCATATACCCTTTGCCCCCTCGAGCTGAGTCTTGATGATCTTGAGTAAGGATTGGTTCATGACCTTAACTTGTCTGTTGGCTTGAGGGTGGGTGGGTGAGGAGTAGTGATTCTTAATTCCCAATTGTGAGCAAAAATCTCTAAATGAGTTGTTGTCGAATTGTTTTCCTTTATTTGAGACCAAGACTCTAGGGATCCCGTATCTACAGATGATGCTCCTCCAGATGAAGCTTCGTATGTTCTTCTCTGTGAGGGTGGTCATGGCTTCAGCTTCCACCCATTTGGTAAAGTAGTCTACATTGACCACTAGGAACTTCAGCTGTCTCATCGCTATTAGGAATGGGCCCATAATGTCCAACCCTCATTAAGCAAAAGGCCATGGGCCGTCATTGGAGTGAGCTCTTCTGTTGGCTATCTGATGACGTGGTCGAACCTTTGACATTTATGTCGCAAAACCTATTAGGCATCCTTCTGCATGGTGAGCCAATAGTATCCAACTCGAATTAGCTTGTGCACTAACGACCGTGACCTAGAATGGTTCCTGTAGATCCCCTCATGGACTACTCTGTCTGCTTCCTTAAGGCTAGAGCACCTTAGGTACGGGTAGGAGAAGCCTCTTTTGTACAAGACATCCTTTATCAGGATGAATTGTGCTGCCTGGACCTTCAGCTTTCTTGCAGCCTCCTTTCCGTCAGGTAGTATGCCGTCTTTCAAATAAGAAACTTTCGGTGTGGTCCAGTTGCTTCTCGAGTCTATTTCCTGCACACCAATGCCATCTATCAAAGGTAAGAGCTAAACAAAAGAAAATACCTTACTAGGGATGAGCATGTGTTCTGCTAATATGGCTTTGGCAAGATGGTCAGCTTGCTCGTTCTCTTCCCTGGGGATTTGAACAAATTTGGCCTGAAACTCACCTACCCGTTTCCTTACTTGCTCCAAGTATTTCTTCATTCTTTCCCCTTTGCATTCGTAGTCACCGTTCACCTGACTCGTGACCACTTGAGAATCGTAGTACACAACCAAACTCATGGCCTCTACGGCTTTGGCGAGATCCAGTCCTGCCACTAAGGCCTTGTACTCTACTTCATTATTGGTGTTAGGGAAGTCGAGATGAACCATACACTCGATCTCGTCCCTTTCTAGAGAATGAAGCTCATACCTGCTCCACCAGCCTGCCTGTTAGACGATTCATTTGATGTGAATACTCCATTGGGTATGCTTTTCTACCCCCTAGACTTCCATGTTGGTGAATTCTGCAATGAAGTTAGCGACCACCTGTCCCTTTATGGTAGTACGCAAGCGATATTATATGTCAAATTCGCTTAATTCTATTGCCCATAGTGCCATCCGTCCAGCTGCTTCAGGGTTACTCATTGCCCACCATAGAGGCTTGTCTGTCAGAACCACCATAGTGTAGGCCTGAAAGTATGGCTTGAGCTTATGGGCTGCGGTAACTAAAGCGAAGACGAGCTTCTCCATTGGTGGGTACCTCTCCTCTGCGCCACGGAGTGCCCGACTAGTGTAGTACACGGGCTTCTACACCCTATCTTCTTTTGTAACTAAGGCCGCACTGACGGTAGTCGGGGAGACGGCCAGACAGAGAAATAGCTTTTCCCCTGGTTAGGAAGGACTTAGAAATGGCGGGGAAGAGAGGTATGCTTTTAGATCATCAAAAGCTTATTGGCATTTGGCCATCCACTCGAAAGATTTCTTCAGCGGGTGAAAGAAAGGTAGACACTTGTCTATCTCCCTCGAAATGAACCTTTTCAGCACAGCCATCTTGCCGTTGAGGCATTCCACTTCTTTTATGTTCTTTGGTGGTGCCATCTCCATTATGGCCTGGATCCTGTCTGGGTTGACTTCGATACCTTTCTAGGACACCATGAACCCTAAGAATTTTCCAGTCGTCACCCCAAATGCGCATTTTCTTAGATTGACTTTCATGTTGTAAGAGCAAAGTGTGTTAAATGTCTCCTTGAGGTTGTCTAAATGATCGTCCTCCCTTCTGGCTTTCACTAGCATGTCATCCACATAAACTTGGACGTTTTTTCCAATCTGAAGTGCAAAAATTTTGTTCATAAGCCTCTAATATGTTGCGCTCGCATTCTTGAGACCAAAAGGCATCACCTTATAATAGAAAAGGCCTTAACTAGTGACGAACGGAGTTTTCTCCTGATCAGCTTTGTCCAATTTGATATGGTTGTAACCAGAAAATGCGTCCATGAACCTTAAGAACTGGTGTCTTGCTGTCGAGCCTACTAAGATGTTAACCCTCGGGAAGGGGTAGCTATCCTTGGGACATGCCTTGTTCAAGTCTGTGAAGTCTACACACATCCTCCATTTCCCGTTGGCCTTTTTAACCATCACTACATTGGCTAGCCAGTGAGGATAGTACACATCCCTAATGAATTCTGCATCTTGCAGTTTGCGGACTTCTTTCGCTATAGCCTGGTCTCGTTCTTAGGGGAACACTTGCTTCTTTTGACGAATAAGGTGAAAAAAGGGTGATACATTCAACATGTGCACCATGACTGAAGGGTCAATCTCGGGCATGTCTTCATGACTCCAAGCAAAGACGTCCTAATTTTCTTTTAGGAATGCCATAAGCGCTTGACGGACTAGCTGACTAGCGAAGGTGCTGATTTTAGTTGTTCGTTCGGGCCTAGAGTTATCGAGAAGTATCTCCTCCAATCCTTCAATAGGCTCCGTAACTGCCTTTTGTTCTTCAATGCTCATGGTCTGCAAGTGGTCGTCCATCTCCAACATTGCTATGTAGCATTAGTGTGCTACCACTTGGTCCCCATGTACCTTTTCTACTCGGTACTCGGTGGGGAATTTGATTATTAGGTGATAGGTTGAAGTCACGGCCTTCCATGAGTTGAGGGTAGGTCGGCCCAGTATGGCATTGTAGGCAGATGAGCAGTCAACAACAAGGAATGTAACATCCTTAATAACTTGCTGAGGGTAGTCACCGATCGTCATGGGCAATGTGCCCACTCAGAGGGGGTATACCTTTGTTACATTGGTTGGTACGAGTCATTCTCTCAATCCTCATCTATTGGAATGTCAAGTAGTAGAGGATATCAGCAGAGCTTCCATTATCAACTAAGACCCAGTGTGTGTTGTAGTCTCCTACTCGAATACTAACAACAAATGCATTGTCGTGTGAGTGTTGGAAATGTTGAGCGTCTTCTTTCGAGAATTCAATTATAGGGTTGTCGACTCGTGCCATTTTTGGGATGAAACCTGTCAGCTGGACGTTCTGAACCATCTTAAGATAAGTCTTACGGGACTTCTTGGACAAACTAGAAGCCGTGGTGCCCCTTACAATCATCCTTATATCCCTTATGGGTGGTGATAGGCCAAGAATGTATTGACCCATCATGATATATTAATTGATTAATTAGTCAAGTTTATTAATTAATCAAATTAACATGCAATGTATGTGGTAGCATAAACAAATCACCAATTAAACTAAGTATGCAATGGAAATTAAATTGACACGATGATTTGTTTACGAATGGGGAAAACCTACACGACAAAAACCCCACCGGGTGATTTAAAGTCACCACTCCCGAGAATCCATTATTATCAAAACAAGCGGTTACAAGTAAAGGAATCCTAGTACCTTATACCAATCTACAATTGAGCCCTTACCCCAATACCTAATTGGACTTATTTTGTAATGACAATCTCTCATTTTCAATGCACATCCCCTAGTACATGACTAACCAATAGATGCGCAGATTTTAGTACATAACTTAATCACCAACTTGAGAAAGATACTGGCTGCAAAGTTCTTCAGTTCATCTAGACGATGAAAATCAAGAAGCTCCTTGGTCATAAAACCCTACGGTGTACAAACAAAGCAGCTTCTTCAAGAGAAAGATGGACTAGGGCAAATTCTGTCTCCGGTCACAATTTGCATGAACAAGACTTTGCTTCACACTTGTGCAACTGTGCAACCTTTAATGGCCTTTAACATAATCCTATAATGTTTAGGTTTATGAGAAAAGAAAGCTAAACACATACTCACGGATTGGATGAAAAACAGTTCTGAAAAACTGAGTTTCATAAACTTCGATAGATAGCCATCTATCGAGCTAGCTATTGAGCCATAGGCTTCAGCAGCTTTTAAACCTTGATAGATGTTAGCTATCTAGCTAATTATCGAGCTTTAAAATCCAGCACTTCATTACTTGATTCTTGGACAAACTTGCATGGTGTTAACACTTGAACTTGAAACCTTGTTTTTTGAAGTATTAAACATATCCTAGATCTACTCAATTACAAGTAAAATGTGTTTTGTCAAAGGATAAGCCAATTACATAAAATATTGACATATGTTCCTAACATTGAATCACATATGTCCTAACAATCTCCCCCTTTTGGCAATCCGTGACAAAACCACAACAAACAAATGAAAATATGAGGGAAGCCATAAATCACTCAACTCATATTCACTTGTTGAATACAATAAAATCTATCCTAATACAAACTCTTGAAAAGCATTGCATGAAGAGAGTTCATGGCAAGAAAGACTTTGACAACCTACATTTCTGAAACAGTTTAAAGAAAACTTATCACGACATCTTAGTGTGAAACAGAAATAATAGATTGCATACAATAAATAAAAAAACATGTGTATAAAGAAAGAAAAGAAACAACACATGGAGAGATAGGTGAAATAACATACATCAATATATATAAACCAAATATAAGTACAATGTATGTCAAATGGTCACAAGACGAATGTACAAGATATAATGTATCTAAAAGAGAATAAAAAGAAAAGATACAAAAATCCTCACTACATCCCTAATAAACACTCCCCCTATCTCCTATACTAACCCTCCCCATATGAGTATGACTACTCTCATTTCAAAACTACTTCCCTTTTTTGTCACGAGTGACAAAGCGGTAAGTACATCAAGTAGACATCTCATCGTCACTTGGCGAGCCACCATCATCATCCTCATCAGCATCATCGCTACCGGAGCCATCATAACTCTCATCCTCAGAGGCTAGCAGAGATGGAGAGGAAGCGACAGTGAAACCACTCATAACAGCCTGTCGTCGTGCGATATGACCAACACGGGTGTTCACCTAGCACAACTCATCACTGAGAGTGTCAAGGTGAGCATCCATGCACACAAGCTATGCCATAATGGCCTAAAGAGTCACTCCACCCGTTGAAGATGAAGGAGCGGAGGTGGATGGAGCGATAGAAGTTAGAGGAGTTGGATCGAGCGAAGCTATGCAACACTCCGCTTAATGGTAGTGGCGTCAATGGCACACATGAACTTGAAGTGGGGAGACTTGGGATAGGAGACAAAAAATTGGCGAATGAGTCGTGTGATAGCCGAAGGAAAAATGAGCTTATCACGAGTCGTTGTATCCATAAGACATCTATAAGAGAGAGTATAAAATGAAAAGGGAAATCAATAGAAAGATCCTTAATAAGGGATAACAAAAACCGAGCACAAGGCTCTGTGATAGTGTTATAGTGAGACAATGGATGGAGCACAAATGTCATCACCATGTTTAGGATTCTCAGACCTTTAGCAAAGGCCAAGCATGAGGTGTTTTGACGATCACCCCATGAAGAAGGTGTCTCACAAAATAGAGTTGAGAATTCGTCTTTGGACACTGTCCTCAAACGCTCATAGCTAGGGTAGTCAGGATGCACTACCCTGGGAACTTGTAGTACCTCGGATACAATATCCGGAGTAACTACCATGCGTATAACTTGAATGCGGGTGACAAACTGGGGTATAGAATAATCAAATCTGTGCATATTAGAGTAGAACTCATGTATGATCACGGAAGGGCATGTGACTGAGATGCCACAAAGTGACTCTTAACCCCTATTGTGGATGATAGTGGGTAGGTCAGTGTCAAAGAAATCTAACAGAATGACTTGGCATTTCGAATGAATGCCACGTCGTGAAAAGTTCTCTGAGAAGTCTGATTTGGCCTTCTCATCATGAAACTGTATGTGAAAGAGAATGGGGTCAGATGGAGAAGAAGAAAAAGATGCCCCAAAATGAAGAAGGTTCCAAGATGGAATAGATTTACGTTTAGGTACCATAATGCAACTAATGTAAGAAACAAAGAGAGAGGGAGAGAGAGAGAGAATCAGAAAAGAACCAACAAGATACAATATAACAAATATAGAAACTTGAAGGTACATATGCATGAAAATGCATGAACATGTGACATGTAAATATAAATGCATCATGGGCTCAGCCCAATCCAAACCTACCAACACACATCATAGCAATAGAGTAAACACACATCTAAAATGCATGAAACATTGCTATAATGCACATGTGATGCAATGCATGAAGTTTCAAACATCATTTTGACAAAACCCATCCCAAAAATTGAGCAAAAACTTCATTGATTTTGAAAAATCTTAAAACTTTCCAAAAATCCCAAAAGTTAGGTCACAAAATGTGAAATGCATGATGAAGAGAGGGATTAAGGACCTTACTAGTGAAGAAAAGCAGGATTGAGGTCGAAGAACACTTGGGAATGAAGTTTGGAGTGAGTGAGAGGTGTTTGGGAGGTGAAAAGACTCAAATCAGTTGAGAGAGATCGAAGAGAATAGATCTGAAATCGTGAGGCACGTATGTATAGAAATTTCATAAACCTCAATCGATCGAGGTTTAAAAACGTGCCTTTTAGCTATTGAACCAGCTATTGAGGATCTAACGAGAGGTTTTCTCAACAAAGAAGCTCGATGGGTCGAGGTAGCTATCTAGGGAGCTATTGAGGAGACAGAAAGTTTCTCGATTAATTGAACTAGCTATCGAGAATGCGATAAGAAGAAGCTAAAGGGTCTCGATAGATATCTCATCTATCGAGAGCTATCGAGATGCTATTGAGATTACTTAAATACAGTTTTTCAAGGGAGAGAAAAACACAGATATAAATGCAATCAAGCATACTACTTAACCAAAGATCCAATCAACATTTTAAGCTCTCAAAAACATCTCTCAACACGAAAAAAGTTAAGCACATAGATCCCAAAACACACACACACACTAACAAGTCTAACTAATTTTATATTTCAAAAACAAGTTAAGACAGTTTAGTGAGCATACATTAACACAAGTATTCCTTGTGATGGCCAAATCACATTGTACCTGCACATGTATCAAAAGTAGCAAAGAATATTGCGTGTTGTGTGCGAAAAACATCCCAAGATTGCATAAGTATCTACATGTTATGATGATTTGAGATATGAGAAAATCACTTTAACTCTCACACAATCATAACTGTTTGATGGGGACTATCACCCTCGAGGTACATCCTATAACTCCCACATCTCCTAGAATACACACTTGCAATCATATATAAAGCATTTTGATCTTTTTTCTTTTATTCTTCTTTACATATCTTTCTTTTAAGCAAACCATGCATAGGCATATATGAGAGGGAAAAGAAATACCCAATTATGTTAAGCATTTGACATTCCACTTTTGCAATACTGAAGCATACAAATGTCATTTCATGATTGGTGGGCAACAGTGGTGAGATGATTATTTTTGCATTTCTCTAATGATTTTCTAGTTCTTCCCATAAAAAAGAGTGATATGAGTGTTAAGTACAAGAGATTCCTTAACCTTACTCATCACAAACACGAACCACAAAGCTCACTTGCTTAGTTGTGCATAGAGATGCTCATCTAAGCTACAGAAGATACAAAGTTTAGAAAACTTTGTTTCAATGGCCATCCAAGGTAGACAAGTACCAATGTACACAAACACACACTGTTTTTGTATTTTTTTTATTTTTCAAATTTTTTTTTAAAATTCTTATGAAAAACAAAATAAAGCAAAACTGAAAAATGACCAAACAAAAACATGTTAAAAAAAGCAATGCATAAAACTAGACTAACTCAAAATATGAAAGCAAAAACATACAAGTAATGCAAAAACAAAAAAACACAAAGGAGAGAGAGAGAATAAGTGATGGAATCACTTGGAGCCCTTTTCCTTCCACACCTTGGAGGAACCTTTCCGTTTAGCAAACCCTTGATCCGACAGTGAAGGGGAAGAGTTAAAATCGTTCAAGTTCGAAAGGAACATAAGGGCTTTGAGAAGATCTCCAAGAGAAAGAAAAGAGAATGGAAACTGATTTTGGTCTCCTAACGCAATGCTATTGCTCTTTTAAGTGGCTAACCACTTGTAGCAATTAGGTTGAGTATGTCCAGCTATGCCACAGTGATGACAAAAATGCTGCCTTTTCTGCTGAGGCTTTTGAGAGTTTCCCTTCTTAGCCCTAGGGTTTTTATTCTCTTTCTTATTAAGCTTAGGGGGTGCTCCTAAGGTAGATTTACCATTGTCTACGTTCTCACTAGCTAATTCATTCTTAACATCATTGTTCTTAGTTTCAACATTATTAGCAGGAAGAACAAAAACAGTAGTACTAGTTGATGCAATACTAGGAGAAGAGAAATCATACCCTAAACCGGTTCAATCGGAAGCAGATTTCTAAAGACTGAGCATCTCATCAAGCTTAGCACTTGAAGTCCTTTCCAACTGAGCTCTAACTTGGAACAGTTCTGCCTCAAGCTTCTTGGTCCTCTCAGCCAAGAAATTATTCTCAAATCTCAATGCTCCAATAATCTAATTGACTTCATCAAATTTTGTAGAGATTTCTTCTCGCTCAAGCTCCACATCACTGAGCTTCTTGGTGGCCAACCTATACAACTTCTCATGCTTTTCTGAGACCTTGTATAACTTTTCATAGGCTGTGTGGATGTCATCTTGTTCATTTATCTTCTCAAATATCCATCTTCTCAAATTTAGACCCCACAAATTCCTCTTCTTGATCCACATCTTCAACAATCCCCTCAGTATGATTTACAGTGGCAGTGAAGGCATTTAGGATTCCATCATCCTTATTATCGGAGTCATCCCTAGGCTTAGTGTCGCTCAAGGTAGTAGCAAGTGCCTTTCTTTTTCCAATGGTTTTGAGATAAGTAGGGCACTCTTGTTTCATATGACCGAAACCTTGACATCCAAAGCACTTTGGTCCTGAGGGAACAGTGTACTGACCGCCATCCCTAGCATCCTTTTTCCCTTTATCTTGGCTCTTGAACTGTGAGGAACTGGATTGCCTACGGTCCTTGTCAAAGCCCTCCCCATTGGCATTCTTCATGAACTTCTTGAATCACCTTGTAATGTAGGACTTCATTTTAGAATTTTCATCGTTTGAAGACTCATCAGTATCATTGCTTTAAGCCTTCAATGCCATGCTCTTGCTCTTGCTCTTGCTCGATTTTCCGATCCTTGTCAAACCCAACTCATAAGTCTATAAATTGCCAGCCAACTATGTTAAAGGAATTTTGTCAATATCCTTTGATTCCTTAATTGCGGTGATCTTGGGATGGAATCTCTTAGGTAGAGATCTGAGCACTTTTCTCATAATCTTGGGTTCAGGAGTGGTTTCCCCAAGATTAAATGTTGAGTTTGCTATGTCCTTGAGCTTGGCATAGAACTCATCAAATGACTCATCCTTCTCCATCTTGATCTCTTCAAAGCTTGTAGTGAGCCTCTGAAACTTTGAATCCTAAATAGCTTTGGTTCCTTCACAGGTTGTCTTGAGAATGGTCCATGCTTTCTTAGCAGTTTCAGTAGAGGATATTTTCTTGAATTCCTCGTTTGTGACTACATTGAATAGAGAATTCAATGCTTTGCTGTTGAAGTTTGCCGCCTTGATCTTAGCATCATCCTAGTTGGCTGGCACTTTCGTAGGCTTAGTCTAGCCTATCTCCACAACTTGCCATACCTTTTCATCTAATGACTGCAAGAAAGCTCTTATGCGTACTTTCCAGTATGCATAGTTAATGCCATCAAATAAATGAGGTATAATAAGAGACTTTCCTTTATCCATGACAAGTAAGTGTCAATGGATCACACACAAAGATTAAAATCTAATCAGAGTGTGCCTGCTCTAATACCACTTGATAGGCCTGGAATGTATTGACCCCTCATGATATATTAATTGATTAATTAGCTAAGTGATGCAGCGTGAGCGTGTAGAAGTAGAATCTGTAACACACAATTACTACAACTCTTCCACGAAACCTAAGTTCTACAAGAACACTAGGCTAGCAGGCAAAATAATAGAGAAAACATCTCTAACAAATTTTTATTAATCAACACATAACAATAATAACCTCTCTATAAAGAGTATTTATAGGAATAGAATTTATCCTACTCCTTTTAGGAAAAGAAATAATAAACCTACTTCTACTTGAGAAAGGAAAAACAATTTAACTAGGAAAAGAAAAACAATTAAAATCCCAATACAACTAGGAAAAAGGATTTTAATTCAAAGTACTAGAGTAAATAAATCCTAATTCAACAAGGAAAAAGAAAACAACATAAAATATTAAAATATTTTATTCTTCCTTAATCAATCTGCATCATTCTCTCGGGGTTGGGGAAAACTCGTCCTCGAGTTTTGTGGCAGTCTTCCACGATCAATTGGAACCCCGAATAATCCTCTCCATCCTATTCTTCTGTGCAAGACAAGACGAATCAATATGCTATTTATCAATCTTTTCTCACTCATAATAAATCTTGATGTATGAATTTTTATTCTTGACCTCTTTTGCCACGGCGGGATATATGAAGCAAGTACTAAAAAAGAATCTATGCACACATCCAAAAACTTCATATTTCCTCCTCCACAAAGATTACTTAAAATCACTCGTTCACGCCTCTTGTTGACCTCTATCAATTCTTTTTCAATAAAATCCTCCCAGAAGGGATCAATAACTTTTTGTTTCTGAATATTGAAAGTCTCATCAACGATGTGAGTTATGGGCTCATCTTGTATGTGTATGACTTTATTTTTATCAAGCTCAATCTTTTCTCCTTGACTAAAATCTTCAGGATAGTCATCATAAATTGGTGGAGAATCCCAATTTACCATACAGACTCTTTCAATGTATTCATTCTCCTTTTTGATATCGTACTCCTCCTCCTCAATATCAAAATACTCTTCCTCCACATAACGTGGATTTGGATGGTAGTTTTGAGGTCGGTTTTCAACGGCTAAGGCGGTGAGCTGCTTTGAAAGCGCATCAAACCACTCCTCTATTCGTTGAAAGAACGCCCCTAATTGTGCATCGCGTGCAACCTCATCGCGTTCATACACGTCATCTATGGCAACAGGTCTTCCCCCACATGCTCCTCTTTGTGCCATGGTAGGAACCTAGCCTTGCTCTGATACCAACTGATGCAGCGTGAGCGTGTAGAAGCAGAATCTGTAACACACAATTACTACAACTCTTCCACGAAACCTAAATTCTACAAGAACACTAGGCTAGCAGGCAAAATAATAGAGAAAACATCTCTAACAAATTTTTATTAATCAACACATAACAATAATAACCTCTCTATAAAGAGTATTTATAGGAATAGAATTTATCCTACTCCTTTTAGGAAAAAGGAGTAGGATAAACCTACTTCTACTTGAGAAAGGAAAAACAATTTAACTAGGAAAAGAAAAACAATTAAAATCCCAATACAACTAGGAAAAAGGATTTTAATTCAAAGTACTAGAGTAAATAAATCCTAATTCAACAAGGAAAAAGAAAACAACATAAAATATTAAAATATTTTATTCTTCCTTAATCAATCTGCATCACTAAGTTTATTAATTTATCAAATTAACATGCAATGTACATGGTAGCACAAACAAATCATCAATTAAACTGAGTATGCAGCGGAAATTAAATTGACACAGTGATTTCTTTACGAATGGGGAAAACCTACACGACAAAAACCCCACCAGGTGATTTTAAGGTTACCACTTCCGAGAATCCACTATTATCAAAACAAGTGGTTACAAGTAAAGGAATCCTAGTACCTTATACCAACCTATAATTGAACCCTTACCCTAATACCCAATTGGACTTGTTCTGTAGTGACAATCTCTCCTTTTCAATGAACGGCTCAGTATGTGACTAACCAATAGATGCGCAGATCCCAATACGTGACTTAATCACCAACTTGAGAAAGATGTTGGCTGTAAAGTTCTGCAGTTCATCCAAACGATGAAAATCAAGAAGCTCCTTGGTCACAAAACCTTACGGTGTACAAGCACAGCAGCTTCTTCAAGAGAAAGATGAACTAGGGCAAATTCTGTCTCTGGTCACAATTTGCATGAACAAGACTTTACTTCACACTTGTGCAACTATGCAACCTTTGATGGCTCTTAAAATAATCCTTATATATGTTTAGGGTTGTGAGAAAAGAAAACTTAAACACATACTCATGGATTTTATGAAAAACAGTTCTGAAAAACTGAGTTTCATAAATCTCGATAGATAGCCATCTATCAAGCTAGTTGTCGAGCCACAAGTTTCAGCAGCTTTTAAACCTCGATAGATGCTAGCTGTCGAGCTTTAAAATCTAGCACTTCATTACTTGATTCTTGGACAAACTTGCATGGCTTTTACACTTGAACTTGAAACCTTATTTCTTGAAGCATTAAACACATCCTACATCTACCCAATTACAATTAAAATACGTTTTTTCAAAGGATTAACCAATTACATAAAATATTGGCATATGTTCCTAACATTAAATCACATATGTCTTAACAGGTGGCCTAGGGTGCTCGTTATCCCTCTTAGCAACCGGCTCCTATGGTGGATTTGCTCTTTCTTTACTGATGAATCATAGCAGTCTCCCTTATAAGGGCTTCAATTTGCTGCTTCAAGTCATAGCATTCAGACATGTCGTGACCATGGTCTTGATGAAATTGGCAATAATTATCTCTAAACCTTTAATGGGGATCTCCCTTTAACTTATCGGGCCACGTTAAGGCTGTATCATCCTTAATCTACATCAGGACCTGATTGATAGGGCCAGTCAGTGGGGTGAAGTTTGCAAATCTTCCAACAGGAGGCTTAGAGTGCCTATCCTCCCTCAATCTCCAGTTCTAATCGACTTCCATCCCCTGTCCTATCGTGCATCTTCTTGCCTTTCCTTCTTCTTGGGGTTCTTCTCTCGAGCTAGTAACGCGTTGTTGGCATTCATGTACTTAGTAGCTCGATAAAGCACATCTGACATGGTCTTCGGGTTGTTTTTGTATAAAGAGAACAAAAACTTCCCTTTCTGCAATCCATTGGTGAATGCAGCAACAAGTATCTTGTCATTAGCTTTGTTTATCAAGAGGGCTTCCTTATTGAAGCGGGTTATGTAGGATCTTAACATCTCATTCCCCCATTGCTTGATGCTTATCAGGCACGTAGTAGACTTTTTATACCTGTGCCATTCGATAAAGTGTGAGGCAAATTGCGCACTCAGCTCCTTAAAGGTACTAATGGAGTTGGGTGTCAACCTACTGAACCATACCTTTGCAGGACCCTTTAGCGTAGTTAGGAAGGCTTGACACATGATCTCGTTTGCCACATCTTGCAAGTGCATAAGGGTTTTGAATGACTCCAGGTAATCCAAGGGATCCTTTGACCTGTCGTAGGCTTCTACCTATGGCATATGGAACTTTGACGGAAGGGGGAACGATGTGACGAGTGCAGTAAAAGGTGAGTCCGTCTGGTGGACTAACTCATCGAGGTCGCTTGACACCCGTCCTCTGAAAGCGTTCATCATGAAGTCCATTCGCTCCTTCATCATCTGCATCTCCGCGACTATGTGCGGTGGTGCTATTTTTGTGACAGATGGACGGCTGGTATCTTGTCACTCTTGTATGCTTTGAGCATTGCTGCCTTCTAGTCCTTCTCGGTCCTTCATTTCGGCACTAGTGCCCTCTTACTCTTCTTCGTGACTGTTAGGCCTAGCATCCCTTTGGCACAGCCGTTCCTTTAGGTCGTAGTTTCACTCAATAAGGCATTCCACAACTATAGCTAGGGTCTGTACCTATCTTTTAAGGGTAGTAGTGAGTGGTTCTTCTCTGGTATGGTTATTGGTTGCCATCAAGCAAGTGAATACCATACAACTCTTTGTCTAGGAAGTGGTAATACAGTTGTTACTATTTTCGTCCTCACAAATGGCGCCAACTGATGATGCCAAAAATCGTCAGTAAGTCACACGATCCTCACATGCTCTAGGCAAAAACATGCGCAACAAAAAGGAAGAAGACCTCACAAAGAGCACCGGTATGGAGCCGGCCAAATACCCTCTGAAGGTTAAGTTAGAGAACTTTCACAACTCTAGAGTGCCAGAGCTGCGGTAAATTGTGCATACCTTGATTTGTGAGGGTTTTGGAGTTTTTATAGTAGCGTAGAGTTGACATTCGTTTCTTGGCGAGGAAGGTCTTTCCTTGTAGGAAAGATCCTCATTAATACACATATCTTGCGGGATCCTTTCCTTATGGGGACTCTCTTGATTAAGGTTAATTGTGGGGGGCAAGATATTTCCTTGTATAGACATCCGGGTAGGTCAAGCAAGGCCACGCTGGACCCATCATGGGCTTCTTCATTCCCGTCGATCCTTGTTTCTCGTCATCCTTTGGATTCGTTTAAGGTTCCTCGTTGTCTCGTACAGATGTCGTCGGGTATTGAGGTGAGGTCGTCGAGTCTACGATATTGTCACTCTCGTACCTCTGTCTATGTACGTGGAGCCAATGGGCTCATTGGAGCCGTCAACTTCCTTGTATGTAAATGAGTTTACTTCCTTTTGAGAACACCCTAATGACGATTATTAACATTAACTTGTATTTATTTTTAGGGGTTTCGAAGATTTTTTTTTTTATCATATATTGTATTTACTTAAAGGCCATAATATTAAAATCATTTATGGAATGTGATATGCTCTCTAACTTTCTTAAGCAATTTCAAATTGTTTCCAAAATAACCATAATATTATCTATTAAATTATCAATTATCCCAAAAGTTGAAATTATTATAAAGTAATAAATTTAATTATTTAACCTCATACTTTTAACATTCTCTCTCATGTGTGGGCTCAAACTTCCTTTTAATAGACGAGGGTCCAACACATGAGATTTTAAATGGGAGATAGAGTGGAGGAGACAAGGATCGAACTCTAGATCTTCTGCTCTGACACCATGTTAAATTACATTTTTCCAAACACTTAAACTATTGACAAATGGTAAATTTAATTATTTGACCTCATACTTCTAACATTATCTAGAAACATTCTTACTAAAGGAGCCAATTTCATAACCAAAGTTGTTTCAATTTAGCTAGGGGAATAAAATATTTCGGTACTAGTTGATGATACTGGTGTACCGTTTTATGATTACCACTATATATATATATATATATATGTATTTATTTTTATGCTTATTAACATTAAATTTTTTTATAGAAATAAACACATACATATAAGGGAGGGTGAAAGAGATTCTAACACAAAGGCACAATGCAAATTCCACTTAAACTCAAAAGTCATGGCGACTTTTAAGGAAGGGTAAGGCAAGTACATTAACCTAAATATATTTTATAAGCAAAAATTTCAGCCTAAGTACAATAACCTAATGTATTAGTTTAAATAACATTTTTGAAACATAATTATTGTAAAACCCAATATTTTATTTGGTACATTTTAAACGAGTAATAATATTGATCTGGTGACCGGTATGAAATATACCAATAGTACAACCAATACCAGAATAGTATTGACTTCATTGCTTCTTTTTTAACTAATATATCTTGGTGTTTCTAATAGAGACGTCTAGATTCAAATCCCCTCTCCCATTATAACAAAAAAACAAAACAAAACTCTAATATTAAATGTCTTAAAGAACCAGAAAGATAAATAGAGGATATTAAATTAGTTTGCAATGTTAAATACACTTACATTCACAATCAATGACGATTTCCTTTGTTTGTTTCAATGAAAAATCTTACGTGAAGATAGTTTCTAATAGGGAATATATTGGCCACAACGAATTTTGGTTAACACATCTGCATATTTCGGACCTCACAGGTTAGTCAATAGCATGGGAGTGGTCTGGTAGGCACAGACTTTTCAAGACCCCATACGTCAGATGACCTCTAAGGAAGTTTAGCCTACACCCACAGTAGATACCTTATTTTGTCTGCTCTCGATTTGTGTGCTAGACTCCTAAAATTCAAAAAATATTAACTTTTCACCATAGGGGTGCGGAAATATCTAGATTTATGTGGAACAGCCCATTTGGACATCAGAGCACTCCAAGTGCCATTTTAGCTCAAAATGACCAAAATGCCCTTAGTTAACCCTAGGTTAACCAAAAGTCAAAGTTAGTCAAAATCATCCCAAAATCACATTTTTCATGTTTCTACTTTAGACCTGAGCTATTCGGAGATTTTTGTCACCTTTGACCAACTTTGACCCAAGGTTGACTCTTGAGGGCGCCAAAAACCCTAATTTTGATCCTACCATTGGAACAGGTTGAAACCAATGCCATTATGGAAATTATTGAATTCCTTTTCCAACGAATATTCATGAGTTGAAACTGGAGTTAAAACGGTTGAGATATCTTGAAAACCATGCTAGGATTGTCTCATCCTTACTTCCCAAGGCCATAACTTTTGATTTGACCGTTGGAATTTCAATTTCTCTAGTGTTATGGAAACTAGACATCCATACTATTTCAGGGACACCAAGATTAGCTCAATCAACAGTCCGAAAAGGCCTTCAAATACACATACGAAGTCAAGCGAAAATAGGAAGAATTTGCTAGGTGCACTAACAACTGAAAGGTCATTTTTTTAGTATGAATACCCCTGGATCCCCTAGAACTAAAAAAATATAAATAAAATGTAAACTGAAATTTGGGCATTTTGAAGCATTTTCTAGGCAAATTCTCTTT
Organism: Quercus wislizeni; assembly: GCA_023055345.1. Lineage (NCBI taxonomy): Eukaryota > Viridiplantae > Streptophyta > Magnoliopsida > Fagales > Fagaceae > Quercus > Quercus wislizeni. Next base: position 30,188,764 of record JALGQJ010000006.1, read on the forward strand.
CTCTCTCTCTCCAAAAACACACACAAAAACTTTTGATTTCTTACTTTTCTACAACAATCAAGAGGTCATGTTCTTGCTCTCATCTTCCTCTCCTGGGTCTTGATACCTTGGATTTGAGGTTTAGGGGGTGTAGATGTAGCTTTTTAGCTACAATCTGCACCCATTTAATTTCATATCCTTTATATTGCATTATTTTGTTTTATATTATATTTTATGGCTTTTCCTAGTATATCTCTTGCTTTATCTTGCTTCCTAACATGTTGTTGGCCTAGCTTTCTTGGGCTAGGATATGTTTAAATACCTTGTTTGTGCTTAGATCTACATGTTTATGTGCTTTTTGCCATGTTTGTGCTTAGATCTACTTGTTTATGTGCTTCTTGACACATTCATGTTCTTAAAGCTTTGTTTGGATGCTATGCCTAGTGTTTTATAGTTTATATCTCTTGCTTTTTCCTCTTCCTTGTGTTTGGCTTTTTGGGTAGAGTGTAGATCTAGATCTAGTGGTCTAAGCCTACATCCATACACCCAAGTTCAATAAAGGGTTTGGATTATTTCTTTTGTGCATGTCAATGCTTTGTTTGCCCTTGTTCATGCCTTTTGCTTTAGGTCCATGTTTGTTTGCTTTGATCTAGTCTCTTTACTATGTTCTTGTTTGTTTTCCCTTGATAGGTTTGTTGCTTGATGGTCTTTGGGGCCACTTGCTTGTTTGGTTACACCCGTCTCCTTTGGTGGCTTGTTTGGATGCAACCACGTGTGAGGATACATCCTAGTGTTCTTGGTTTTCTTGTCGTTCACCCTTTTTCCTTTGCTAGGCCTTGCATGTTAGGGTTTCTCATGTTAGCCTTTTTATGTGCCTTATAACTTGTTTGCCCTTCCTCTTTGTGTGATGATATGCTTTGCTTCCTTTGTGCTTGTTATGCTTCCTTTGTGCTATCTTGTTTGGCTTTCTTTGTTTCTTTGCATCTTTGCACTTTTGTTTACATGTTTATGCATGGGTTCTTGTGTGCTTGTTTGTGTCATCAAGCTTAGTTCCTTCCTATAATCTCGTGTAGGTTTGCACTCGTCTTTTGTACACAAGATCCTTGTGGACGCAAAGGGGGGTTGAAATGGAGTTGCTACCTAGTTTTTGCAATGGTCTAGGAACCATATATATAGCATCCTTTCAAGGAAGGATCTTTTGATCTTACTACCAGATATATGGGTTCAAAGTTAAGGTACGGTCTTGGGAAGGTGTTAGGCACCCAAATCTGCCCAACCTCTAAGGTTGGCTTCCCATCATTGCGTCTTATGTCTTAACCCTATTAAAGGCACAATCAATACTTGTATCTAACTCACACACACGCTAACATACATCTAGCAATCAAAATGGCATCAAACATCCCTAACCAAACATCTATCATGCTCACAAACAAAGCCTACCATACATCTAATCATGGCACAACATATCATCATAGACCCTAGCATCCATCTAATCATGGCATCAAAGCATTAACATAAACCTTAGTGTCATACATCTAAACACGCTTCATTATATTACAACATTGCTTACCCTTACATCTCATCACATCATCCCAACATTCATTCCTGTGACTTAAATAATGCTCCCAAGTGTAGGATTGTTGCGAAGTAATAACTCGGTAAGTCCAAGGTCGAATCCACAGGGAAAAGGGAATTAATTAGCAAACCACAAGAGAATAAAACTAAATAATAAAGTTTAATTGAACTGATTTTTGATGGTTTAGTAAAGGTAATTTAAATTGAGAGAAAATAACAATATATTAAGGCACTAAGTTTTAAGGATCCACACACAACACATCTATTGGTGGTCTTAACAATATTTATTTTATAACTCAACTAAAATTCATACAAAGGATGATCTTAGTCGTATGTGTTCGCGAAAAATAATCTACAAGCACACAGAATCGTAACAAGTAGTAAAGTGTTTTTTAGAAAACGAATATCGAACCCACAGGGATTAACTATGTTATTGAATACCGAAATTCACTAAATTAATTACTATTTGGAGAATCGAAAATAAAAGGGACGTTCAACGATCTAAATTAAATTAAACTATTTAATAAAGATAAATCTAGCAAAGCGTAAAAGTCTAAAAGTGTAAAGAAAAAAATATGATAAGAATGGATCTAGAGCGATTGATTTCACCTAACAAATCCCACACAATTTATTCTTCCTAATTATTAAATTCTAATAATCTCCTGTTGATGATTAAAAATTCCTCAACTATTCAATATCTTCTCTCGAATAATATCAAAAATATCTTCAACTAACAATTCCATATCTCTATGCGAATTTAATTAACTGGAGACTCATTACGTACTTTGAATTTTCTAAAAAAAATCACACTAATCGCGGTAAAGCATCTCTGCTTTTGCTCAACTAATGGTGTATAATTCTAGAACTAAAATTAACAAATCACCTCTTTGTCTCATTGTAATTCAATTGATCAAACAATAATTCGTAAAAAAACTAGTAAGCATTAAGAATAAGAATTAAACACTCAATCATGGAAATATTAAAAATAAAATAACTCAGAATATAAACTGTGTGTTCATTGCTAGACTACATCAACGCTCTAGAAAATAAAATTTAGTTCATAATAAAATTGAAAAGAAAACAAATAAAACTTATGTCTTTCATCTGAATTGGTTGATCAACATGAAGTGGCGCCCTTTGTCCTCAAAAAGACTCCAAAGAAGATTCTTCAATTGCGGCACACCGAATTTTTGCCCTAAAGGACCTTTAAATAGGTAAAGAATCCTATTCCCGTTTGGAGAAAATCCCAGATTTTTAGGCTTCAGTTAACCGATGATTTTGGCCCATTTAACGTCATAATTCGAACTTTTGGTAAACTACAAAGTTGTAGCCCTTTAAGTTAACTTTCTAGCCCAACTTGAATCATCTTGATTGGATATCTGAGCCGAAAGTTATACTAAAAATACTAACTGATGTGCAAGCTGGAATCCTAATCCGAATTGGACTTAGATTTGGTGCAAATTTCCTTTGATTCCTTGCTCCAGTTGGACTTAAATTTAATTAGGTTGCTTTTCTCTTGAATTCATGCCTTGCTGGATGTAAGTTGATTTGATTCAATTGGCCCAGCCCCACTTTGCATGTAAAGCCCTTGTAAATTAATCTGAAATCTTCTCATTCCTTCAAAAGCACAAATGAATAGATAAATATAAATAAAAATCAAATCAAATCAAAATAAATAAAGGAAAACAAACAATTTTAATAAATAAGAGGATAATAAAAATCATGTAAAAATTACACTTATCAGTATGATTTAACAATAAGAACTCAAGAATTAATTGTCCAAGGTAGTTTCATGAAATTGATTGATTTTAGGCAAAATAAAACTAATGAATTAGTTCGCAAGGAATACTAAGCATTTAACGTGCCCGGAGTCTATGATAAATCAAAGAATTATACAGAACTAAAAACTTTCTAGATGAGTAAAACAATCAAAAACATAAAAACATAAGCATTAAAACCAATAAATAATTGTTAAGAACATACCAATAAACAATTAGGTTTCACCCCTTGCCTTAGCAAGGCCTCTAGCAAGCCATAACACAAATAAAACTCTAAAAACTGTAAAGAAACTTTAAGAAAACCTAAATTATGTTCTATGGCAGCTCCCCTCTAAATTTTTCCCTAAAGAGCCTTTAAATAGGTCAAGGAATCCTATTACAAGTTAAATTCCCATTTGGAGAAAATCTCAGGTTTTTAGGCTTCACTTAACTGACGTTTTCGGCTCATTTAACTTCAGAATTTGGACTTTTGGTAAATTACCAAATTGTAGCCCTTTAAGTTAGCTTTCCAACCTAACTAGAATAATCTCGATTGGACATTTGAGCCAAAAGTATGCTCCAAATACTAACTGGTGCATAGGTTGGAATCCTAATCCGAATTAGACTTGGATTTGGTGCAAATTTCCTTTGATTCATTTCTCCAATTGGACTTGAATTTAATTGGGTTAGCCTTCTTTGACTTCATCATGGCCCTTGTAAAAGTAAAGTCCATTAGTTTTCTTCTTTGCACAAATCCACTTATTTAATTTCATTATCCTAGAAAAGACAAAATCATGTATTAAAATTTAATCAAGCACAAAATTGATTATTCGGCATTATTCCAAAACCATCTATAAAATGCATGAATTAACTCAAAATAAGTATGATAATGCTTTCTAATAATGATATAAATATGCAAAATTAAGCTATTATCACACTCCCCAACTAGCTCATTGCTAGTCCCTAGCAATTTAAGCAACTCAAGACAAAGACACAAAATAACAAAAAATTATTACTTTAGTAGAAATAGTTAATCAAAGGTAAAAAAACTAACAACCATCAAAGATATTCCACATGCCATCAATACTCAGTGTATGAATAGTTTAGCCAACACAAACACAACCTTAGTCTTAAGATAAAATATGGCTTGAATTTCTTTCGAAAGTTATGCTTCAACTCAAATCTCATAGTTGTTAACACTTAACAAATATAATCACTCTGAAAAGGGTGTAACACTCTCAAACAAATGTGAGCAGAATAATGTAGAACAAAGACTAATAATATCTCACATAGAAATAAGATGAAGAATGGTGAAGCAAAATAAAGGACATTTATAGTCTCATGAAAGGATGCCAAACACTAAGAATATTACACCACACACATTGATTAGTCATGTCAAGATCCAAACCATACCTTCCTTAAGATCAAATAGGACTTTCATTGGGACATAATGTAGGGTAAAGATGAGGAATTTAAAATAAAGGGTATAGGTAAAAATAAAAAGTGTTCCTAAGAATAATTAAAGAGACAACTTCTTTTGAGTATATGACAATTGATTTATCCTCCCAAGTTTCTTGAAAATTGCACTTTCACTTTCTTTCTTTTTTTCTTCAAAATTTCATCAACAAATTCATTCTCTATTTCTTCCTCTTTCACATTCCTTTTTTTTTTCAACATTTTTCCTTTTCTATTTATGACTTTTTTTCTTTTTTTTTTAATAAGTGAGTCCTCCTTTTCTTCCAACTATTTTACCACAAATTTACCACAATAAGACAATTTGATTGCATTCATTCTTGGAACACTTTAGGAAAGGGTTGAGAAAGAATGGCTAAAATAATAGGCTCGAATGGGTGACTAGTGGTAATGTATCAAGAAAGAAAATAATAAAGGCTCAAAATCAACAAAGATGGCCTAAAATCATCTCTTAATGATTGAGACAGTTCTTCAAAATCCATGACTTTAATATATTCAAGTGTGGCATAAAATTGATGAATTCTTAGCATTCGACCAAATCAAAGAATAACGAGACTAAGCAACAACAAAGTTATGTGCTTCCAAATGAAAAATGAGATCAAAAGAAAATAACCCTCTAAAAAAAATGAATGGCTCCAAAACTCACTTGGGTTATAGTCTCTAAATTTTATTTTCAAGATTTTCAAAGTCATCTCTATCTCTCAACCAAGAAACATGTTCATGTGGGTAAAGTGCATGTGCATACTAGTTGAGCATGAAAAATAGTGGAATTCTTTAGATAGAAGAAGCATAAAGAACTTTGACTTAAAACTCTTGCTAAAGCAACACTTCTTTTTTCTTTTTCTTTTTCTTTTTTTGAAAATTGGACTAAAAACAAAAACAAAAACAAAAATCACTAAAAACACCCCAATTTTTTTTTTAACATAAAATAAAACCAAATGCAAATAATCTCAAGTTTCTCCCCCATCCTAAAACTTACATTTTCCTCAATGATAATAAGGAAAAATAATAAAGAGTAAAGATTACAGAGAGTACCTTGAAGAGATGAACATAAATGAACTAAAAAAAAAAAAAAACTTTAACACCTGCAAAAGGGGTTAGGAAAAAAAAAAAAAAAAACTATGACACAAATACTAATGCTAATTGCTTGGCAAGTCTTGATAAATGGGATCCTCCAAATTAATGGATTCCTCCTCTTGTGAAAAATTCTCAAGAAATGGCTTAAGATGTTATCCATTCACCTTAAATATGTTGTCATTATTAGGATTTTTATTTTCTATGGCACCATGGGGGAAAACATTTTTAACAATAAAAAGTCCAGTCCATCTAGATCTCAATTTTTCGGGGAACAAATGTAACCTAGAATTATACAAAAGAACTTTTTGAGATGGTTCAAAAGATTTCCTTAAAATTTTTTTGTCATGAAAAACCTTCATTAGTTCTTTAGAAATCCTAGAATTCTCATATGCATCACGCCAAATTTCTTCCAACTCATTCAATTGCAATTTTATCAATGAACTAGCCTTGTCTAAGTTAAAGTTAAACATCTTTATTGCCAAATGTGATTTATGTTCCAATTCCACAGGCAAGTGACAAGCTTTATCATAAACAAGTCTATAGGGAGACATACAAAGAATATTTTTATAGGCAATGCAGTACGCCTAAAGTGCATCATTCAACCTCAAAGACCAATCTTTACAATTTGGGTTAACTGTCTTTTCCAAAAAAAATTTAGTCTCCCTAGATGGTTTGTTATTGTCCTTTAAATAAATCCTATGAGTACAAACCAATGGACTAAGTCCTTTTATGTTAGCCGTGTTCCTTCCTATGACACCCTTATGTTTACTCAAAACATTTAATAACTTACATTCTTGCAAGGAGTCAAGTTCAGAAGATATTACCATAGGAAAGGTCTCATCGGTTCCTAGAAGAACATACTTGAGATCATTTGGCCAGGGCTTCAACTCCCATTTAGGTACTTGCTCACTAGATGACAACAAATTTATCTCACAAGGTGGCGACTCCTCATATTTCAATTTCCAATTGCTTGCTTCCAATTCTTGTGCAAATTCCAAAAGACAATGAATGTATGCAATTTCAGAATTCTCATCAAAGTTAAAATCACATGAATTGACTAAACAAGTTTCTAATGTTTGGTCTTGAACAATTGTTTCAATCAAGTTAAGTTCATGCACATCCTCTTTATCCCTAGTTTGCTTACAAGTATTAAAAATATTAAGCTTAAGGGTCATATTGCCAAAGATAGTTTTAAGACCCCACTTCTACAATTTATCAATGCATTAGAGGTTGCAAGAAATGGGTGTCCTAAAATCATAGATATTTGAGAATTGGCATTAGAAACAAGAGGCACGTCCAAAATAATAAAGTCAACAAGAAAATAAAATTTGTCCACTTGAACCAAAACATCCTCAACAACAAACTTTGGAACAATCACAAATCGATTAGCAAGTTGTAAAATTATGGAAGTGGTTTTTAACTCACCTAGACATAATTGCTCATACACTGAATACGACAAAAGTTTCACACTTGCCCTAAGATCAAGCAAAGCTTTCTCTATTTTTGAATTACCAATCACACATGAAATAGTGTGACAACCTATATCTTTGAACTTAGGAGGTCTATTATTTTGAATGATTGCACTAACTTGTTTAATCAAAAATGTCTTCTTATGTACATTAAGCTTACGCTTAACAGTACGCAAATCTTTCAAAAATTTAGCATATGATTGAATTTGCTTTATGGCATCCAAAAGAGGAATGTTCACTTTAACTTGCTTAAGCACTTCAAGGATTTCAAAATTTTGATTCACTTTTAAGATGGAATCAACATTTGGGGAAAGGGAGTAGTGATAGGACACCTTTCAATTTCATTAGATTTAGGCTTAAGGACTTCATCACTACTCTTTATTTTGGAAGATTCATCACGTGTTTTGCTTATAGGAATATCTTTTCCAATGCTTTTTCCACTACAAAGAGTAGTTACAGATTTAACTTGACTTACTTTATTTTTAGAGGAACTACAATCATCAACACAAAATTGACCTTGGGGGTTTGGTTGTGGTTGAGATGGAAACTTACCCTTTTCTATTATGCTCATGGATGTGGTCAATTTAGTGAGAGTGCTCCTAACGTCATTTATGGCTTGTGAGTTCTGATTATTAATGGTGGATTGAGTTTGCATGAATTGTTGCAACGTGTCCTTAAGACTCTTCTTTGGAGGGGGATTATAGGGAACAAAATTTAAAGAATCATGTGTAGGAGGTGCAACCACATTATCATTCCTCCAACTAAAATTTAGGTGATTCCTTCACCCTGAATTGTATGTTTCTGAATAAGGGGAAGGGTATGATTTTTTCACCATGTTCATAGCATTTGCTTAATCATACAACACCTCTTTAAAAGCTAGAATTGTAGGGCATTCATTTGTATGGTGTTCCATGGTCTCACAAATTCTAAAAACTTCATCAATTTTAGGCACGATATTAACTCCATTGACCTTCCTTAATTCCATGGCTTCAAGCTTCCTAGTTAGACTAGCCACCCTAGCACTAAGGTCATCATCTTCTCTAAGTTGGTACTTACCATCCCCAGAGGGGTTGGTGGATGCTCTAGACTTATCTGAGGTATCAGTAGTATCCCAAGATTAGGCATTCTCAACTAAGAGATCAAAATAATCAAAAGCCTCATTAAGATCTTTATTTAAAAATTCTCTATTACACATCATCTGTACAAATTGGTGCATCTTTGGAGTTAAACTTTCATAGAAAAAACTAATTATATGCCAAGTTTCATAGCCATGATGTGGAAAAGTATTAAGCAAATCTTTAAATCTTTCCCAACATTGATAAAATGTCTCATTATCTTTTTGTGAAAAAATCATTATTTGTCTTTTAAGTGCATTAGTCCTATGAATTGGAAAAAATTTCTTTAAAAACTTAGTTTGCGTCTCTTGCCAAGTTCCAATTGACCTAGGTCTCAAAGAATTAAGCCAAGTTTTTGCCTTGTCTTTAAGAGAAAAAGGGAACAACTTCAACCTAACGGTCTCTTCATTACATGATTGGTCATGCAAGGTAGAACATACCTCCTCAAATTCCTTAAAGTGTAGGTAAGGATTTTGAGAACCTAAGCCATGAAATTTAGGAAGTAATGAAATCATATTGGGCTTAAAATTAAAATAATTTGCATTATTTAGAAAAATGATGCATGATGGTGCACTACTTCTAGTAGGTTGAAAATAATCCTTGAGAGTTCTAATGGGTTGGTGAGCATGGAAGTTTTCATTATTTAAATTATTCTCATCACCATGATTACTATCAAAGTCTGCCATGATATCAAGTGTGTAAGAATGTGTGAAAGAATCAGATAAATTGCTAAACAAATTATTAGACTCAATTCTAACCAAGCGATTATCACTATCATGACACCAAACATGCATGCAATAGTAAAGCAAGAAAGAAAAAGAAAAGAAAAGAAAATAAATACCTTTAACAATAAAATGAAGTAAAAAATAAAAAAAAAAACTCTAAAAGAAAACTAAACTACTTAAAAAGAAAAGAATTGGAGAGATATTACCAAATATGTGAGGAAATTTAATGTGAAAAACCTCTCTAAACGAAGTGGAACGCTTCTCTAATTGCCCAATTCCCTGGCAACGGCGCCAAAAACTTGCTGCGACTTAAATAATGCTCCAAAGTGCAAAATTGTCGTGAAGTAATAACTTGGTAAGTTCGAGGTCGAATCCATAGGGAAAAGGGAATTGATTAGCAAACCACAAGAGAATAAAACTAAATAATAAAGTTTAATTGAAGATATTTTTGATGGTTTAGTAAAGGTAGTTTCATAAAATTGATTGATTTTAGGCCAAACAAAACTAGTGAATTAGTTCTCAGGGAATATTAAGCATTTAACATGCCCAGAGTCTACGATAAATCAAAGAATTATACAGAACTAAACACTTTTCTAGATGATTAAAACAATCAAAAACATAAAAACATAAGCATTAAAACCAATAAATAATTGTTAAGAACATACCAATAAACAGTTGGGTTTCACCCCTTGCCTTAGCAAGGCTTCTAGCAAGCCATTACACAAATAAAACTCTAAAAACTATGAAGAAACTTTAAGAAAACCTAAATTATGTTCTATGGCAGCTCTCCTTTTAATTTTTCCCTAAATAGCCTTTAAATAGGTCAAGGAATCCTATTACAAGTTGAATTCCCGTTGGGAGAAAATCTCAGGTTTTTAGGCTTCAATTAACCGACGTTTGCGGCCCATTTCACTTGATAATTCGAACTATCGGTAAACTAAAAAGTAGCAGCCCTTTAAGTTAGCTTTTCAGCTCAACTTGAATCATCTTGATTGGACATATAAGTCGAAAGTTATGCTCCAAATACTAACTGATGCGTAGGTTGGAATCCTAATCCGAATTGGACTTGGATTTGGTGCAAATTTCCTTTGATTCCTTGCTCCAATTGCACTTGAATTTATTGGGTTGGCCTCTTTGACTTCATTATGGCCCTTGTAAAAGTAAAGTTCATTAGCTTTCTTCTTTGCACCAATCCACTTATTTAATTTCATTATCCTACGAAAGACAAATTCACGTATTAAAATTTCATCAAGCACAAAATTGATTATTCAGCATTATTCCAAAATTAACTATAAAATGCATGAATTAACTCAAAATAAATATGATAATGCGTTCTAATAATGATATAAATATGCAAAATTAAGCTATTATCCTTCATCCCCAACTAGCTTATTGCTAGTCCCTAGCAATTTAGCCATCTAGTGTGTTCCTGCCTTTTCATTTTTCTCTAACGGTTACCAACCGTTTTTTTCTTTTCTTTTCATTCTCTTCATCTCCCTCATCTCTTCACATTCTCTAACTCTTCAATTTCTTTCCTTTCTTTCTCCCTACAAAAGCTTCTGCCCTCTCTCTTATTCCCTCACAATCTAACTTCCATCTTTTCCTTCATTCTTAACTTCTTTCTCAAGCTCTCTCATCTCATTCAATGTCACACAAGTCTAGCAAAAGTTCCTACGTCCTCTCCACCGACATTCTCCATCTCATCCGTTGGAATGGAGTGGTAAGGCTAATGACTACCTCTCCTTTAACCTACAAATCACAACAACACATTTGGAGGGTGCAAGGACTGGATCAATAAGTTTCTCAAACTTTCCTCACTTTTCAAGTTTTCCTTTAATCTTCTATTTTGATCCGTTTTTATGCCTATAAATTCTTGGGTTTTGCTTTGGGATGTGTAAGGTTGAATTTAATCAACCATCTTGTTGGCTTTTATTCCGTGCCAAATTTTCTTGTATTTTAGCAATTAGAAACCCTGTATTTAGGTGGGAATCATGTAAGGGTAATGTGTGAGAGAGTGTGAAGAATTGCTCAAGTGTGTGCAAAGAAGCAGGGACTCGCGGCTGGATCTCGCGGGTGTTTTGCGGCTGCAAGCCGCCAGATTGATGCACACGTGCCAAGCATGCCAGAAGCTGAAGCGTCGTGCCAGCTGTTCACTACAGGACAAAAGTCCCAGGCTGGCCAGGCCGTTTGCTCGTGGCTTGAACTCGCGACTCAACCCAATCGCGAGGTCAAGTCGCCAGAACACCCTGTTTGGCAAAATATGACTTTTCACATTCCTTCTCACCCTACTATATATATACCCTTATACCCACGATTCAAAGAGAGCTTCCAGAGAGAATTTTGAGAGTGAAACCCCTAGAGAAAACAAGATTGACTCATCCACAATCTTTACCTAAGAGACTCTTCAAATTCCTTTACTCTCTTCCTCTCCATTGTTAAATCCTTGAAAGGCTCATTACCAAAACCTTTTCTCACCCTATCCATTTCTGTGAGAGAGTTGTTTGGTGCTTTGGGAAGCAGTTAGGAAGGAACCATTTCACATTGGTTGATGCTATGGTCAAGTAGCGGAATTCGGGAAGCTAGAAAAGAAATAGGTTCGGCGCAACCTCGTTGGAGCAAGAAGCTTGGAGGGCTTAGGTACATTGGGTTGATTAGGCTTGGAGGGTCTATTGCTGTTCATGTATCCCAACTACATTTTCTAGTGGATTACTTACCGCTTGGAGGACGGCGGAGAGGTTTTACGCTGAGGGCTTCGGTTTCCTCTTCGATAACACATTGTTGTGTTGTCCTTGTATTTGCATCTCTCTTCCTTTACGTTTGCCTTTTATTTTCTGCTGTGGATATGACTTTAAATTGGCTTAGATTGTTTATCAATTTTGTTTATAGCTTGTGTTCATTTTCCACACACTTTGTGTTTGACTTAAAGCTTGAATTGGTAATTTTTTATTTGGGGGTCTAAATGTTCATAGTGTATTTTATACTATTTGAACTTTTAGGATGGGTTTATATGAAAACCTGACACTCTAGGAGGGGTAGAAACATGTTTAGGTTGAGTTTTAGTTGAGAAAACTTGAAAATATCAAAGCACAACCTTCTTTGTTTGTTCTTGCGTGCATAGAATCGGGCTGGCATATGCATATTTGTGCTTGCGTACACAGTCATGCGTATGCAAGCTTGTTCATGCGTGCGTGCATCTGTTCTTCAATTCATGCATGTGCATAATTCTCGTTGTGTATGCATGTAGTATTTTATGTACGCAGGGTCCTTGCGTATGCATGGCACCAGGTAGAAACCCTATTTTAGTATTTTAGCTCCTTTTTCACCTGTTTTCTCATCTGTTTGGCATTTTATCATCATTCTTCACCATTTTTGAACTTAAATGCATGTTTCATGTCACTTTTCATCCTATTATGCGCCCAATGTCATTTTCTCACCGTTTATTTCACCTAACCATAAATCTAATCCCATTCTCTTTTACAGGTCCCAACCCTATATTCTAGTATGGGAAGTACCAGCCAGGTCTTGGTGTGGTACTCTGTTCTGAATGAGGAGACTTAGGGCTATGTCCGTGCTACGGGTTTCAATCCCATTATCCGTTTGATGCTCGTAAGGTCTGCTAGTGCTATCTTGGTGCAGACCTTAGCTAAAAAGGTGGTGGGACACTACCCATCACTCTTTAAGACTTCCACTGCTTGATTGGCTTACGGTTTGATGGAGTCCCGATCAATCTAGGGGACAAGTTAGGTGTTTGGTTGGGTGTAGACTTGCTGGTAAAGAGGTATACTACTAAGACGATCTGCGGTTTGATGAAGGTTTCTTGTATTGCTAGGTAGAGGATCAACGGATATCTTGGCGTCGGGGGAACCAAAACAGGAGGGTTCAATAAATACAGCTTAATCTCGTCAAAGGCCGCTTGGCACTCATTTTTCCATTCTATCTTTATTTCTTTCTACAAGAGCTTGAACAGTAGATCACATGTGGCGGTCAACTGCACTATGATGCGAGCTATGTAATTGACTTTGCCTTAGAAGCTATGAATTTGTTTCTCAATTTGCGGTGTCGGCATGTCTCAAATGGCTTGGAATTTTGCCGGGCCCACTTCAATTCCTCTTTGGCTGACTATGAAACCAAGCAATTTCCTTGAACTAGCTCCAAAGACGCACTTGTTAGGGTTTAGTCTCAACCTGTACCTAATAAGGCGCTTGAACAGCTTTCTCAAATCTACCAAATGAACCCTAGTAATGTGGGATTTGGCAATTATGTTGTCCACGTAGACTTCAATCTCTTTAAGAATCATATCTTGGAACAAGGTTACCATGGCTTGCTGATAAGTAGCACTGGCATTCTTTAAGACAAATGGCATGACATCATATGCATAAGTTCCCCAATGAGTGGTGAATGTTGTCTAAGCTTTGTCTTCTTCGACCATTTTGATCTAATTATAGCCTAAGAATCCATCCATGAAGAAGTAGAACCTGTTAGTAGCGATATTTTCGATAAGTGAAAGTTCAAAAAATGTGTAAAACATCTATGAACGTTTAGACATCCAAATATAAAAAATACCAACACAAGCTTGTAATCAAACAATATATGTACGGAATATGAAATATAAGCTATAACCAAAATGGTAACACACTCTAAACCGTAATTAAATACAATCATAGTAGTTATTAAAAGGTAAAGAGTAAAGGAAGAGAGATGCAAACACAAAGATAACACAACAATGTGTTATTGAAGAGGAAACTAAAGTACTTGGCGAAAAACCTCTTCGCCGCCTTCCAAGCGGTCAATAATCCACTAGAGAATAAAGTTGGGATACATGAATAGCAGAAGACCCTCCAAGCCTAATATACCCAGTGCACCTAAGCCCTCCAAGCTTCTTGCTCCCACAGGGTTACGCTGAACCTTATCTTCTCTAGCTTACCGGATCCCGCAATCGCCTATTGCATCAACCAAAATAAATTGGTCCCTTCTGAACTGCTTCCCAAGCACCCAAATACCTCCTCACTGATATGGGTATGGTGAGATAAGATTTGGCTAAATGTACCTCTTAAGAATATGTCAATGGAAAAGGTAAAAGTAGAGGAATTTGAAGAATCAAAGGATGAAGATTGTGGATGAGTCAATCTTGTTTTTCTCTAGGGTTTCTCCCTCAAAATTCTCTCTAGAAGCTCTCTACATTTCATGGGTATAAAGGTATTTATAGTAGAGTGTATGAGGAATACAAAGAGTCAGTTTCATCCAAATAGGGCATTCTGGCGACTTGAGCTCGCGACTGGAACGAGTCATGAGTTTGAGTCGCGAGCTAACTGTCTGGCCAGGCTGGAATTTTTGTCCTGTAATGCTATAGCTGGCGTGACCCTTCAGCTCCCCTGCATGCTTCACACGTGTGTCATTTTGGCGACTTGCCAGTTGTGAGCCAATTGTTAGATCCAATTGCGAGGCTCTTCTTGAATGCACACTTCTTAAGCTTTCTTCACACTCTCTCACACACTACCGTTACATAATTCCCACCTAAATACAAGGTATCTAATTACTAAATTACAAGAAAATTTGGCATGGAATAAAGCCAACACATGATTGAATAAATTCAACCTTACAATCAGGGTATCGATATGTGGCAATGAGAAATTATCCTTAGGGCTGGCCCCATTCAAATCCCTATAGTCGACGCACATATGTACTTTCCCATCTTTTTTAGGCACAAGAACAATATTGGCAACCCAATCTAAGTAGGCTATTGCGGTAAGGAAACTGGCTTTCAATTGCTTTTCTACTTCTTCTTTAATCTTCAAAATGATCTCAGATTTCATCATTCGAAGGGCTTGTAGCACTAAAGGGAATTCTGGCTTAACTGGAATTTTGTGCATCATAATCTCAATATCCAACCCTGGCATATCTTGGTAGGACCAAGCAAATATCTCTCTGAACTCCTTGAGTAACACTACAAGCTCATGTTTCAAGTCCTTAGGAAAGTTTGCCCCAATCTTGATGGGTTTTTAATTCTCGCCTTCGTTGGCAAGGTTAACCACTTCTGTCTCTTCTATGTTGGGTTTAGACCCTTCGCTCTCTCTGTTTAGAGCTTCCAAAATGTCAAGAGGCAAATTTTAAATTTCCTCTAATCCTTTAATATCATGCTCCAACTCTATTGTCTCATTCACATCATCAATATCCTCATTATGGCAACAGGACGATGTACCCATTTGGGAATCAAAATAGATCTTATAGAACGGAACATATACAAGGAAACATAAGACAATTTGCACACACATATTCATAGGAAAGTAAATAAAGAGATAAATGCAAGGATTTCTTGAATAATACGTTGGATAATTTCATTATAGGATTATAGACAAGGGGATAACAAAGTTCATGCCTAATAAGGATAAAGGGGGAAACATTCTTTTTTTTTTTTTTTTTTTTTCTTTTTTTGGAAGATAAACTGGGAAAATGCAAACAAGGAATGTAGGAAATAGGAAATAAACAAGCAAAAAAAACTAGATATGCTATTCCAACTCTTTTGGGCAATTGGAGGACTTAACCACACGATGATGGAACACTTCTTACTAGCCGGTGCAACCACAAAGTAGGGCTCGATGGTCCAATGGCCTACTATCTTGCCTGGCACATAGGGCCTAATAGTAGAAGTCAGATCATTCCTGGGGATATGATGGCATTCGCTGAGAACTCTTCAGAGCACAAGTGGATGAGACAAACTAGATCTGATTCCTCCTCGCATGATTCCTGTGCTATTTCTGATCAGATGACCACAACTAGAGCCAGAAAAGTGACCTTGATGTGGGGAATGTACATCCCTTAGCCATTGCACTTCCTTTTCTTTCCTCTAGAAGCCTGGAAAAGTTCTTCATTGAAGGGGTTGTAGCCTAGACTAAATCCTCCTTTGTTATTTGGGAGTTCAATCAAAGCAGCCTTCCCGTGTCCTACAGCATCGAGACCTTGGCCTAACTAATAGCCAAATTTGAGCGTTTCCTTGGCAGCCATTAAAGTAGCGGAAGGCCATGCTGACTTGAGTTCCGAAGCTCTGGAGATCATGGAGACTAGCTTGAAACTATGGAAAGTTACCTCCAAAAAGGCATTAGCACCAATGTAGGGGACAAAAGTCTCCTTGAAGATAGTTAAGGGTTCTTCAACCATAATAGTGATCAACAGATTCTCGGATGGGAACTTTAGCCTCCAGCCAAGGGTAGAAGCAACTGCGCCTGCTGCTTGTAGCCTGGGCTTCCCTAGGAGCATATTATATAGGGAATCCACTTTGATGACTTGGAAGTTGACCATGAAAATCATGGGGCCAATTCCAATTGCTAATTCAATCTAACTTTGCTCCTTTCAAAGAATGCCATCAAAGGCTCTAATGATCATGGTGGTAGGGTGGATAAGAAAGGTATCCACATTCAAATGCTTTATAATAGACATTGGGCAAACATTCAGGGCTAATCCATTATCAATTAGTAATCTGGAGACAATCATATCTTCACACTTTACCATAATGTGCATGGGTAAAGAATTCCTCAGCTTTTTTGGTTCTGACCCTATTCTTGACGGGTTTAGCTGTACCCTTGCCAATCTCTTTCCGTCTTTTTTCTAGCTTCTCGGGAGTATAGCAGCGGCCACTCCTAGTAGACCCAAATAGACCTGAAGAGATATTGGAGTAGACCTCTTCTTTTCTGGTTCGAGTGGAGATCAAGGACACATCATATTTCCGTGGGACACGATGACTATCTTCATAAGGGAACGGCTTTAGCATGCAAATAATAACGCCCTCTTGAGTTTGCAAATTGGGCGCTATAGAGAACATTTTTGGATTAATGACCACTGGACTTGGTAGAATGGCTTCAAGGGCTTTTAAGTTTTATACCCTAGAGATTCTTGAGGCAGGTTTTGGCAGAATAAGAGGATCGAAACCTTAGATGGCAGGGACAATGGCGGTTCCCTCCTGAACTGATGATGAAGCTGGCCTTGCGACTACAAGCAATGCAAGAATTAGAAAAGTGCATCTGTTGTGAAATTTTAAAGTACTCACAAGTGTACGAACCGTACTAAAGTATAGTTGGACAAGAACGAGGTTAAACCCACAGGGACTTGAATGAACGTAGGAAAATTAATTAAACCTTAACCAAATTAATCCTAATCTAGTTTAATAAAAATTGGTTGTTTGCAATTAAATAAACTAAACAAATAATTAAACTAAGCAAAGATATAATATAAAACAGTAAAGAGATGTAAACAATCTAGAGAAAGGAATTAAGGTTTTAGAATCCACCTTGTAATTTATATCAGCATATATTTATGATCATTAATTTTTTCCAACCATTGCATGATAATCTAGAAATCAATCTTGCTATCATGGAAAATAGCATCATTAAAACCCTTATTTTAAAAATTAAAAGCATGTTCTTCTTCGCTTCTTAAGTATAAAATCAAATCATCAATTGTATCCATAGCCAAACAAATCACAAGATATATCCAATTCTAAAAATCAAATCATAAATTGTATCCATTAACAAACAAATCACAAACGATATCCAATTTTATAATCAAGAATTAATAAACCAAGCATTCAATTAATTAAGACAGATCCTAAATCATGAGAAAAACATGATTGAACTCATATCTAGAATCCTATCTTAGTCAATTGATATGAAGCAAGAACAATTTAATCATTAAAGAACAACTATTATGGGAAAAATCAAATCACATAAATATTACTAATAATCCTTAACAAGGTTTCATCCTCGACCTTAATAATAAATTTAGCTACTCATAGTAATTGAAAGAAAACACAAAAATAAAATACTAAACATTAAACTAGAAAAATAAATAAAACTAACTGTCATGGAAGAAAATCAAATAGGTAGCCGCAGCTCTCTATACATTTAGCCCTAAGCCCTAGCACTAGCCTCCCTGAATTTTGCCCTAAAAAGCCTTTAAATAGGTCAAGGAATCCTATTACAAGTTGAATTCCTGTTTGGAGAAAATCCCAAATTTTTAGGTTTCACTTAACTGACGATTTTGGCCCATTTAACTTCAGAATTCTGACTTTTGGTAAACTACAAAGTTGTAGCCCTTTAAGTTGAATTTCCAGGCCAACTTGAATCATCTCTATTGGATATCTGAGCCAAAAGTTATGCTAAAAATACTAACTGATGTGCAGTCTGGAATCCTAATCTGAATTGGACTTGGATTTGGTGCAAATTTCCTTTGATTCCTTACTCCTATTGGATTTAAATTTAATTGGGTTAGTCTTCTCTTGAATTCATGCTTGGCTGGTTTGATTCAATTGGCCTAGCCCCACTTTGCATGTAAAGCCTTTGTTACTTGCAACACAAAGATATTATATAATCAATCACAAAATAACATAAAAGTAAGGCTAAATATGTAGATATGTGAGTACTTTATTGTATATATTTCATGCATATCATCATCCTTCGATGGCTGGCGGGGCTTGCCCTTTTCCTAAATCTGATAACTTTGAATCTGCAGGTGATTCTATGATCTCCTCAATGACTACTGAAGAGGGAGGCGCTAAAGTAACCTTACCAAGGCATTTTTGTAGATATTCATCATAATCTTTCCTCGACCCAACCGATATAGCATTGTAGTCGTCTCTTGACTGGGTAGCTAGAAGACATAGGCTGGCTGCTATACAATTGCCTTTGCGCACAATTTCCCTTTCAATCCAGATAATATCGCGGTCAGCTAGACTCTAAACCTGCGCTTGGAGCACTTTACAATCAAATAAGGCATGCCTGTCTCCACTATCGCAAAATGAGTAGATTCCCCAATGAAATCCTGGGGTTCTTATACCCTTAAGATCAAGATGGCTCTCTTGAACCAAGGCTCGGAGCATGACCTTCCATGGGAATGACGGTGAGGAGAAATCTGGGACCCTTTCTTTCATTATAATGATGGCGTTCACATTCCCTTCCTGATAGGGAGGCAAATGATTGGTGATGATATTCGAAGCGGCTGAATTATCGAACTGTATTGTCTTGTTATCTATGAGATCCTAGACATGGTCCCTCAAATGGTAACATTCTTCTAAAGTATGCCCCTCGACCCCAAAATGGTGTTCACACTTCTTGGACGAATCAAAGCTAGGTGATGGAGGGCCTTCTCTAGGCATGGAAAACATCGAGGTTACTAACTCCCTTTCCAGCAGGTAAGCGTAGAGATCTGCCATGGGCATGGGTAACGGAGTGTACTTCCAGTTTTCCTTCCTCAAGGGACGAGGTAGGTCTGGCCTCCCTCTCTGATAAAGGCTCAATTAGGTGCTTTAGTAGATTGAACCTATTGTTGATATGGTCTAGTAGCTGGGGTTGCATAAGTAGAAGTAATACCCCTAGACCTTTCTGATGCATTATCAATCATATGAATATCGGCTTCCTTAGTCTTGTGGCCGGTCATTTTCTTAACTTGTTGTTCGTCCATGGAACTCAAAGACTCGGGATCCATGATTTTCTTGCTCCTAATGCCCTCGTCAATACGTTCCCCGATAGGGATGAGGCTAGCAAAATGGATGACTTGGGTGCTGATTATCTTCTTATAGTAAGAAGGCTTGAGGTTGTTAATGAACCATTTGATCATCTCATTTTCCATCATGGGGGGTTGCGCTTATGCAGCTAGCTCACGCCACCTCTGGGCATATTCTAGGAAAGACTCCCCACTCTTCTTCTCTATTCTCATAAGGAACGTGCACTCAGGAGCTATTTCGGTGTTGAACCAGTAGTATTCCAGGAAAGCATTGGCCATTTCCCTCCAAATAGAGGTCTTTTCCAATCTCACATACTCTGTGGCATTAGGGCCAATCAAACTATCAAGAAAAATATGGCAAAGCAGAGGGTGATTATCCCCATAGGGAGCCATCTTCCTACAAAACATGTGCAAGTGCACGCAAAGGTCTCCCGTACCATCAGACTTGACAAACTCTGGTGCTTTGAACTTAGAAGGCATAACGACCTAAGGGAAGTTGGTCAGATTGTCTAGATCAACACTTCAATGGGCATATGTATTTCACATGTTAGGAACATATGTCACTATTTTATGTAATTGGCTAATCTTTTGACAAAATGCACTTTACTTGTATTTGGGTAGATCTAGGATGTGTTTACTGCTTCAAAAAACAAGGTTTCAAGTTCAAGTGTTAAAGCCATGCAGGTCTATCCAAGAATCAAGTGTGAAAGTGCTGCTCATTATAGCTTGACAGCTAGCTCGATAGCTAGCATCTATCGAGGCTTAGAGAGCTGTCTAAATCCCATGGCTTGACAACTGCTCGACAGATAAGGTTTATCAAAAACAGATTTTTCGGTTTTATTTTCATCTAATCCGTGGGTATATGTTTAGGCTTTCTTTTCTCATAACCCTAGACATATATAAAGATTATTTTAAGGGCCGTCAAAGGGGATATAAGTTGCAAAAGTGTGGAGAAAGTTTTGTTCATGCAAATTGTGACTGGAGACAGAATTTGCCCTAGTTCATCTCTCTCTTGAAGAAGCTGCTGTGTTTGTACACCGTAGGGTTTTTGTAACCAAGGAGCTTCTTGATCTTCATTGTGTGATGAACTGAAGAACTTTGCAGCCAACATCCTTCTACAGTTGGTGATTGAAGTCACGTACTGGGATCCGCGCAATTAGTTAGTCACGTACTGGGAGTCATGCATTGAAAATGAGAGATTGTCATTACAGAACAAGTCCAATTGGGTATTAGGGTAAAGGTTCAACTGTAGGTTGGTATAAGGTACTGGGATTCCTTTACTTGTAACTGCTTGTTGTGATAATAATGAATTCTCGGGAGTGATGACCTTAAAATCACCCGGTGGGGTTTTTGCCATGTAGGTTTTACCCATTTGTAAACAAATCACCGTGTCAATTTATTTTCCGTTGCATACTTTAGTTAATTGGTGATTTGTTTGTGCTACCACATATAATTGCATGTTAATTTGATTAATTAATAAACTTGGCTAATTAATCAATTAATTCATCACAAGGGGTCAATTCGTTTTGGCCTATCACAAGCAACGGGGTTGCTTTCCATAGGAGTTTAATCATGGATGTTGTGCAAGCAGGATAGAAGGAACTTGGAGTAGAGCATAATTTCTTTAGCACAAGTAAAAAGGGCGCACTTGTTACAAAACACTTTCTCTTGACCTCTAGTCCTAGAAAGGTACCCTTTCCTAGGCTTGCATGTTCACTCTTTCGGCTTTACCTAGTCCTCATGGGCTTTGGGCTTGATCTAGTCCTCACTGGTTTGACATAACTAGGCCAACTTAATCTCCATATCCCTCCCTTCATGGAGTTTATGGGGCAGGAAGGATCGAGGGGGCCATTTCAGCTACACCTGTCCACCCATAGACCCAGAAGTGCCTACAAAGTTAGCCCGAGATCTAACTATGGGTAACACTGCCGATATTTGTGTCTGGGCATCTGCAGCTGGGGTGATGAAATCCCTAAAGAGATGTGACTACGCCAGTAGTGCGCAGCTTTGGTTCAGCTTAAAAAGGGTGTATATGTCATGCAATCCTTAGTGAAGGGAAAGCCTTTTCCAAACATAGCAAAGATATATATATATATATATGAAAGCAGATAAAGGTGCAGCGGAAATTAAGTTTTGCCACCCTATGTTTGCATGTGAAGGAAAACTGTAAAGCATATGAGGAAAGTAGTAAAGCATGTGAGGAAAGCGATAAGGCCCCATGTGAAAATACCTTACACCCCTTTTTTGGAAATTTTTTTTGCTCTTTTGAAGATAGTCTAAAAGGATATAGTAGAAGCCTTTTCCAAAAGGAAAGCTCGGGAGGCCAACACCAATTTCTATGTTTTTGAAAGCCAAAGTCCAAAGATTATGGTTTTATCAAAAGTTCTATAGGCTAAACTCTCATTGATCTCCAATGGAGTCGCTAGTTTGATGATGCTCGGCCTCAATCAAAACAGAGAACTGCCGTCATCAGGTCTTCGTTCAACCACCCGTCATGGCGACGCTTCCGCGCGCGTGGGGCCTGTTAAAGGCCCCTCTTGATTGGTTGGTGCGCTTGGTAAGGTTTGTGCGGAGCTTCGAGTGCTTTCTCTCTCTCTCAATGGAGGAAGGTAGGTCTACCTTTGGCAGTGTGGCAAGAATCTTGGCCAAATTTTAAGGGATTACCAAAGGTAAGTGAAGTTGCCACCAATCATTGGTTTTTTCTAAGGTGTGATTGGTCACCTATTTCTAGTTGATTTTATTACCAATCCTAGACTAAGAAAAAATGTATTTTTTCCTAATCTAAGTGGATGGTAAAAAATCTTGATTCTTGAGTCTGGAAGTTTGGTTACATGTAGGGAGGTGTTAGGCACCCCACAACGTCTGTCTAAAGATAGTCCTTTGTTTTGATAAAACCATAATATTTGGAGATTGGTAGTAAAAAAACATGATTTTGGCATTGGCTTTCGGGGCTTTACATGCATGGAGGCTTTGAGGTTTGACTTTTGAATGGGTGTGGTCCCAATCTATGCTTTCCTAAGGCATTCGGGCAAAGTACCAGATTTCCAAGACAAAAATTTGGCGACATGTCACCTTACTTTCACGGTGGAAATTAGGCATTGCTTTACCTTAGGTAACATGGAATGCGACAATCACACCAGAGGGGATGAGTAGGTATATATATACATACATCATGCACAATGCCGGCACACAAAGCAAGAAAGGAAATGCCTACATCCCTAGAACATGGCCCAAAATATAGCTGCAGGAAAGTAAACAAGCCATACTCTAGAGATGAGGACGAATGGTACATGGCATGATATACCAATACAAACCATCTAAGAGAGAATGGAAGGAGGAAGGAAGGGGTTTAAAAAGAGTATATAACCAAATGGGAGAGGCTAGACACCTAAAACTACTTAACATTGCTGCTTGGCTTATATCTGCTTTCATATACATATATATATATATATATATATATATATATATATATATATCTTTGCTGTGTTTGGAAAGGCCTTTCCCCTTCATTAAGATTGCATGACATATACACCCTTTTTTTAGCCGAACCTAGGCTTTGCACTGCTAGCGTAGCCACATCTCTTTGGGGATTTCATCACCCCATATTCAGATGCCTAGACACAAACATCGGCAGTGTTACCTATAGTTAGATTTGGGGCTGACTTTGTAGGCATTTCTGGTCTATAGGTGGACAAGAGTAGCTGAAAAGGCCCTCTCGATCCTTCCTGCCCCATAACTTCCATGAAGGGAGGGGTATGGAGATTGAGTCCCCTTAGGATAGGAACAACCTATTAGTTAAGCCTTTGTATATAGTTGTCCTAGTTATGTCAAACCTGTGAGGACTAGATCAAGCCCAAAGCCTATGAGGACTAGGTGAAGCCCAAAGAGTGAACATCCAAGCCTAGGAAAGGATACCCTTATAGGACTAGAGGTCAGGGGAAAGTGTTTTGTAACATGTGTGCCCTTTTTGCTTACGCCAAAGAAATTATGCTCTACTCCAGGTTCCTTCTATCCTACTTGCATAACATCCATGATTAAACACCCAGGGAAAGCAACCCCGTTGCTTGTATATGCTAGACCATACCCTATCCCTAAGGGTTTACAACCCTACAGGGGCACTCATGCATACATTAATTGGTCTTGTCACCTAATTGTTCAAAGATAAAATTTGTGGTAAGTAACCAAAACTCCCCTAGAGGAAATGCTGCTGAAAAACTGTCTTGATGTCTTGGCGAGATTAATGCACAAGATTGGCAAATAACCAATCTTGTGCATTAATCTTGCATTATAGTGGAAACTCACCATAATGAATACCCGATCAAGGGTGTAAAAGCCGAATTTTTATGAAAATGGTAGGTGCATGTTAAATAACAAGGACATAAACTAACTTGATTTTTGTGTTGTGTTTCCACATTGTCATATGCACCTTGTTTCTTTAACCTCTTATTCTTTACTAGGATCAAAAGATTGCTAAAAAGAAACAGTCCAGGCTACCACCACATCGTGATCCCATCATCACTAGCTCTCATGCAAGAGAGACGTTAACCAATGGGCCTTCGACTCCCGAAGTGAGTCCTTTTGAGTTCGCTCATATGAAAGAGCAAATGTCAAAATTGATGCGCATGATGCAACAGCTAGTTGTAGGAGGAGGACAAAACTCTTCTGGTCATAGTCAAGGAGGTCCTTAAATCGAGAATGAAAGTTAGCCCCTACCAGGACAAGATCAGGGACACAATATACCGCCTCAGGGAAATGACCAAGAAATAGATCCCTTTAAGGACAAAAACCCCGAATCTAAGTATGGCCAAGTCAAAAGCTGTAAGGTTGAATTTAATCAACCATCTTGTTGGCTTTATTCCGTGCCAAATTTGCTTGTATTTTAGCAATTAGTAACCCTGTATTTATGTGGGAATCATGTAAGGGTAGTGTGTGAGAGAGTGTGAAGAATTGCTTAAGTTTGTGCAAAGACGCAGGGACTCACGGCTGGATCTCGCGGATGGCTCGCGGCTGCAAGCCGCCAGATTGTTGCACACGTGCCAAGCATGCCAGAAGCTAAAGCGTCACGCCAGCTATTCACGATAGGACAAAAGTTCCAGGCTAGCCAAGCCGTTTGCTCGCGGCTTGAACTCGCGACTCAACCTAGTCGCAAGGTCAAATCGCCAGAACACCCTGTTTGGCAAAATATGACTTTTCACATTCCTTCTTACCCTACTATATATACCCTTATACCCACGATTTAGAGAGAGCTTCAAGAGAGAATTTTGGGAGAGAAACCCTAGAGAAAACAAGATTGACTCATCCATAATCTTTACCTAAGAGACTCTTCAAATTCCTCTACTCTCTTCCTCTCCATTGTCAAATCCTTGAGAGGCTCATTACCAAAACCTTTTCTCACCATATCCATTTTTGTGAAAGGGCTATTTGGTGCTTTGGAAAGCAATTAGGAAGGAACCAATTTCACATTGGTTGACGCTATGGTTAAGTAGCGGAATCCGGGAAGTTAGAAAAGAAATAGGTTCGGTGCAACCTCGTTGGAGTAAGAAGCTTGAAGGGCTTAGGTACATTGGGTAGATTAGGCTTGGATGGTCTATTGCTGTTCATGTATCCCAACTACATTTTTTAGTGGATTACTTACCGCTTGGAGGGCGGCGGAGAGGTTTTACGCCGAGGCCTTCAGTTTCCTCTTCGATAACACATCGTTGTGTTGTCCTTGTGTTTGCATCTCTCTTCCCCTATCTTTGCCTTTTATTTTCTGCTGTGGATGTGATTTTAAATTGGCTTAGATAGTTTATCAATTCTGTTTATTTGGTGCTTTGGGAAGCAGTTAGGAAGGAACCAATTTCACATTGGTTGATGCTATGGTCAAGTAGCGGAATCCGGGAAGCTAGAAAAGAAATAGGTTCAACGCAACCTCGTTGGAGTAAGAAGCTTGGAGGGCTTAGGTACATTGGGTAGATTAGGCTTGGAGGGTCTACTGCTGTTCATGTATCCCAACTACATTTTCTAGTGGATTACTTACCGCTTGGAGGGCGGCGGAGAGGTTTTACGCCGAGGGCTTCAGTTTCCTCTTCCATAACACATCATTGTGTTGTCCTTGTGTTTGCATCTCTCTTCCCCTATCTTTGCCTTTTATTTTCTACTGTGGATATGATTTTAAGTTGGCTTAGATAGTTTATCAATTCTGTTTATATCTTGTATTCATTTTTCGTACACTTTGTGTTTGTCATAGAGCTTGAATTGGTAATTTTTAATTTGGGGGTCTAAACGTTTATAGTGTATTTTACACTATTTGAACTTTCATTTGGTATCAAAGCGGGTGCACTCTTTGTGGTTTAAACACCTTAGTGCGAACCTTGACCCCGTATTGAGATGGATCGATCTCAATCTTTGAATGTTCCACCATTTTTTGATGGAAACAATTTTGCCTTTTGCAAAGTCCGGATGAGGGCATTCTTGTGTTCAATTGATGATACTGTTTGGGATGCCGTAGAAGCAAGTTGGACTAGGCCGAAGGCTGCTAAATCTACTTGGGATAAAGCAACCCTTGTGGCAGCTAATGCTAATAGAAAAGCCTTGAATGCAATTTTCTATGGTGTTTCTCCAGATGAGTTTCACAGGATTTCACACATTACCGTTGCCAAAGAAGCATGGGAGATATTGGAAACCACCTACGAAGGAACGAAGAAAGTGAAAGACACTAAGTTGCAAATGCTGACCACTCATTTGAGGAGCTCAAAATGAGTGAGGATGAGTCCTTTGACTCTTTCTATAGCAAGCTGAATGAAATAGTTGTCAACAAATTCAATTTAGGGGAGAAAACGGAGGATTCTAAAATAATAAGGAAGATCCTTTGGTCATTGCTGGAAAGCTTTCATGCCAAGGTGACAGCGATTGAAGAGAGCAAGGACCTTGATGATATCAAAGTCC
The DNA here is from genome assembly GCA_023055345.1 of Quercus wislizeni. NCBI lineage: Eukaryota > Viridiplantae > Streptophyta > Magnoliopsida > Fagales > Fagaceae > Quercus > Quercus wislizeni. Next base: position 30,215,352 of record JALGQJ010000006.1, read on the forward strand.
AAGAGTTGATTGGTTCTCTTCAGACCTACAAATTATCATTGCCCAATCAAAGAAAGAGCAAATCCCTTGCTCTCATGACTATAAATGAAAGGGTGGATGTTCATGATTCTTCGGATGATGATGCAGTCAAGAAGGACGTTGCCTATCTTGTAAAGAATTTCCAAAAATTTTTGAAGTTAAAAAACAGAGGTAAATTTGGTGATAAAAGGAAATTCCAAAGTTCAGGAAGGGAGAAAAGGGAATTCAAAAAGAAAAATGGAAAAAAATCCCAATCTACACAAGATGTCACTTGTTTTGAATGTAACGGGCATGGACACTTTAAGAAAGAATGTCTGAATTATTTGAAATCGAAGGGCAAGGTGTATGCCACAACACTTAGTGACTCGGACTCTTCAAATTCTGATTCTGATGAGAGTTGTGACGGAGAAGGAAATTACTCCGCATTTATGGCTATTGCTCATGTCGAGTCTTCGGAGGACTTGAATTTGCTTGTGCAAGAACTTGGGGAACATAGTGATGAAGAATCCATAGGAATTGTGGAAGAGTCGGATGTTGAAGAAGACGAGAATGCAGCCTGTCTTCAAGAGAATTATAATTCTCTTCTTGAAAAATCAAGAGAGTTGCACGTGTGGCCAAGGCGGCTGTGAAGATGATGAAGAAAGCTAAGGAGGACTATAGGAGTCTTCTAATGCATCATAAGGAAGCTAAGTGTGAGATAGAGAAGCTGAATGGTGAGTTATCAGAAGCTTACACAAAAGTGAGATTTCTTGAGCAAGAGGTTATGCAAGCCAATGCCAAGATAGAGAGGGTCTCCACCAAGAAGCTAAATGATGTCATTTCATCTCAAAAACAGTTCTCAGACAAGTCCAGTTTGGGATATACCGGAGGAAGTAGTTCATCAGGCAGTGTCACCAAAGAAGTGAAGTTTATAAAGGCCAAAGAGCAAATTGAAGTTAGTCCTTCTGCTAAGAAGCCCAAGATGGAGGAAAAGAGGGATGTGGATGACAAACGGATGTTGAACAACTTTCATAAGCAATCTGTGGGTAGGTCTGAATCTTGAGCCAAGTCTCGTCCCTGATCACAAAGAAGTCCTAGATCAAACTATGTGTGTCACCACTGCGGACTTCAAGGGCACACTCAACCAAATTGTCAAAAGCTGAGAGCAATGAATAATGCAAGTGCTCCAAGGTCTCGAGGACCTAGAAATGATAGGAGAAATTGGGCTGGTGAACCGTCAAGAGGTCGAAATGGTGATCTCGGAATGATGGACGTGATGAAGATGATCGGGGTATTCACCAACTGTTTGGAAAGCTTCACACGAAGGTTTGAAAGCCCTAACTCCCGTACCCAATCCTATAAGGATATCACCCCAAACGTAAGTGATATGTAGGTGAAAAAGGGTACTTATGCATAAGCATTACAACATGTCCATGCATCAATACTTCCTATGCTTTGTGACTTTGTTTGGTTGTTTGCTTATTGATTATGTGGTTTTAAATTTGTTTGTTTATTTTTGCATTCTTTCATACAAATTGTTTTCAATGTTGCTTTTGATCAATCTTTTCATTCTTATGTGTCAAAAATCCAAAAAACCACATAAAAAGTAGAAAATCAAAAGTTTGATTGACATTGTTGAGTTTTGTCTCAAAACTTGTTTTACCTTATACCTTTACGCTAATGGCTTTGTGCATTTACGAGCGTAGCTTGTTCCTTTGCACTCTTATCACTGTGGAAGAAATCTTGAAATCTATGTGAGTGTTGTAAATAGATCTTCAAACTTGTCATGAATGAATAGTAAATGATTTTGTTGATCTTGAGACATGCATAGACTTGTGCCTATATATCTTCCCACTCTTTATTTATTTATTTATTTATTTATGCTAAAAAGAGCTTTCCAAATGTAAATCTCCAAATGAAAAGAAATATTGAGCTACAAAAGCCTGTCGCATATACTAGTATTCAACTATGAAAAAGGGAAAGCGACCAAAAATAAAGTGTGTGATTCTTCAAAAGGCCAAAGGCTATCCCATCAAGGAGAAATATCAAAAGGTATTCTCATAATGAGATGTAATTGTTTCGAAAAGATCAAAAAGATCTAATGTTATAAAAAAAATGGAGTCAAATGTAAAGCTCCAAGTTATGTTTATCAAGTCTTGTGGTAGGTCATATATGCATACTTCTATAATTGAGATGGATCACATGATCTAGTGCTAATTGTGTATACCTTGGTTGAATTGATCATTGAAGCTTCACATTAGACTAAGGATTATCTCATTGTTGATATCCACACACAACACACAAGTTTATGTTCAATGAATGTCATATTCATTTGTGTGATTGTACTTGTTAAAATGTGTTTTAACATACTCAATCTTTGTTGATTCAAACACAAAAAGATTTTTGAGTGTTTTAGGTGTTTTTGGAAAGTATTTTGTTTTTACAAAAACTGAAAAATTTCAAAAAACAGTGTTGCCCTATTTTGGCGACTCAGTCGCGGGTCATCCAAGTCGCATGCTTCAGTCGCGAGCTCACATGTTAATTTTGGCGACTTGCTTGCGAGTGAAGGGTCCAGTCACGAGGGGTACATAGAGATTTTCGCGGCTTAGCTCGCGACTCCCTCGCAGGTAGACCTTCCAGTCGCGAAAAGCACTTAGAAAATTTTTTCACAATTTTTCCTTTGAGTGTTTTGGCAGCTTGCCCTAGCGTCTTACTAGCGACTTGTCTCAGTCGCGATAACGCATGTTCTACATTTCGAAGACAGCTTTTAAAACTTTTTCAATTTTTCCCTCGAATTTTTGTGACTATTCACTGTCTTCCTCATTTCTCTCTCAACTAAATCTGACCAAAACACTCCGTGTCACACATCTCAATCTCCATTTTTGCATCATTCCTTCTCCAATCTTCAAGAAAAAGGTATGGGTTTTCTCTGTCGTACTTGATTTCTTCATGTTTTGAGAATAATTTTCTTTTTGTTGGGTTGTCACTGTGGATTGAGATATACTGTGCGACATGTTCTTGCTTAGATGGCTGGGTATCTGCTTGTCTGGTGTCTTCATTGTGTGTTTTCCAGTGGTTATATACTGATTTACTCTATATTGTGACAACATTGGGTTATTAATGACACATGATCACTCATTGTCTTTTTCTAGACATTCCCATCCAGTTATTAGGGTTTTCTTCATTATCTATATGTGGACACTAACCCATTGCTAATGATGTCTCTTGTATTGTGTTTTTGTTTTCCCTTCTGTTACATGATGTAGACTACAAATGTCTCCATTCAAGAAAGCAGCTGTGAAAGGAGGTGGTTCCAAAGGAAAGGAGCCTGTCATTGATGTTGATGATTTCTCACCTAAAACAAAAAGGACTTGTTCCCCATCAGGAGTGTTCGATCTTAACAAGTTCAGATCCTATGTTGCCTTTTAGACCCATGAGAATTATTTCCGAGATGCTACACCATTATTGGAAAAACTTGTTGATCAATTTTCACTTCATGACACTGAAATTCCACAATGGTTTGCTCACAAGGATTGGAATTATCTTCTCTCCGATCTGGATGAAGCTTTTGAGAATTTGGTAAAAGAATTTTATGCCAATGCAATTATGGAAGGTGAAGAACTCAAGTGCTAGGTTAAGAGAAAAAGTTTTTCAGTCTCTCCTGCATATTTGGCAGAGATACTTCACATCAACCAGCCGATGCTTAAAAACCCACCAGTTTATGATGATCTTTGTCCATATGAGGAACTGCTTAGGGATAGTCTTGGACAAGACTTGGAATTCTCCTCCAATGGAAACTCAGTTAGCGTTTCCTCTCTCCCTCCTAAATTGAGAGTGCTTACAATAGTGATGTTCCACAACTTGTACCCCTTATCCAGCATTGGGTATATAAACCTCGGACGTGCCTTGTTTCTTCATGACCTAATCTCCGATGTAAAGATTGACATTTGTGCCCATATCTTTCACGTTCTGTGCAAAACGGTTCTACGAACTGAGTCACGAATATGTGTTCCTTTCTGTTGTCTCATTTCTAGGATTTTGAAGCTTAAAGGAATTCTCCCAACAGCAGATGAGTCTCCCTGCACAAAATCGTGTTCGATCAATATGCGTACAATCAACACAAGCATTGGTCATAGTTGGAAGAAAGTCAAACCAGAAACTTCCACATCTCACAGTGGTTCGCGCTTTAGCACATTATCCCTTGATGAAAAACTCGACAACATTGTGACATCTATTCACAAGTTGAGTACCAAGATGTCAGAACTCACATCTATTTTACACCATCACAACACTCGGTGGGATATGAAGTTTACCTCCCTACAGACTCAATTGGATCAAATTCAAAGGAAGCTAGAAGAGGATATGTAGCTATTCCATGACAAAAAGGGAGATGATGTCATAAGAGGAATACAATGAAAGGGGGAATGTTAGCTTGATCAAAGGGGGAGGAAATTATCTAAGGGGGAGATTTCAGCAAGTAGTTTAAACATTTTTACTTTAAGCATTTTCAGCAAGCAGTTTAAACATTGTTTTCTTTAAGTTGTTATTCAGTTTTCCTCTTGTTTGTACCCATGTTGCTTTTGTAAGCTTTTAGGGTTGTGTTTTATGCATAATTTGTAGGCTTTATGGTGTGTACCATGCTTTAAGAAGCCTTTATGCATTGTTTTTTCAGTACTTCCAATTAAATGTCATGCATTTTCCTTTTAAGTATTGTCACTCTTATGCCCTTGTAGAATTGTTCCTAGATGCATATACTTAGTGTATTATGCATTGGTTGACTGTTGGGCATGCAAGTGATTTGCATTGAGCTTATTAGCTTGTATGTCCAAGTGTTCATTCCAAGTGTGAATGAGCATTATGATCATTACCTTGTAGTGATTGCTTATTTGATTAAGCCATGGTTTGGCTCTTAACTCCATCTTTGCTTGATCATATCATGCTTGCTTCATATGCATTTCATGCTTTTCTGCATACAATGATCATGGTGTATTGTTGTGTTTCAGGAGATTCATGTTCATATGATTCAAGAGCTTCACAGTTTCTAGAATTTGTTGTGAGTGAGTTATGTTCAACTGTTCCCAACTCACATGTTAAGTCTAGAGTCTGTTTTAGGGTTTTGTCACAGAATAGCCAAAGGGGGAGATTGTAATGTTGAATTTAATCAACCATCTTGTCGGCTTTATTCCGTGCCAAATTTGCTTGTATTTTAGCAATTAATAACCCTGTATTTAGGTGGGAATCATGTAAGGGTAGTGTGTGAGAGAGTGTGAAAAATTGCTCAAGTTTGTGCAAAGAAGCAGGGACTCGCGATTGGATCTCGCGGGTGGCTCGTGGCTGCCAGCCACCAGATTGTTGCACACGTGCCAAGCATGCCAGAAGCTGAAGTGTCGCGCCAGCTGTTCACTACAGGACAAAAGTCCCAGGCTGGCCAGGCCGTTTGCTCGCAGCTTAAACTCACGACTCAACCCAGTCGCGAGGTCAAGTCGCTAGAACACCCTGTTTGGTAATATATGAATTTTCACATTCCTTCTCACCCTACGATATATATACCCTTATACCCACAATTTAGAGAGAGCTTCTAGAGAGAATTTTGAGAAAGAAACCCTAAAGAAAACAAGATTGACTCATCCACAATCTTTACCTAAGAGACTCTTCAAATTCCTCTACTCTCTTCCTCTCCATTGTCAAATCCTTGAGAGGCTCATTACCAAAACATTTTCTCACCATATCCATTTCTGTGAGCAGGTTGTTTGGTGTTTTGGGAAGCAGTTAGGAAGGAACCAATTTCACATTGGTTGATGCTATGGTCAAGTAGCGGAATCCAGGAAGCTAAAAAAGAAATAGGTTCGGCGCAACCTCATTGGAGCAAGAAGCTTGGAGGGCTTAGGTACATCGGGTAGATTAGGCTTGGAGGGTCTATTGTTGTTCATGTATCCCAACTACATTTTCCAGTGGATTACTTACCGCTTGGAGGGCAGCGGAGAGGTTTTACGCCGAGGGCTTCGGTTTCCTCTTCCATAACACATCGTTGTGTTGTCCTTGTGTTTGCATCTCTCTTCCCCTATCTTTGCCTTTGATGTTCTGTTGTGGATGTGATTTTAAATTGGCTTAGATAGTTTATCAATTCTGTTTATAGCTTGTGTTCATTTTCCGCACACTTTGTGTTTGTTATAGAGCTTGAATTGGTAATTTTTAATTTGGGGGTCTAAATGTTTATAGTGTATTTTACACTATTTGAACTTTCAAGAGCCAAATGGAAACTCTAGCTGAAAAGCTTCATATCATGGAGGGCCCCAGTGCCCATGGAAGTGTTGATCTAAACAGTCTGACCAACTTCCCTCAGATCATTATGCCTCCCAAGTTCAAGGCACCAAAGTTTGTCAAGTATGATGGTACTGGAGATCCTTGCGCACACTTGGGCATGTTCTGTAGGAAGATGGCTCTTTATAAGGACAATCATCCTCTACTTTGCTAGATTTTCCCTAATAGTTTGACTGGCCCTACATCCATATGGTATGTGAGATTGGAAAAGACCTTTAGCTGGAGGGAAATGGCCAACGCTTTCCTAGAATAATACTAATTCAACACCGAGATTGCTCTCGACCGCATAGTCCTTATAAGAACAGAGAAGAAGTACAACCCCCCATGATGGAAAATGAGTTGATAAAATGGTTCATTGACAACCTTTAGCCTCCTTACTATGAGAAGAAGATCAGCATCCAAGTCACCCATTTTGCTGGCCTCATCCCTATCGGGGAGCATATTGACGAGGGTATTAGGAGCAAGAAGATCATGGATCACGAGTCTTTGATTTCCATGGTCGAACAACAGGTTCAGAAAATGACCGGCCGCAAGGCTAAGGAAGCTGATATTCATATGATTGACAATGCATTAGAAAGGCCTAGGGGTATTACTTCTGCTTATGCAATCCAAGCTGCTAAACCTTATCAACAACAGGTTTAGTCTACTCAAGCACCTAACCGAGCCTTTAATTAGAGAGGGAGGCCAGACTTACCTCATCCCTTGATAAGGGAAAACTGGAAGTACACTCCATTACCCATGCCTATGGGGAATCTCTACGCTTACCTGTTTGAAAGGAAGTTAATGACCCCGATGTTTTCCAAGCCTAGAGAAGGCCCTCCATCTCTTGGCTTTGATCCATCCAAGAAGTGTGAACACCATTTTAGGGCCGAGGGGCATACCCTTGAAGAATGTTATCATTTCAAGGACCATGTCCAGGATCTCATAGACAACAAGTTGATACAATTCGATAATGTAGTTGCTCCGAATATCATCACCAATCCTTTGCCACCCTATCAGGAAGGGAATGTGAACGCCATCATCACAATGGAAGAAACGGTCCCAGATTTGTCCTCACCGTCATTCCCATGGAATGCCATGCTCCAAGCCTTGGTTCAAGAGAGCCACCTTGATCTTAAGGGTATGGAAACCCCAGGATTTGATTGGGGAATTTGTTCATTTGCGATAGTGGAGACAAGCATGCCTTATTTGATTGTAAAGTGCTTTAAGCACAGGTTCAAAGTCTAGCCAACCACGGTATTATTTGGATTAAAAGGGAAATTGTGCGAATAGATGATTGCATGGCAGCTAACCTATCTCCTTTAACGACCCAGTCAAGAACCAGCTACAATGCTATATTAGTTGGGTCGAGGAAGGATTGGGACGAATATCTACAAAAACACCTTGGTAAGGTTACCTCAACACCTCCCTTTTTAGTAGTCATTGAAGAGATCATAGAATCACCTGCGGATTCAGGGTTATTAGATTCAAGAAAAGATAAAATCCCGCCAACGATCAAGGGGTTCACTCCTCTGGTTCTTGCATTACCTGTGATCGCAGGGCTAGCTTCATCATCAGTTCAGGAGGGAACTGCTATTGTTCCCGCTATTCGAGGTTTTGATCCTTTTATTCTGTCGAGGCCTACCTCTGAAATCTCTGGGGTATCCAGTTCAAAGCCCTTAAAGCCATTCTACCAAGTCCAATGGTCATTAATTCGAATTTGCAAACTTAGGAGGGCGTTATCATTTGCATGCCGAAGTTGTTCCCTCATAAAGATAGCCATCGTGTCCCATGGAAATACGATGTGTCCTTGATTTCCTCTCGAATCGGAAAAGAGGAGGTCTACTCCAATATCTCTTTAGGTCTATCTGGGCTTACTAGGAGTGGCCGCTACTATAATCCTGATGAGCTAAAAAAAAAAAAAAAGGAAAGAGATTGGCAAGGGTACAATCGAACCTGTCAAGAATAGGGTCACAATCAAAGAAGCCGAGGAATTCTTGAAAATCATCAAAAACTCATAGTACAGTGTGATTCAGCAGCTAAACAAGTATGCTTTCCTAAGGCATTCGGGCAAAGTACCAGATTTCCACGGCAAAAATCCGGTGACATGTCACCTTACTTACACGGTGGAAATTAGGCATCGTTTTGCCTTAGGTAACATAAACTGTGACAATCACATCGGAAGGGGTGAGCAAGTATATATATATGATAGGCAAACACGAATTAACCCCTTGTGACAAATTAATTTATTAATTAACCAAGTTTATTAATTAATCAAATTAACATGCAAAACACGTGGTAGCACAAACAAATCACCAAACAACTAAAGTATGCAGCGGAAAATAAATTACACGGTGATTTGTTTACGAATAGGGAAAACCTGATGGCAAAAACCCCATCGGGTGATTTTCAAGTCACCACTCCCGAAACTCCACTATTATCACAACAAGCAATTACAAGTAAAGGAATCCCAAGTACCTTACCAACTTACAATTGAACGCTTACTCCAATACCCAATTGGACTTGTTCTGTAGTGACAGTTCCCCTTTTGATGCACGGCTCCAAAGTACATGACTAACCAATTGCGTGGATCCCAGTACGCGACTTCAATCACCAACTAAGAAGTTTGTTGGCTGCTAAGTTCTTTAATTCATTCCAACAATGAAGATCAAGAAGATGCTTGGTCACAAAACCCAATAGTGCACATACACAACAACTTCTTCACAAGAATGATGAACTAGGGCAAGAACTTCGTCTCCGGTCACAATTTGCTTGAACAGAGTTTTCTCAATGCTTGTGCAACTTGCCAACTTATTGACGGCCCTTAAAATAATCATTGTATATGTTTAGGGTTATGTGAAAAGAAGACTTAAACACATAATCACGGATTCCAAGAAATCATATCAGAATTTTGAATTTCTTAAATCTCGACAGATAAGCTGTCAAGCAGCTATCGAGCTAGCTGTCGAGTTTTAATGAATTTGCACTTTCAACTTGTTTTCTTGGATAGACTTGATGACTTTAACACTTGATCTTGAAACCTTGTTTCTTGAAGTATTAAAAACATCCTAGAATTGCCCAATTACAAGTAAAGTGCGTTTTGTCAAAGGGTTAGCCAATTACATAAAATAGTGACATATGATCCTAACATGTGAAACACATATGTCCTAACAATATACAAACATATGCACAATGCAAGCACACAGAGCAAGAATGTAATTGCCTACATCCCTAAAGCATGGCCCAAAATATAGATGCAAGAAAATAAAGAAGAGTCGCCATACTCTAGAAATGAGGATGAATGGTATATGGAATGATATACCTAATACAACCCATCTAAGAGAGAAAGGAGGAAGGAAGGAAGGGGCTTTTAAAGAGTACATAACCAAATGGGAAAGGCTAGACCTTTAAAACTACTGAACATTGCCATTTGGCTTATATCTACATGTTTTCATCTTCACCCTTTTTTGCTTACGCATGTAAGACCGTGCCCTAGCTCCATGCGTTCTCGCTCCATGTGTGTACATGTAAAGGCAAAGACAAGAAACCAACATACAAGCAATGGAAGGAAAAAATGCAAAAAGGAAATGAAAGAGGCATAAAGAAGATAAGCATGATAAAAGGCAAACAAGAAAGCAAGCAAAAGGTGGTGTTCGCGAGGGATAAATGTAGGTTTGGATTGAATTTCCATAACTTCACTGTGTTTAAGCATGGACGATGTACTAGCAAGCAAGACTCATGCATGGACATGTAAGAAAGCGTGTAAAGATGCATAAAAAACGAATGGGTGGCACAAACAAGCATGGTAAGCATAACATTGTGCGGAGCAGAAATGGGAAGGGTACGCATGGAGCGACCTAACATCCGAAGATGCCTGCCAAATGGTTAAGCCCGAGGAGGGTGCCAAATATGGCAAAGCCTAGAACTAGAGAGGTTGACACAGAACATAAAACATAGAAGCAAGCAAGCATAGACATGAAAATAGGATGATCCAAACCCTTTGATGTGGGCCTTGGTGTATGGATAATGACAAAGACCACAGGGTCTAAATCAGGTCCTAACCATTAGGCCAAAACATAAGAAAGTGCAATAAAAGGAACAAAAGGGCTACAATAGCACATGGCATGACAAACGTAGCCTAGGTCTAGGCACATAAACATGGTATGGAGTGCACAAGCATATGGAAGATAGTATGAAGCATGTAGAGAACATCGATCTAAGCATGTAAACACACCGATCTACACATATAAGCATGGAAATACGCATGTAGGCATGTAAAAGTACATCTAAGCATGTGGATGTAAGCATAAAGCATGGAAGAACACAAATCCAAGCATACAAGCATGTGAAGGCATATACATAGGCATAGGAGCATAGAATATGCATACAAACATGTAGATCTAAGCAGGCCATGGCCGGAGACATAATAGCAAGCATGTGAGCATGTAGACTGATAGGCCACGAAAGTATTGACCCCTTGTGATGAATTAACCAATTAATTAGCCAAGTTAATTAATAAATTCAATTAGTATGCAATAAGCGTGGTAACACAAACAAATCACCAACCAAGTTAAAATGCAATGGAAAATAAATTGATATGGTGATTTGTTTACGAATAGGGAAAACCTACACGGCAAAAACCCCATCAGGTGATTTTAAGGTCACCACTCCTGAGAATTCATTATTATCACAAAAAGCAGTTACAAGTAAAGGAATCCCAATACCTTATACCAACCTACAGTTGAACCCCTGCCCCAATACCCAATTAGACTTGTTCTGTAGTGACAATCTCTCCTTGCAATGCATGTCTCCCAGTACATGACTAACCAATTCGATGCGCGAATCCTAGTACGTGGTTTACTCACCAACTTAAGAAAGATATTGGCTGCAAAGTTCTTCAATTCATCAACATGATGAAGATCATGAAACTCCTTGGTTACAAAATCCTACGGCGTACAAACACGGCAGCTTCTTGAATAGAAAAATGAACTATGGCATATGTCTCCAGTTCACAATACACTTGTGAAAAACTTTTGCATTGAGTTGTATCCATTGTGATGACCCTTAAAATAATCCTTATATATGTTTAGGGTTGTGAGAAAAGAAAGCCCAAACATCTATTCACGGATTGGAGTGAAATCTACTCTGAAAAACTGAATTTCATAAACCTCAATAGATACTTTATTTGTCGAGCAGCTGTCAAGCATCTGGTTGAAACAGCTTTTTAAACCTTGATAGATACTAGTTGTCAAGTTTTAAAATCTAGCACTTCTTCACTTGTTTCTTGGACAGACTTGCATGTTTTTAACACTTGAACTTGAAATCTTGTTCCTTGAAGTATTAAACACATCCTAGATCTATCCAATTACAAGTAAAGTGTGTTTTGTCAAAGGATTAGCCAATTCTATATTGACATATGTTCCTAACAATGATTCACATATGTCTTTGATAGGCCAAAAACAAATTGACCTATTGTGATGAATTAATTCATTAATTAGCCAAGTTTATTAATTAATCAAATTAACATGCAAATACGTGGTTGAACAAACAAATCACCAATTAAATTAAGTGCAACTGAAAATAAATTAATACGGTGATTTGTTTACGAATGGAGAAAACCAATGCGACAAAAACTCCACCAGGTGATTTTAAGATCACCACTCCCGAGAATCCATTATTATCAAAACAAGCGGTTACAAGTAAAGGAATCCCAACATCTTATACCAATCTATAGTTGAACTCTTACCCCAATACCCAATTAGATTTGTTCTGTAGTGACAATCTCTCCTTGTAATGCACGGCTCCTAGTACGCGACTTCAATCACCAACTAGAGAAGGTTATTGGCTACAAAGTTCTTCAGTTCATTCAGACAATGAAGATCAAGAAGATGCTTGGTCATAAAACACTACGGTGCACAAACACAGCAACTTCTTCACAAGAACGATGAACTAGGGCAAATTCTGTCTCCGGTCACAATTTGCTTGAACAAACTTTGCTCAACACTTGTGCAACTTGTGTCCTCTTTGACGGCCCTCAAAATAATCATTTTATATATTTAGGGTTGTGAGAAAAGAAAGCCCAAACATACAATCACAGATTAGAGTCAAAACAAATCTGAAATTTTGTTTTTCATAAACCTCTACAGATAGCCATCTGTCGAGCAACTGTCAAGCCATAGGGTTAGAACAGCTCTTCAAGTTCGATAGATACTAGCTATCTAGCTTTAATGAACTTGCACTTTTCAGCTAGAATCTTGGACAGACTTGCATGGCTTCAACACTTGATCTTGAAACAAATTTTCTTGAAGTATTAAACACATCCTAAATCTACCCAAATACAAGTAAAGTGTGTTTTGTCAAAGAATTAGCCAATTACATAAAATAATGATATATGTTCCTAACAAGTGAATCACATATGTCCTAACAATCTCCCCCTTTGGTAATCCATGACAAAACCACAACAAACAAATAAACATATGAGATAAGTCATAAATCACTCAACTTATACTCACTTGTTGAATACAATAAAATTTATCCTAACACAAACTCTTGAAAATTTTTGCAAGAAGAGAGTTTATGGCAAGTAGACTTTGACAACCTGTATTTCTGAAACACTTTAAACAAAACTCATCATGACATTTTTGTATGAAACAGAAATAATAGATTGCATACAAGTAATAAAAAGCATGGGCATAATGAGAGAAAAGAAACAACATATGTAAGGGTAGGTGAAAGAAACATATATCAACATATAAAGAAGATAAGTACAATGTATGTAAAAAATGGTCACAAGACCCATGTACAAGAATAAATGTATCTAAAGTAGAGAAAAGAAAAAGATACAATATAATCCTCACTACATCCCTTAGATATCAACACCCCCCTTAACGAAATGGTCCTTTACTAACTCTCCCCCTAAGTGTGACTACCCTCATATACAAAATTACTCCTCATTTTTGTCACGAGTGATAAAGGGTAAGAGTGTCAAGTAGATATCTCATCAATACTAGAAGAGCTAGCATCTCCATCATCATCATCACTATCATCATCATCATCCTCAGCCTTAGAAGCCGCTGGAGGAGGTGAAGGAGAAGCCTTAGGAGTAAAGCCACCCATGACCGCCTACCGTCGAGCAATATGGCCGACACGAATGTTCACCTGAGACAACTCAGTAGAGAGTGTATCAAGGCGAGCATCCATGCGCTGAAGCTGCGTCATGATGTCCCCGAAAGATACATCGCCCATAGAAGAGGAAGAAGTGGATGTGGATGGAGTAGATCAGGATGGAACCGATTGAGAGGGAGGAGTTGCTAACCTAGACTGCCTCGACCTAAACTGCACCTCACTACGTTTAACGGTAGCGGCGTTTATGGTACACATAAAGGAAAAAAGGTCGAACGCTGAAGAGAGAACAGAAAAATGGCGTAAGATCCTCGTGATAGCTGAAGGAAATATGAGCTTATCACGGGACGTCGAATCCCTATGGACATCTATGATAGAAAGAATAAAATGAGAAGGAAAATCTATAATAAGATGCACAAGAAGGAATAACAAAAATTGAGCACGAGGCTCTGTGATAGAGTTATAGTGAGAAAGAGGGTGAAGAACAAAAGTCATAACCATGTTAAAAAACCGAGGGCCTTTTGTAAAGCCTGAACAGTGAGTGAACTGACAAACACCCCACTCAGAAAGGCGCTCACAGAAAGCCACTTGAGCTCATCTTTGGACACAGTCCTCAGACGCTCACAACCAAGGTAATCAGGAAACTTTACCTTATAGACACGGAGCACATTGGATACCAACTCCGGTGTGATAACTATACGCGTACCTCAAACGCGAGTATGAAAGAGAGGTACTAAAGAATCGAGTCTATGCATGTTGGGGTAAAAATCCTGTTTCAAAACAGATGGACATGTGACCGAGACATCACACAATGACTCCCAACCCCAATTGTGAATGACATTGGGTAGGTCAGTGTCGACGAAGTCCGCCAGGATGACTTGGCGTTCAAGAATGAATGCCTCGTCGAGAAAAGTTCTCTGAGAAGGCCTTTCAGGCATCCTCATCATGGAACTGAATATGTGATGGAGTAAGATCAGAGGAAGTGGATGCCCTAGAACGAAGAGGGTTCTGGGATGGAGTAGACTTGCGTTTAGGTGCCATAAACACAGACTAACGCAAACATAAGAGAGAAGGAGAGAGAGAGACAATCAAAAAAGTCCCAAAACAGTTCAAATAGCAAGTATATTGAAAAGAGAGTACGTATGCATGGGAATGCATGATCATGTGACATGCAATATAAAAAGTATCATGTGCTTAGCCTAATCCAATCCTACCAGCACACAATCAATTTGCACAAATTGAAATGCATGATAATACTGTTATAATGCTTATGTGATGCAATGCATGAGATTTTAAACTCATTTAAGCAACAATCCATCCCAAATTTCAACAAAAACTCATCAATTTTGAAAACTCCAAAATTTTTCAAAAACCCTAAAACCTAGGTTTCTAAACATGAAATGCATGAAAATGAGAGATTAGAAACTCACCAAGTGAAGAAAAACTTGGAAAAACCTTGAAGAAACCTTTAGGATGAAGTTTGGAGTGAGTGAGATAGGTTTGGGAGGTGAAAAGATGAGTCTGTTGAGAGAGAGATCGAGAAATGTGAGAAACAAATCGCGTTGAACCTTTATATAGAAGGTCAGTAAATCTCGACATATAGAGGTGTCGAGAGGTGTCAAGACAAGTGTCGAGAAAGGTGTCAAGTAAAAAGGCTTCGACAGATTCAGCTGTCGAGAAGGTGTCAAGGAACAATTCAACAGACACGATTAAAAAAGCTCAATCGATCCACTAGCTGTCGAGAAGCTATCAAGAGGTCAAGAGCTTTCTCGATCAATCCACCTAGCTGTTGAGAGGTGTTGAGATTGCGATAAGAAACAGCTTAAAAGCTCGACAGATAAGCTAGGTGTCGAGGAGTTGTCAAGATTGATTAGAAACAATTTTTCAAGAAGGGAAAAACACAGATATGAATGCAATCAAGCATGCAACTCAACCAATGATCCAATCAACAATTTAGACACTCAAAATCATCTCTTAACAAAAATTTTAAGTACATGGATCCCAAAAACACACACACACACACAAAACAAGTCTAACCAATTTTATATTTCAAAAACAAGTCAAGACAGTTTAGTGAGCATACATTAACACATGTAAACCTTGTGATGGCAAATCACATTGTACCTGCATATGTATCAAGAGTAGTAAAGAATATTGCTTGTTGTGTGCGAGAAACATCGCAAGATTGCATAAATGTATACATGTTATGACGATTTGAGATATGAGAAAATCACTTTAATTCACACACAATCATAACTGTTTAATGGGAACTATCACCTTCTAGGTACATCCTATAACTCCCACATCTCC
The DNA here is from genome assembly GCA_023055345.1 of Quercus wislizeni. Taxonomy (NCBI): domain Eukaryota; kingdom Viridiplantae; phylum Streptophyta; class Magnoliopsida; order Fagales; family Fagaceae; genus Quercus; species Quercus wislizeni. Next base: position 30,231,081 of record JALGQJ010000006.1, read on the forward strand.
TTGAATACACGCTTGTAATCATATATAAAGCTTTTTTTTTTTTTTTTTTTTGCTTTTTATTTTATATTTTTCTTTTAAGCAAATCATGCATGGGCATATAAGAGATAGAAAAGAAATACCAAATTATGTTAAGCAATTGACATTCCAATTTTACTATGCTGAAGCACACAAATGTCATTCATAATTGGCGGGCAATAATGGTGAGATGGTTATTTATGCCTTTCTCTTAGAATTTTATAGTCCTTCCCATCAAAAAGAGTAATACAAGTGTTAAGTACAAGAGATTACTCAATCTTACTCGTCACAAACATGAGTCACAAAGCTCACTTGCTTAGTTGTGCATGGAGATGCTCATCTAAGCTACAAAAGATATAAAGTTTAGAAAACTTTGTTTCAATGGCCATCCAAAGTACACAAGTACCAATGTACACAAAACACACATTGTTTTTGTATTTTTCTGATTTTTTTTTTTATATAAAATAAATAAATAAAACTGAAAACAACAAACAAAAACATGTTAAGCCTTTGCAAAGCATAAAACTAGACTGACTAAAAAAAGAACAAAACACACAAGTTATGCAAAAACAAAAACACGAAGAGAGAGAAGAAAGTGATAGAATCACTTGAAGCCCTTTTCCTTCCACACCTTGGAAGAACCATTCCTTTGATTAAACCCTTGAACCGGCGGTGAGGGGGAAGAATTGAAATTGTTCAAGTTCAAAAGGAACATGAGGGCTTTGAGAAGATCTCCAAGGGGAGCAAGAAAGGATTGAAGCTGATTCTAGCTTCCAGATGCTATCATACCGTTACTCTGTTGAATGGCTAACCACTTATAGTAATTAGGTAGAGTATGACTGGCTACTCCACAATGATGACAGAGATGCTGCTTCTTCTGTTTAGGCTTTTAAGAGTTATTCTTTTTAGCCCTAGGGTTTTTAGCTTCTTTTTTTTCAAGCATAGGAGGTGCTCTTAGGATAGATTTACCTTTGTCTAAGTTCTCACTAGCTAAATCAGTTTTGACATTATTGTTCTCAATTTCAACATTATTAACAGAAGGAACAAAAACAGTAGAAATAGTAGAAGCAATACTAGGAGAAGAGAAATCATACCCTAAACCGGTTAGATCTAAAGCATATTTTTGAAGACTGGGCATCTCATCGAGCTTTACACTTGAAGTCCTCTCCAATTGAGCCCTGACTTGGAACAGCTCTGCTTTAAGCTTCTTGGTCTTCTCAACCAAGAAATTATTATCAAATTTCAGTGCTCCAATAGTTTGACTGGCTTCATCAAACTTTGTGGAAAGCTCTTTTTGCTCAAGCTCCACATCACTAAGCTTCTTGGAGGCCAACCTATACATCTTCTCATGCTTCTCTGAGACCTTGTATAACTTTGCATAGGCTGTGTAGATGTCATCTTGTTCATCCATCTTCTCAAAATTGAACTTCACCAATTCCTCTTCTTCATACACATCTTCAACAATCCCTTCAGTAGGATTGACAGTAGCAGTGAAGACATTCAAGATTCCGTCATCTTCATTGTCGGAATCATCCCCAAGCTCAGTGTCGCTCAAAGTAGTAGCAAGTACCTTGCTCTTCCTAATGGTCTTGAGATATGTGGGGCACTCCTGTTTCATGTGACCAAACCCTTGACACCCGAAGCACTTCGGTCATGAGGGAATAGTGTACTGACTACCATCCCTAGTATCCTTCTTCCTTTTATCTTGACTCTTGAACTGAGAAGAACTGGATTGCCTACGGTCCTTGTCGAAGCCCTTCCCATTGGCATTCTTCATGAACTTCTTGAATTGCTTGGTGATGTAGGACTTCATCTTAGAATCTTCATAGTCTGAAGACTCATCCGTGTCACTGCTCTTAGCCTTCAAGGCCATGCTTTTGCTTTTGCTCAACTTACCAATCCTCGTTAACCCTATCTCGTAAGTCTGTCGATTACCAACCAGCTCTGTCAAAGGAATCTTGTCAATGTCCTTTGATTCCTTGATCGCCATAATCTTGGCATGAAATCTCTCAGGTAGAGACCTGAGCACCTTTCTCACAATCTTGGGTTCAGGAATGGTTTCCCCAAGATTGAAAGCTGAGTTCACTATGTCCTTGAGCTTGACATAGAACTCATCGAATTACTCATCCTCCTCCATTTTATTCTCTTCGAAGCTTATAGTAAGCCTCTGAAGCTTCATATCCTTGACAGCTTAGTTCCTTCATAGGTTTTCTAGAGGATGGTCCATGCTTCCTTTGCAGTTTCAGTGGAGGATATCTTCTTGAATTCCTCATTAATGACTGCACTGAACAAAGCATTCAATACCCTGCTATTGAAGTTTGCCGCCTTGATCTTGGCTTCATCCCAATCGGCCGACGCTTCCTTCGGCTTGGTCTAACCTATCTTCACAGCTTGCCACACCTTTTTATCTAGAGACTGCAAGAAAGCTCTCATGCATACTTTCCAGTATACATAGTTAGTGCCATCAAATAAAGGAGGTATAATTATATCATCTATCCATGACAAACAGGGGTCAATTAATCAACACAACAAAGATTAATCTGAATTAGAGTGTGTCGGCTCTGATACCACTTGATAGGCCAAAAACGAATTGACCATTAATGATGAATTAAATGATTAATTAGCCAAGTTTATTAATTAATCAAATTAATATACAAATACGTGGTAGCACAAATAAATCACCAATTAAACTAAGTGCAGCGGAAAATAAATTAACACGGTGATTTGTTTATGAATGGGGAAAACCAACGTGATAAAAACCCCATCGGGTGATTTTAAGGTCACCACTTCTGAGAATCTACTATTATCAAAACAAGTGGTTACAAGTAAAGGAATCCCAGTACCTTATACCAATCTACAGTTGAACCCTTTCCCCAATACCCAATTGGACTTGTTCTGTAGTGACAATCTCTCCTTGTAATGCACGGCTCTCAGTACGTGACTAACTAATTACACGGATCCTAGTACGCGACTTCAATCACCAACTAGAGAAGGTTGTTGGCTGCAAAGTTCTTCAGTTCCTCCAGACAATGAAGATCAAGAAGATTCTTGGTTACAAAACCCTATGGTGCACAAACACAGCAACTTCTTCACAAGAACAATGAACTAGGACAAATTCTGTCTCCGGTCACCATTTGCTTGAACAAACTTTGCTCAACACTTGTGCAACTTGTGTCCTCTTTGACGGCCCGTAAAATAATCCTTTTATATGTCTAGGGTTATGAGAAAAGAAAGCCCAAACATACAATCACGGATTGGAGTCAAAACAAATCTGAAATTCTGTTTTTCATAAACCTCGATAGATAGCCATCTGTCGAGTAGCTGTCGAGCAACTGTCAAGTCATGGGGTTGGAACAGCTTTTTAAGCTCAATAGATACTAGCTATCGAGCTAGCTGTCGAGCTTTAATGAACTTGCACTTTTCAGCTTGAATCTTGGACAGACTTGCATGGCTTCAACACTTAATCTTGAAACAGAGTTTCTTGAAGTATTAAACACATCCTAGATCTACCCAAATACAAGTAAAGTTTGTCAAAGGATTAGCCAATTATATAAAATAGTGACATATGTTCCTAACAGGGACAATAGGACAAAATGAACAAACTTAGTCAGCCTATCCACCACCACCAAAACCACATCCTTTGACTGTGACTTAGGCAAGCCCTCAACAAAATCCATGCTCACATCAAGCCAAGATTTATTAGGTATAGGTAAAGTTTGCAACAACCCAGCTACATTACAAGTCTTAGCTTTGAGTCTTTGGCAAGTATCACATTCCTTGACATGCTTTTTTACATCTTCTCTCAAACTAGGCCAATAAAAGTCCCTCTTAACCTTATGGAAAGTCTTAAGGAACCCTGAATGCCCTCCCAAAGGGCTATTATGGACCTGTTGAAGCATAGCCACCTTCAAAGCACCACAAGAACCCAAATAAATCCTCCCCTTATACAAAAGTAACCCATTCTAAATTGAAAACCCTTTTGGAACTTCCTTTCCCAATTGAAAAGCATGGAAAATACCTTGCACCTTCTGATCAGAACCATAACTGGCCTTAAGGTCAGTCAACCAAGCTAGTGTTGGAAAAGAAACCATGCATAAAACCCCTTGAATATCATCACCATCATGACTAAAATCTTCAATCTCAACCTTCCTAGACAATGCATCAGCCACTAGATTTTCTTTACCTTTCTTGTACTCAACCACAAAGTTATACCCCAACAACTTAGCAAACCATTTTTGCTGAGCTGAAGTACCAATTTTCTGCTCCAATAAGTATTTTAAACTTTGCTGATCAGTCTTAACAGTGAAGGGTCTTCCCACTAAATAAGCCCTCCACCTTTTGATAGCAATGACCAAAGCCAAAAAATTCCTTTCTCATACGTGGACAAGGCTAGATTCTTACCTTTATGGGCCTAGCTGTGATAGGCAATAGGTTTGCCTTGCTGCATCAAAATAGCACCTATACCCCTCCCTGAAGCATCACACTCCACCACAAATGGCTTGTCAAAATTGGGCAAGGCCAGCATAGGTGGTTGGACCATAGCTTCCTTAAGCTAATGAAAAGCAAGTTCAACTTCCTTGGACCAACAAAATGAGTCCTTCAATAAGGCAGTCAAAGGAGCTGCAATAGTACCATACCCTTTAACAAACTTTCTATAATATCCTGTACGCCCCAAAAAACCCCTTAAGGACTTGATATCCTTAGGAATAGCCCACTGTTGCATGGCAGCAACCTTCTTTGGATGAGTATGCACCCTTTCAGCAGTGATCACATGCCCTAAATACTCCACTTTAGTGCATGCAAACATACACTTGGATCTTTTATCACATAAGTGGTTATGAGCTAAAATCTCCAAAACACTCCTAAGGTGGATAACATGTTCAGACACAGATTTGCTATAGACCAAGATGTCATCAAAGAAAACTAACACAAACTTCCTAAGAAAAGACTTGAATACCTGGTTCATCAAGGATTGGAAGGTGGAGGGAGCCTTGGTTAAGCCAAAAGGCATCACCAAAAACTCATAGTGACCTTCATGTGTCCTAAAAGTTGTCTTGGGTATGTCTTCATCCTTCATCCTAATTTGGTGGTATCCAGACCTTAAATCTAGCTTGGAAATAATAACAGCCCCATGCAATTCATCCAACAACTCATTAATAATTGGGATTGGAAATTATCCTTAACAATGATAGAGTTCAATGCCTTATAATCAATGCACATCCTCCATGATCCATCAGCTTTCTTAACCAACAACACATGTGAAGTAAATGGACTGCTACTGTTCCTGATTGACCCCACTAATAGCAACTCCTTCACAATCTTCTCTATCTCATTTTTTTTGATAAAAGGGATACCTATAAGTCCTTTGGCATATAGGCTGAGCTCCCTTTTTAAGCACAATGGAATGCTCATGACCCCTCAGTGGAGGAAGCTCAATAGAAGTCTCAAAAACTTGGCTAAACTCTTGTAGCATGGCATCTACTTCAGCAGGGATGCCAGCTTTTGATGCATCTGTCTCTACACCAGCAATCTGTAACAATAACCCTCTCTTCATTGGAGCTTTAAAGAATGTCTTACAATCCACAAAAGAAGAACCTAAGACTTAACTCAAACCTTGCAACAAGATCTGTTTATCCTTATACCAAAAGCACATAGTTAAAAGCTTGAAATTCCATTGAATTTCACCCAAAGTGCTTAACCACTGAGTGCCTAAGACTGCATCACAACCTCCTAATGCCAACACATGAAAATTAATGCAGAACTCCACTCCTTGGACAAACACTGGCACATTACTACAAAATCCTTGAGTCTTCACAATAGAACCATTAGCTACCTTGACTTCCAACACCTTTGAGACATCTACCCTTAGCGGTATACTATTGACCAAAGATGCATCAACAAAATTATGGGTGCTACCCGTATCTATCAAAATTACTAACCCATATCCATTAATTCTACCTATAACCCTCATTGTACCAGGTATGGGTGTTCCTGTGAGAGCATACAGAGTTATCTCAACCTCTTCACCAAGGTTAGACTGCACATGTCTATCAAATTTATTACCTACCTCATTGTCCACCTCTTCATCTAATTCAGTTATCTTCACCCCTGAGTTTTCCCCACAAACCAACTCAATTCCCTCCAAAAGAAATAATTTAGCATTCCTACATTTATGTCCTAGCCCCCACTTCTCATCACAATTGTAACAAAGACCCTTCTTCCTCCTTTCATCCATCTGTGTAAGGTTTATTCTCTTAATAGGTATACTAGGCTTAGTTTCTACCATACCATTATTACCACTACTTTTAGGCAAACCCAATATAGAATTCTTACCTGAATCTTGTTGATACTTGACACTCCTTTTGCAACTCATCACATATTCTTCTTGAATCTTGGCCAATCCAAAAGCTGCATTCAAGGATTGAAGGTTAAGCATCCTCACAAGTAATCGTATTTCATCATTCAAGCCACTCAAGAAGCAGCTGAGTTTGTGCAATGGAGATAGCCTTTTGATTCTGTTTGATACTGCTTCAAATTCTGCCTAATATACAGCCACTGTGGTAGTTTATCTCAACCTTGTTAATACCTCCATGGGATCATCATAGGCAATTGATCCAAACATCACATGTAAAGCTTGCACCAAAGATTCCCAATCAGAAAATACCCTAGCCTCCTCTGCTTCCTGGAACCATATCAATGCCTCCAATTCCATGTGAAAGGAAGCTATCAATAGCTTTTTTGCAATTGGGGTTTGGTAATACCCAAAATACTAGTTGGCTTTGTAAACCCAACTAGCAGGATCAACACCTGAAAATCATGGGAAATCCAACTTCACAAACTTTGCAAGAGACACGGTTGAAGAACTTGGAATTGAATTTGATTGCACATTCCTCTGAGTTGAATTTTGATTTCCATCTATGGAATTAAGCTTTCGTAAGATGACATTGATTTTCTGATTCATCTCGTTCAAGGTTCTAGTATGAATGCCTTGAATCTTTTATATTTCTTGGATGTCCTTATTATGGTGATCAGAGGTGGTACGAAGAGAAGTAATGGCTTCATTCACCATATTCATGGTAGCAGCTTATGTCTCAGTCATGGTAGGAACGATGCTCTAATACCAATTGTTAGGATTAAATTGGTGGATTTATGGTGTAGTTGGATCCAAGGTCAGCTAAGCCTCCAGAATAAAGAGAGAGAAGATAACAAAGAAAAAGAAAAGGAAAGGTTGCATTGAGAGAATTCACTTTGCTTGATTATCCACTATACAACTCCTTGGTCTCTTATACAGCACTAAGACAATTGTCAAAGACCCATTAGTCTCTAACTAACTCTAACTGACTTGCACAGTCCTAACCAACTTTAATGTATCTCACATATGGACATTTAGGCACGTATACTCACTGTTGCTTCACTGCTACATCACCACTTGCACAGCACTGCATCATAGCCTGCCCAGCACTACATCACTGCCTGCATCACAGCTTGCACTGTATCATCACGGCCTGCACTGCATCCCAACACCAACACCCTCTTATTATACAACATACAAACTATGCCTAACAAAATTCAAAGAATTTAAAGTTTTATTTAAATACTAAGAGTAGTTGCTTTTTTTTTTTTACATGTACTACCTTGCTATTTTTTTAAAGTGTACAACGTTGCTTTTTTTTTATTATTAATTTTTTATACATGTAGTAATATAATATATATATATATATATATAACCGAAGCTTCTGCTGGCACCATAATTTTCCATGTCAGCATCATTTAAAAAAAAAACAAAAATTCTAATTTTTTTTTTCTCTAAAACCCGATAATACATAAAACCTAATAAATGTAAGAAGATTTAATACCCACAGTCCTGACTTGACCTATTATGTGACTCATTCTCTTGAGAGATTGATTAGAGATTGGAGAGCAAAATCTGAATCCCAACACTAAAATCAAAGAATCTGCAATTGAAGCCAGCCTTCTTTGAAGAGCAAATTCTGAACTTGAGGTAAGAATTTCAATTGAAAGACTATCTACATGTTATTATTTTTAGCAATCTTGCTTATTTTAGGATAAGTGCTCCGCATATTAGGCCAAAAGCAACAGCTTTTGTATTTAGTTTTTTTTTTAAGATTAGCGTGGACTTTTGCCTATGTCTTAGCTGTAAAGGATTATGAGTTAAAGTTTTAATTTTGGAAGCTAATAACCTATTGTTGATGATTTGATGCTTGTGTTTGTCCTTTCTTCCTTACGATTCTAAGAGTTTGTTTGGCTAATTTACTTTGTTCAAACACAATCTGTATTTTATAATTTTCACTCAAGCCATAAATTCAACGTTTTTGTTTCTTTTGCAAGAAAAAAAGGTTTACATCATTGGTATTGAATTTTTTTTTTTTTTTTGTATCATCCAGCTTAAAATTCATTTAAAAATATGTAATATGCCATTTGATTTTGCATAATGATAGAGGCATTCATTAAAGCTTGCTATTTGTTAAGTCTCTCTCAACTCTCTCTCTAAATCTCTTCCTCAAATTTATAATATCTAATACCATGCCCATCTTGCATAATCATATATAACTAAGTTATATAACTTATATTTTAGACCAAGTTACAATTTCAACAACAAATACTGACATAGGAATTATATTTGTAGCCTTCTGTGACTTTTTGTGGCTAAATTCTTTTAAAACAGAGTTCTAAACATGTTTATATCTATAATTATTTATACCTATGACTTGATTTTCTCATGCTCAACCTTTACTACTCCAATGCAAAGAATTATTGTAGTTCTTAGCCAGTATTGATCATGAATGTTCAATTAGTGTATAATACATCTTGAATGTTTAGACCCCCGAATTACAAGTTTCTAGTTCAAGCTTATTATCAAACAATATATGTGCGGAACATAACCATAAGCTAATATAGAATTGATAAAAACAATCTAAACCATAAATAATTACAACCACAACAATAATTAAACGGCAAAGATAAAGGAAAGAGAGATGCAAACACAAAGACAACACAGCGATGTATTATCGAAGAGGAAATCGAAGTCTTTGGCGTAAAACCTCTCCGCCGCCCTCCAAGCGGTCAATAATCCACTAACGAATGAAGTTGGGATATATGAATAGCAGAAGACCCTCCAAGCCTAATCTACCCAGTGTACCTAAGTCCTCTAAGCTTCTTGCTTCAACGAGGTTACGCCGAACCTCTGTCTTCTTTAGCTTACCAGATTCCGCTATAACCCATAGCATCAACCAATATCAATTGGTCCCTTCCTAACTACTTCCCAAGCACTAAATAGCCTTCTCACAGATATGGGTATGGTGAGAAAAGGTTTTGGCTAATGTACCTCTCAAGGATGTAACAATGGAGAAGGTGAGAGTAGAGGAATTTGGAGAATCAAATGATGAAGATTGTGGATGAGTCAATCTTGTTTTTCTTTAGGGTTTCTCTCTCAAAATTCTCTCTAGAAGCTCTAAACATTTCGTGAGTATAAGGGGTATTTATACTGGTGTGAGAATGGAAAGTGAAGAGTTAGTTTTTCAAAAACAAAGCTGGCTGGCGACTTAGCCTTACGACTTGACTAAGTCGCAAGTTCAAGCTGCGAGCTAACTGAATGGCTAGTCTGGACTTCTTGTCCTGTAGTACTACAGCTGGCATGATGGTTCAGCTTCTCTACATGCTTCACTCGTATGTAGCCTCTGGCAGCTTGCCAGTCGTGAGCCACTCGCGAGATCCAGTCGTGAGTCTCTGCTTCAGTGCACAGTTTTAAGCATTTCTTCACATTCTCTCACACACTACCCTTACATAATTCCCACCTAAATACAGGGTTTCGAAATGCTGAATTACAAGCACATTGGCACGGAATAAAGCCAACAAGATGGTTGATTAAATTCAACCTTACAATCTCCCCCTTTGACTATTCCGTGACTAAACCCTACAACAAACTCTAGACTTAATGTGTGAGTTAGGAACAGTTGAACAAAACTCACTCACACCTAACTCTAGAATTTGTGAAGCTCTTGAATCATAAGAACAAGTATTTCCTGAAACACAACAACACAATATGATCATTGTATGCAAAAAACTTGTAATGCATATGAAGCAAGCACAATGCAATCAAGTAAAATGGAATTATGCAACAAACCATGGCTTGACCAAAAATAAACAATCACTATAAATAGTGACCATAATGCTCATTCACACAAGGAATGAACATCCGGACATGCAAGCTAATAAGCTCAATGCAAAGAATCATTTGCATGTCCAATACTCAACTAATGTAACAATGCAAGGAAATTGTATTAAGGATATAAAATCCAACAAAGGGCACAAGAGTGGTGTACTTAAAGAAAATGCATAATATTTAACAACAAGTACTAGGCTACAAAGCTTGGGTACAAAAACAAAAATATTTTAAATAGCTAAGCATAATCATGAACTACGAGCAAAGCAAAAACATAGTTAATATAACAGAAAGCTTTTTCTCTCTTTCTCATATCACTACCCTTATCATAAGTCATAGGAGTTGTGATGAACTTGGAACATATATACCTGTAACTTGAAACACTTGCACAAAACACATTAGACCCTCAAGGTAAAGTAAGTAATAAAAGGACAAGTATAATGTAACAAGTAAATTGTGATCAAGTAAACATAATGTGAAACATGTGAGCAACTTGATCATACACCAAAACAGTCATAAAGAAAAATAAACAAAACAAAGTTTTCTTATTAATACAATGTCTTCTCCCCCTTGGTATATGCATCTCCCCTTTGGTATATGCATCTCCCTTATGTGTAAAGTTGTGATTTTCAAATATGTATTTTGTTGGCTTTTATTCCGTGCCAAATTTGATTGTAATTTTATTCAATCTTATGTACCCTGTATTTGTTGTGGGAATTTATTGTAAGAGTTGTGTGATAGTGAGAGAGAGTGTGAAGACTCAAGCAATTGAAGCAAGGAGGGTTTTTGTAGGTATCTCGCGACTAAGCATCTCGAGAAAAGATGCATGTGCCCTGCACATGACTAGAATGCGAAGAGTCATACAGATGGAGACAGTTGTGTCTCGCGAGTACCTCGCGGGTAAGGCCTTCTCGCGAGACACCAGCGAGACATTCTGTTCTGCTAAACTGTACTATTTGATACACACTTTTTGCACTTACACTATATATACCCACATTACCCACAAATGATAATGAGAGCCTCTAAGAGAAAACCCTAGCAAAAACACTTGAGAGTTAGAAATTGTTATACCAACAATTCTCTACACATTTGTTTGTGAAATTTCCTTATCTCCTACCTTTCCATTTCCATACCATTGAGAGGTTGATAGCCTAAACACTTACCACACCCTTTCAGAGTGTCAAGTGATCATTTGGTGCTACTGGGAAGCATTAGAAGAAGCCAAAGATGGCAGATGCAACATGGAGCTTGTTGCGGGACCCGGAGAACTAGACAAGACATGGTTTCGAGAAACTTTGATAGAGTAAGAGCTTGGAGGGCTTAGGTACATCGGGTAGATTAGGCTTGGAGGGTCTCTTGCTAACCTATGTATCCCAACTAATTGTCTAGTGGATCAATTTTCGCTTGGAGGGCAACGGAGAGGTTTTTCGTCGGGTTTTTCGGTTTCCTCTTTGATAACACATCGGCGTGTTATTTGTATTTGCATCTCTCTTCCCTACTCTTGTTTATTTCATTTTACTGCTGTGTTGCTTTAAATATGGATTAGAGTAGCTCTTTTGCTTGTATGCTTGTGTTTACACTATTCCGCACTTAGTATTAAGTTAGTATAAAATCAACCAAGCTATAACTTTAAATTGGGGGTTTAAACAAGCTCTTGTGTTTTTAACACATTTTTGAGTATTTAATTGGTATCAGAGTAGGTACACTCGCTGTGGTTTAAATACTTGAGTGTGATCCTTGACCTCATTTGAGATGGATCGATCTCAATCTTTGAATGTTCCACCATATTTTGATGGTAGTAACTATGCCTTTTGGAAAGTCCGAGTGAGGGCATTCTTGTTGTTAGGACATATGTGTTTCTTATGTTATAGAACATATGTCATGATTTTGTGTAATTGGCTTATCCTTTGACAAAACGCGCTTTACTTGTATTTGGGTAGACTTAGGATGTGTTTAACTACCTCAAGAAACTACGTTTCAAGATCAAGTGTTGAAACCTTCAAGTCTGTTCAAGAAATTAAGAAAAGTGCAAATTCATTAAAGCTTAACAGCTGGTCGATACCTGCTCGACACCTCCTATCTGTCGAGATTTAAGAATTTCAGATTTCAACTCTGATTTTCTTGGGATCTGTGAATTTTTCTATGGGCCCTCTTTTCTCCTAACCCTAGACATATAAAAGGATTGTTTTAAAAGTCGTAAAACGGTACATAAGTTGCACAAGCATTGAGCAAACTCTGTTCAAGCAAATTGTGACCGGAGACAAGGTTCTTGACCTAGTTCATCTCTTTCTCTTAAAGAAGTTGCTGTGTATTTGCATTGTAGGGTTTTGTGACCAAGCATCTTCCTGATCTTCATCATGTGGATGAACTGAAGAACTTTGCAGCCAATAATCTTTTTAGATTGGTGTTTTGAAGTCGTATACTAGGATCTGCACAACCGTTAGTCACGTATTTGGGAGCCGGGAAACTGTCACTACAGAACAAGTCCGATTGGATATTGGGGTAAGTGTTCAACTGTAAGTTGGTAAGGTACTTGGGATTCCTTGCTTGTAACCGCTTGTTGTGATAATAGTGGAGTTTTAGGAGTGGTGACCTGAAAATCACCCGGTGGGATTTTTGTCGTTAGGTTTTTCCCCATTTGTAAACAAATCACTGTGTCATTTATTTTCCGCTGCATAATTAGTTTATTGGTGATTTGTTTGTGCTACCACGCGTTTACATGATAAATTGATTAATTAATAATTTGGCTAATTAATTAATTAATTTTTATCACAATGGATCATTCAGTTTGTGGCCTATCACTTATGTTCAATTGATGATACTGTTTGGGATGTAGTAGAAGTAGGATAGACTAGGCCGGAGGTTGCTAAATCCACTTGGGATAAGGCAGCACTTGCGGCAGCTAACGCTAACAATAAAGCTTTGAATGCAATTTTTTGTGGTATTTCTCCAGATGAATTTCACAGGATTTCTCGTATAACAATAGCTAAGGAAGTTTGGGAGATATTAGAGACCACACATGAAGGAACAAAGAAAGTAAAGGATACAAAATTGCAGATGCTAACCACCAGATTTGAGGAGTTGAAAATGAGTGAGGATGAGTCATTTGACTCTTTCTACAGTAAGCTGAATGAAGTGCTTATTGGCAAGTTCAACTTTAGTGAGAAAACGGAGGACTCAAAGGTAGTAAAGAAAATCCTCCGATCATTGTCGGAGAGCTTCCGAGCAAAAGTCACAGCTATAGAGGAAAGTAAAGACTTGGATGAGATCAAAATCCAAGAGTTAATTGGATCTCTCCAAACATACGAGTTGGGATTGCCTTCTCATAAACCGAGCAAATCTCTTGCTCTTAAAACCATCACCGAAAGAATGGACAACTCAACCGAAAAGGATGATGTGGAGAAGGACATAGCATTCCTTGCAAAGATCTTCCGAAAATTTCTGAAGATGAAAAATAGTGGGAAGCCCTTCAGCAAAGGAAAGTGCTCTTCCTCCAAGGGTGATAGGAAGGAGTTCAAGAAGAAAGATGGGAAGGAGTTTCAATCCTCTCAAGGAATTGTGTGTTTTAAATGCGATGGCCATGGGCATCTCAAGAAGGAGTGTCCTAACTATTTGAGAGGGAAGGGCAAGGCATGTGCAATAACCCTTAGTGATTCAGATTCTTCCAATTCCGATTTGGAAGCGAGCTGTGATGAAGAAGGGAATTTCTCAGCATTTATGACTATTGCTCATGTTGAGTCTTCAATGGACTTGAATTTGTTTGTGCAAGAACTTGGAGAGCATAGTGATGAGGAATCCATGGGAATTGTAGAGGAATCGGATGCTGAAGAAGATGAAGATACAGCTGGTCTTCAAGAGAACTACAATTCACTTCTTGAAAAGTCTGGAGAATATGCAAGGGTGGCCAAGGCAGCCGTGAAAAAGATGAAGAAGGTAGAGGAGGACTATAAGAGTCTTCTAGTGCGCTATAAGGAGGCCAAATGTGAAATAGAGACGTTGAATGGAGAATTGACCGAAACCTACTCAAAGATGAAATTTCTTGAGCTTGAGCTTGAGGTGGTTCAAGCAAATGCCAAGGTAGAGCGAGTATCCATAAAGAAGCTTGATGATGTCCTCTCTCATCAAAAATCCTTCTCCAATAAAACCGGATTAGGATTCACCAGAGAAAGTAGTTCAGCTATGAATATCTCCAAAGAAATGAAGTTTGTGAAGGCCAAAGAGCCAATTGTAGTTACCCCTACTGTGGAGAAGGCAAAAGTTGAGAAGAAGAAGAATGTGGCTAACCAGCGGGTGTTGAACAAGCCCCGTAATCAATCTGTGGTCAGGTTTAAAACCAGAGCAAAATTTCTTCCATGATTGCAAAGAGGTCCTAGAACGAATCATGTGTGTCATCACTACGGACTTCAAGGGCACACCCGACCAAATTGTCATAAGCTAAAAGCATTGAGGAATGCTAGTGATCAAAGGTCAAAAGGACCAAGAAATGACAAGAGGACTTGGGTTGTTGAGCCATCAAGAGGTCGAAATGGTGATCCCGGAATGATGGATGTGATGAAGATGATTGGTGCATTTACCAACTGCTTGGAAAGCTTCACTAGAAAGTTTGAAAGTCCTAACTCTCGTACCCAATCCTATAGGGATATCACCCCAAACACACGTGACATATGGGTGAAGAAGGGTACTCATGCATGATCACTTTTTATGTCCATGCATCAATACTTCCAATGTTTAGGATCATAGGTTCATGCATCATACTATGCATTGCTTTCTGTTTAAAGCATGTGTTTCTTTTACAAATTTTGTTTTGTACTTGTGATTGTTGATCTTACTTTATTTGTTCTATTTTTAAGTGTGTTCAAAAATTCAAAAACCCATAAAATTTTGAAAAATCTTCAAAAAGTTTGATTGCTTGTGTTGTGTATAACACATAGGAGTTTGGCCTATTACCTTCATACTTATGGCGTAGTGCATTTATGAACTTAGCTTGTTATGTATGCACATATATCTTTGTGGGAGAAATCTTGAAAACTATGGGTGATTGTTGTAAATAGATCTTCAAGCTTGTCATGAATGATTGGTCAATAGTCTTGATGGTCTTGATACATGCATAGAATTGTGCCTATATATCTTCTCACCTTTATTTTACGTTTTTGCATTGAAGCTCACCAAATGTAAATCTCAAAATGAAAAGGGATTATGAGCTGCAAAAGCCTGTCGCACATACTAATATTTGACTAGGAAAAAGGGAAAGTGACTTTTGTATTGAAACATATGGTGCTCAAAAAGCCAAAGGCTAACTCTCAATGTTGAACTATCAAAAATTTCAAGCACCGTTCTCAAAAAGAGATGTATTATCCACCAAAAAAAAAAAAAAAAAGATTAAATGTTATGATTTATGTAAAAGCCAAATGAAAAGCTTCTAAGTCTTGTAATCATTCTCTTGTGGGAGGTCATATATGTTCATCTCTATAATTGAGATTGTCCACTTGATTTCGTACCAACTGTGTATGACTTGACTGAATTGATCATTGAAGCTTCACTCTGGTCTATGGACTATTCCACATTTGATACTCTCACACAATACACAAGACTTTGTTCAGATAATGCTTATCTCATTTGTGTGATTGTACATATTCAAATGTGATGTGTATGCTCAATTTCTTGTCGATCAAACCCAGAAAGATTTTTGAGTGTTTTATAAGTTTTTGAAAGTGATTTTGATACTTTTGTGTCTTTAGTTTTTGTTCAAAATGCAATTTTGTGTTTTTCTTCAAAAACTGGTTCAGAGGCATTTTTGCGAGTAGCTCACGACTTAAAACTTCCCGCGAAATTTGCTTGAGGGAAATTAAAAAGTCACATTTTCATACAGAAACCCTCGCTACTGCCTTGCGAGTACTTCGCGACTAAACTTTTCTCGCGAAATGTTTTTTGGCAAAATTGAAATTTTTTCAAATTCATACAGAGGCTATCGCTACTGTTCCGCGACTAGGAGCTTCTCGCAAAAGCTTCAGTATGTCTCGTGACTTATATCGCGACTGTCTAACCAGCGAAAAACGTGTGTTTTTAGTTTTTATGTAGCAAATGTGACATCTTTTCAAAACTCATAACTTCCCTCGCATTACCTCTCTCGAACCTGTCTCAACCCAAAATCAATTTTCTCTCAAACCCCATTAATTACAAGCTTGTTCTTTGCGATTTTAACTTTAAGGTATGTTTTCTAAAACATTTTCCTTTTGTTTGTCATAGATTATGTAGAAAATTAGTTAGGTTCTCAAATTGGGGATTTTTCGAAAATGGGTTGGGTTCTTAATTTTTGTGAAAATTTTTCCAAAATCTTGATTGGGCTGAGTCCCATTTGCCGTTTATGTATCTGTGTTGGCCCCTTGTGGCATTTTACGGTTGTATTGATGCATTTTTCAATTTGTTCATGCATTCTTCATAAGAGTTATGCACTGTTGCTTGATAGGTGTTTGTCAAAATGTCCAAGTGACATTCTTGTGCTGAATTGGACTCAAGTGAGT
The DNA here is from genome assembly GCA_023055345.1 of Quercus wislizeni. Taxonomy (NCBI): domain Eukaryota; kingdom Viridiplantae; phylum Streptophyta; class Magnoliopsida; order Fagales; family Fagaceae; genus Quercus; species Quercus wislizeni. Next base: position 30,247,800 of record JALGQJ010000006.1, read on the forward strand.
TCCAATGATAGGTTTTTGTCTTGTCTAATCATGCTTACCATGTTTTGGTCTTTGTCTTTGTGTTTCACACACTTTACCCATGTTGCACACACTGGACACACACTAGGACTATCTAGGCACAACTCATGCATTGTGATTATGCTTACTTGGTTTAATGCTTTTAGCATGTTGGTTGTGTTTATTTACTCTGTTTTTGAATTGTTTTTGCTCTGTTTTTTAAATTGTTGTACCTTTGCTTTGAACTAACATGTGTCTAATCATGTTTTGGGTTCTGTTTTGTGTTTGCACACTTGGTTCTTTTCTGTTTGTGTTCCTTTGCACAGATGGCTCCTACTAAGCATGCAGCCACCAAGAAATCAACTTCCAAACCTGCACGCACTAATTCTGATCATTTCAAGTCTGCTGAGGCTGATATGAGGTACAATGACTGTTACAACAAAGCCACAATTATCATGGAAAGGGTGGTTTAGTTGGAATCTCTTAAGGACACCTTTATCCCTAAGGTGTTCAAAGAAAGGACTTGGACCAAGTTATTGAACCCTGTTGGGATTGTCTACTCAGAAATCATAAAGGAGTTTTTCTCCAATGCTGTAGTGGACGGAGATCGTATCAAGTGCTGGGTAAGGCACAAAGAATTTGTGATTACAAAGGAGATCATACAAGATTTTTTGGAGATTCGTCCTCCATCTTAGCCAATTTCAATTCAATATGAAGATAGATTGGGGTCCACTGAGGATATGGTAGAAATTCTTAGTGGTACACTAAAGAAGTCTTCCATGAATACAATCCCTTTTTCACCAAAGATGAGGGCTTTTGCACATGTGATGATCCATAACCTGTACCTGGTCACCAACCTCACTACACTGTCACCTGGAAGTACAAAGTTTCTATACGATCTCTTTACTCACCAAGAGATTGATATATGTGGACATATCTTTCATCTGCTGAAGAAAAGCATTGAGAAGTAACATTCAAGAACAATTATGCCTTTTGCCTCACTGATTATGGGCCTACTTGCGTAGACAAAGATCAAATTCCCGTGTGGCCTCACTGTGGTTCCAAGGGACTATCCCATTGGTGCACACACAGTCACTAGGAGCATAGCCCACATCAAAGGTTCCAAAACAGGTGTGCATATGATACCACAGGATCGTGTTGCGGACGAGGGTGAAGATACGAAGGAGGAGATTGATAGATTCACTTTTGCCACAGAGCCATCAGCTCAGCCATCATCCTTATATGCGGCACACAGTAGACCAGTTTGCTTATGTCCAGGGTCAAATCACAGCCTTATCATCTCAGATCGATGATTTATCCGTCGACCATGGTTTAGACTCCGAATCTGACCAGTTCTAGCCCTTTGGCCATTCCTGTAAAAAAGGGGGAGAAAATTTTGAGGGGGAGCTTGCACAGTGTTAGGAGGAGCATAGGTTTAGACTCAAAAACATTGGTTTTATTGGTTATCAGTTTATTTGGGTTTATGTTTTTTGCTTCTATAACCACTGATTTTACTGTTTTTGTTTAATACTTCAGTACAACTTGCTCTTAAATGTTTCAGTTTATATTCAGTATGTTTGTGTTTATCTCTATGCTTTTATAGCATTTTCTTTGTACTTTTAGATATTGCGAATATGTCTTGAGTACTTCACACTTGTGCCTTTAGTAGGATTGTTCCTAGATGCATATACTTCGTGTATTTTGCATTGGTCGTGTGATTGGACATGCAAGTAATCATTAGTGATTGCTACTTTTTACATGTCCGAATGAACATTTACCTGTTATATGTTCATTGGAGTCATTCTTTAATGACTGCCCTTATTTGATCAAGATATGCTTACACGTTTTATAGTGTTTACAAACTTGATCGCATTTTACTTGCTCATGTACGTACCTTGTACTCAACTTGTCATAAGCTTAACAAAAGTTGTGTTTGTGTGCAAGTGTTTCAGGTTTTAGGTACATACGTGCAAGTTCTACACAGCTTCTAGATTAGGTGTAAGTGAGTTTTGCCACTGTTCCCAAACTCATGTTTAAGTCTAAAGTCTGTTTTAGGGGTTTTGTCACGGAATAGCCAAAGGGGTAGATTGTAAAGTTGTGATTTTCAAATATGTATTTTGTTGGCTTTTATTCCGTGCCAAATTTGATTGTAATTTTATTTAATCTTATGTACCCTGTATTTTTTGTGGGAATTTATTGTAAGGGTTGTGTGATAGTGAGAGAAAGTGTGAAGACTCAAGTAATTGAAACAATGAGGGTTTTCGCGGGTATCTCGCGACTAAGCATCCCGCGAAAAATGCATGTGCCCTGCACATGACTAGAATGCGAAGAGTCAGTGCAGATGGAGACAGCTGTGTCTCGCAAGTATCTCGCGAGTAAGGCCTTCCCGCGAGACACTAGCGAGATATTCTGTTCAGCCAGATTGTACTATCTGATACACACTTTCTGCACCTACACTATATATACCCACATTACCCACAAATGATAAGGAGAGCCTCTAAGAGAAAACCCTAGCAAAAACACTTGAGAGTTAGAAATTGTTATACTAACAATTCTCTACACATTTGTTTGTAGAATTTCCTCATCTCCTACCTTTCCATTTCCATATCATTGAGAGGTTGATAGCCCAAACACTTACCACACCCTTTCAGAGTGTCAAGTGATCGTTTGGTGCGCTGGGAAGCATTGGAAGAAGCCAAGGATGGTAGATGCAACATGGAGCTTGTTGTAGGATCCGGAGAACTAGACAAGACACGGTTCCGAGAAGTCTTGTTGGAGTAGGAGCTTGGAGGACTTAGGTACATCAGGTAGATTAGGCTTAGAGGGTCTCTTGCTAACCCATGTATCTCAACTGATTGTCTAGTGGATCGATTTCCGCTTGGAGGGTGGCGGAGAGGTTTTTTGCCGAATTCTTCGGTTTCCTCTTTAATAACACATCGGTGTGTTATCTGTGTTTACATCTCTCTTCCCTACTCTTGTTCATTTCATTTTAATTGCTATGTTGCTTTAAATATGGATTAGAGTAGCTCTCTTGCTTATATGCGTATGTTTACACTATTCCGCACTTAGTATTAAGTTAGTGTAAAATTAACCAAGCCGTAACTTTAAATTGGGGTCTAAACAAGTTCTTGTGTTTTTAACACATTTTCAAGCATTCACTATGGAATATCTTTCCTCCTACAAATGTGCACGAGAAATAGAATTTCTCCCCCTAAGGATGTGCATAAGAGCCATGTAAAAATGACAAAACCTCTTTGGTATACTACTCTAGAGTATACTCTCCCCCTTTTTGTCATGAATAGACAAAAGGCTAAGGAGAAATGAGAGCAAGAGATGAAGGTATGACTAATGATAATGATGCATGAGGGGTGCGAGATGAATGAGAAAATGAAATTCAAACTTAAGACAAAACAAAATGCTACAAAGTATAAGCTAAACAAGACATGCTAGGATGAAAAAACAAGGTCCCAATGCATGACAAGGGTAGCAAAGGTGTGTGCAAGAAGTAGCTATGTGCAATGCATGACTAATGCATGGAAAATGCACATGTGGGGCAAGGTGTATTAAAAACACAACCAATGAACCAAACATGTCCCTAATGAGGAAACATGAAAAACCTCAAAGTTTGGTACTCATCGGAGTCCAAACAAGTGAGAAAATGCCTAAGAGACATTTTATCAAACATCTAGCGTGCACACTATGAATAACAATGTGAAACAATACATGAACATCATGAAATCCACCCTTAAAACATGTTCTTTTTGCCACAATGGGCCAACATCCAAAGCAAATCAACAAAAGAAACCAATCCCATACAAAAATTTGACCAAAAAAAAAAAAAGGTTTTCCCAACCCTTATGATGAAAATCCCAACCAAGAACACAAAACTCTCCAAAACATAATCTAAGGATCAAAATCAATGAAACGAGTTTAGAATTACCTTAGAGATGTTAATGGAATGAAAAACCATTCAAATTGATTGGGTTTAGATGTAAAAATAGTGAAAAAGGGGTTCAAAAGAGAATGGAAGAGGTTAAAAACAGGTTTTCCACGAAAAGCTTTTTAAAAAGCTGTTTCTGGGCATTTCGCGACTGGGCGAGTCACGAAAATTTTCGTGAGTCGCGAGATGAGTCGCGAAAGCTTCTAGATGAACTCGCAACTAGGGTTTCATGATTGGTGAGTTGCGAGTTGAGCCATGAAAATTTTTGCGAGTCGCGAATGAGTCGCGAAAAAACTCTGACATCTGTTTTTCTACACATAACATGTTTAAACAATGAAAAACAAAGTAAGCACTAAACATGAACACAAAGAGTGATAAAAATTACTTCCAAAAACATATAAAATGATCAAAAATATTTTTGGATTGATCCATATATAGTTAAGCACACACACATCACATTTAAACAAGTATAATTGAACAAATGAATAAGGCACTCATTGAACATAAGGCATGTGTGTTGTGTGTGTGTATCAAGTGTGGAATAGTCCTTAGTCTAGAATGAAACTTCAATGATTAATTCAATCGAGTCATACTCAATTAGTACTAAGTCAAGTGGTCTATCTCAATTATAGAAATGAACATATATGACCTCCCATAAGAGAATGATTACATATCTTTGAAACTTTTCATTTGGCTTCTTTACAATTTATAACATTTGAACATTTTGAATCATTACATCTCATTTTGAGATCGATGCCTGAAATTTTGATATTTCAATTAGATGAGTAAGCCTTTGGCTTTTTGGGCATCATACATTTTCAATACAAGTCACTTTCCCTTTTTCTTAGTCAAATACTAGTATGTGCGACGGTTTTTGTAGCTCATTATCTTTTTTCATTTTGAGATTGACATTTGTTGAGCTTTATAAGAAAAAACAATAAAAAGTGTGGGAAGATATATAAGCACAAGTCTATGCAAGTATTAAAACCATCAAGACTATTGACCAATCATTCATAACAAGTTTGAAGATCGATTTAGAACAATCACACATATATTTAAAGATTTTTCCCATAAAGATATAAGTGCATAAAGAACAAGCTAAGCTCATAAATGCACAAAGCCATTTGTACGGCGGTACAAGGCAAAACTCACATAAGATATGTGCTCAAACATTTACGATCAAACTTTTTGAATTTTTTACTTTTTATGTGGTTTTGGATTTTTTACTCACACAAAACTAAAACAACAAAGTAAGATAAAAAACAAAAGCAATGCATACAAATAAATGCAAGATGCACAAAATGCATGAAGATATGACATTTAATGCATGAAGAGTCCTATAAAGATTGAAAAAATTAGATCAAGGACCAAAAGAGTAAAAGCTCAACCATAGGAACCTTCTTCATCCAAACACAATAATTGTTTGGAATGAGTGTCTCATGAGAAGTGAGACGAGGGTTGGAAGAATGAGAACCGGAGATGCACATAGACAAAGAGTTAAGAGCATTAAACACTTTCTTTAAATACATGTTATTTTCACTCAAATCCGGTTTACCCTTTTTCGCATAACTTCCAAAAAGCTCAAGTTTCTCTTTTCTTTTGATTCTTTTACAAGCATGAAACTTAGAGCAATGAGGTCTTAGATGGCCAAAAGTACCACAATGGTGATAAACAAAGTGTTTAGGTCCACTAGGCTTTTTGGGAAGGGATCTAGCAACATGGTTTTGTTCTCTCTTCAACTTATGACATTAAGGTCTTATATGACCAATCACACTACAATGGTGGCAAGTTGGAACAAACTTAAATCCATCCAAAGCCTTAGGTTGAGACCTAAACGGAGGCTTTGACTTAACATTCTTTCTCTCCACCTTTTGATTTTTTTTATGTGGAGGAATGTACACCGATTTGTCTTTTGAGATAGAACACACAATAGGCACAACATCGGGTACCACAACATGATTGCAACAAATATTTTCATCCTTTTTAGCAATAGGTTCAGCAATCAAACACGTGACATGTATCTTGAGAGATTCATTTTCACATTTTAGCTCATCAACAAGTTTGTTAGACAAAACAAATTTAGCATCCAAATCCATATTCAAACATTTAAACTCTTTCAGCTTTTCAAGAGAAATTTTAGCAAGTTTCTTATATTTCTCAACCAATTCGTTGGATTCATTGAGCTTAGCAATCAAATCATCATTTTCACAAAATAATTTGCTCAAATCCTTATTAAACTTCTTAGCTTTTTTCTTCAAGAGTTTGATGTTAGGAATATCAACAACATCCATGGATTCAAGTAACATAGTAACACAATCATGAGGATTATCACTCATAGAGGCATTTTCACAAACACGTGGCATGTTACATTCATCATCAACCAAAACATGCATAGAGGCATACAAGGCACTATCCATGGCAAATAAACACAAGGGGTCAAGGATCACACTTTAGTATTTAAATCACAACAAGTGTACCCGCTCTGATACCAAATGAATGTTCAATTAGTGTATAAAACACCTTGAATGTTTAGACCCCCAAATTACAAGTTACCAATTCAAGCTTATTATCAAACAATATATATGTGGAACAAGACCATAAGCTAATACAAAATTGATAAAAACAATTTAAACCATAAATAATCACAATCACAGCAATAATTAAATGGCAAAGATAAAGGGAAGAGAGATGCAAACACAAAGAAAACACAACGATGTGTTATTGAAGAGGAAACTGAAGTCCTTGGCATAAAACCTTTCTGCCGCCCTCTAAGCGGTCAATAATCCACTAAAGAATGAAGTTGGGATACATGAATAGTAGAAGACCCTCCAAGCCTAATCTACCCAATGTACTTAAACCCTCCAAGCTTCTTGCTCCAACGAGGTTACGCCGAACCTTTGTCTTCCTTAGTTTACCGGATTCCGCTATAACCCATAACATCAACCAATATCAATTGGTCCCTTCCTAACTGCTTCCTAAACACCAAATAGCCTTCTCATAGATATGGGTATGGTGAGAAAAGGTTTTGGCTAATTTACCTCTCAATGATGTAAAAATGGAGAGGGTGAGAGTAAAGGAATTTGGAGAATCAAAGGACGAAAATTGTGGATGAGTCAATCTTGTTTTTCTCTAGGGTTTCTCTCTTAAAATTCTTTCTAGAAGCTTTAAAGATTTCATGGGTATAAGGGGTATTTATACTGGTGTGAGAATAGAATGCGAAGAGTTAGTTTTTCCAAAACAGAGCTAGATGGCGACTTGGCCTCGCGACTTGACTGAGTCGCGAGTTCAAGTTACGAGCTAACTGAATGGCTAGTTTGGACTTTTTTTCCTATAGTGCTACAGTTGGCATGATGGTTCAACTTATCTACATGCTTCACTCGTGTGCATCCTCTGGCGGCTTACCAGTCGCGAGATCCAATCGCGAGTCCCTACTTCAGTGCACAGTCTTGAGCATTTCTTCACACTATCTCACACACTACCCTTACATGATTCCTACCTAAATACAGGGTTTCTAAATGCTAAATTACAAGCAAATTGGCATGGAATAAAGCCAACAAGATGGTTGATTAAATTCAACCTTACAGATCATATCATTTGAGTTTTGAATTTGCCTTTGTCTTTGTTCTTCTACTTGCAATATCCCAGCTAAATATGGACATTTTTTGTTTCTCTGTATTACTAAAGTTCTTAGCATGTATGGATCATTCTTCAATTGGTTTATAATCACTTTTTGTTTTTTAGAAAGAAGATCAAAAGCTTTTATATTAAGGGAGGCCATTTAAGTCGGCTTGAAGTACATGAATGATATCTGGTGGTACATCCTCCATCTAGACTTGCATTTGAAGTAAAGAAACTGCTCTTCTCGCTAGAGAGTGAGCTACAGTATTGCAATTCCTATAAACATGTGAGTAATGTATTTTTGAAAAACAAGAGGCGAGGTATTGAATGTCTTTTATCATGTGCCCAAAATTTGACAGAGTGTGAAAGTTATTTTTCAAAGCTGAGAGGAGAATCTACTAGTCACCTTCCAATATTATCTGTTGAAATCTCGTCTCCAGTGCTAGTTCTAAGGCCCTCCTTGCTGCCATAGCTTCCATTTCAATAGCTATAAAAGGGATTGTGGTTTTTTACGAGAGAGAGACCATGACTTGTCCCTCTTCATTACGAATAACCACCCTCAAACCTGCACTGTTTGCTGTTGTAAACAGGGCACCATCAACGTTAACTTTGTAGGTATTTTGGTTCGGAGTTTGCCTTATGGTAGGTGGACGACCTAGTGGGATTATGGAGGAGTTGTAGAGCTTGAAGTCTTGCATCTGATCCTTTGACTGGGAAAACAGCTCGTTAATTGGGGTTGCAATTTTTCCGAGGCAGAGATTATTTCTTTAGTTCCAAATTGCCCACACCACCATGGAGAAGAGTTCCGGGTCCCTATTATCTGTAAAAACATAACCCATTAGATTAATAAAAGACGTAGTCTGTTTAAGGCTATTGTGATTCCAAAGCTCAGCTTTACTCCACAGGTCTTATAGTTTCGAGCATTGGTACAAAGCATGGACCACATCTTCCTTTTGTTCTTTGCAGTGCTCACATCAATCTTCGCTAATAATTTTCCGCTTCATCAAGTTCGTCTTTGTAGGTAAAGAATATTTTGACATGCGCCAAACAAAATTTTTTACCTTACTCGGAACCTGCAAACTCCAAATAGCTTTCCATAGCAGCTTCAAGTAATCAAGGTCAGATTGGCCAGGTTGGGAGTTCTGATATTCCTGTTGCAAGAAGGTATAACCCGATTTCACTATGTAATCCCCTGTTGGAGTGAAAGGCCATGTGAGTGTGTTTGTTTGGTCTGTGTGGCACAAGGGAATTTTTTGTATTATCTTTGCTTCAAAGCTAAACAAGTTCGCATTCAGAACTTTTTCCTTCCATGATCGGTGTTCACTATCAATGAGGGAACTGACTTTTGCATCTGTTAAAGCTCCTGTACGGGGTGATACAATTTTTGGGGAATGTTTCACCAGAAGCCAGCAATCACCCCAAATTGACACTGATTTGTCGTCCCCAATTCTCCAAACTGCACCTTGTTGTATAACTTCTTTGCCCTTAATGATGCTTTTCCACGCATATAAGGCTGAGCTCAGGTTTGTGTCTTCCATGATTGTACAATGTGGAAAAAATTTGGCCTTGAAAACTCTATAAAACAAGGAGGTTTTATCATGTAAGAGGCACCAAGTTTGTTTTGCCACGAGGGCATCATTGAACCTTGAAAGGTCTTTAAATCCCATTCCCTCTTATGTCTTTAATTTACAAAGCTCTTCCCATTTTGTCTAGTTGACCTTTCGGCCTTCCCCTCTTTGTCCCCAAATAAATTTTCGGACTGAAGCCTCAATATCATGGCACAAACCAATTGGTAGTTTAAAGCATGACATCGCATATGTGGGTAATGCTTGGGCCACTGCCTTGATTAAAATCTCCCTACCGGCTTGGGATAATAATTTACCCTCCCACCCTTGTAATTTTTTCCACACCCTTTGCTTTATGTTATCAAAACTCTCCTTCTTTTTTCGACTAATGAAAGATGGCAGGCCTAAATATTTTTCATATTGTTGAACCACCTATACTCCAAGAGCTGTTTTGATTGTATTCTTCATATCTTGAGAAGTTGATTTACTAAAGAAGAGAGTTGTGTTAGCATCATTAGAGATGCTTTGGTGAGAAAGCATATAACGTCTTTGGAGGTTATTTTCCTTACTTTGAAAAGAACAATGTTAGTCGAAGATGCATATCAGTTTTTTGATGAATTTATTGCTAGAGAATGGGTCCTCAGTGGCACTAAATTAAGTGATCACATTATATTTTATGGATATGACTACCATCCTTTCACTTCTTTCTTTTCGCATGTGTGTGTGTGTGAATCATGTTGACAAAATTGTAAACCATGATATTACTAAGAATAATATCCTCCTAACATGCAGTTGAATCAAAATAAATCAGAGCTTGTTTTCTTTTTATTTTTTCAATTATTGTAAAAAAAAAATATATAGGAAATGCAGGCTATTTAAAAAGAGAATTTATGATTTTGCTTATATGACAAAAACCTTTGAGTTCTGCTTTTGAATCTTTTGTTTTTAATTCATGCAATTATTGATGCTCGTTTGAATTGTAATTCTATTTAGAATTTTACTCATTAATTTTGTTTCAGATTTGTTCACTTCATAGAAATAACATTATCTCATGCTAATTTTGTTTGTTGATGTGCAATGCTATAAGATGTCAAAATCCAAGAAAGTCTAAGGTGCTTTTATTTTTATTTTTATTTTTTCTGCATAGTAATAGCACACAACTACGAAAGGCAAAACCTACTCATATGCATTTTAATGAGTAAAGTTTTGTGCATTGAGTACAACCTTTTAATGAGCAAGACGCTATAGTTGTAAAATGAAATTATAAGATTTTATTAGCTTAATTATAAGATGTAAGATGAGTTAGGTTGCTTAGATTTTGTGTAAATGTAATATTTGCTAGAAATCACTTTTGATGTGTAGGTTTAAAGGAAAGAAATGAGATTTTAGGAGAATGCTTGGGTCAAGATTGTCTAATTGCAGTTGCTATTGGCTTATGTGTAAATTAAATGTCTAGAACAAATATAGATGTGGCAATAGTGTTTATTGAAATTCTTGACACATTGAATGTTTAGGAGCATGATCTCCAAAAATACAGTAGAGTGAAAATTAGATTCGTGTAGTGAGGTTGATTTACAATTAATATGAAGTTGTATGTTTTTATTGTTGCAAAATTAAATTTGGATTCTGGCTTTGAGCCAAGCCAGGTAAACATACAAACAGTTGCAATTCTTTGCAGATAGTTTTCCCTTTCTTTTTATTTATTTATTTTCCTTCTTCTAGATTTTTTCTTGATAGACAAATCAACCTCTTATTGATTCCTTTAGCCTTTTATTTTACTGTGAGGTTGATTAATTTTTTTTTATTTAACTATCCCGTGCATCGCACGGGTTAGTGACTAGTTTAAATTAAAAAATAAGGATTAGTTGAAGATTTTGGATTGTAATCAAATTGATATTATTTATCAACTTATAAATTATAATAAGAAAATGATTAGATGAAGAATTTGGATTGTAATTAAATTATCAACTTAGAAATTATAGGATGAGAAGATAAGAACAAAAAAAATTATGTCTTTTTAAAAAATCTAACAAAGTTTATACAATTTGGTGGAGAGAGAGAGAGAGAGAGAGAGAGAGAAATTTTCAATTGTGAGGAAATTAGATGTCTAATCATTCTAGGAATTATAAGAGAAGAAGAATTAACTTAGGATGTATGTTTATCAAAAAAAAAAAAAAATGTCATATAAATTGAATGAAAAAAATTAGAAGTAATTATCTCAAAAAAAAAAGAAAAAAGAAAAAATGTCATATAGGTTGAATACATTGAATATGTAGTTGAATACGTTGCTTTTTATTTATTTTTAATTGTGTGCTATGTTTTTTTCTTTTTTCTTTTTCTTTTTTTACATGTAGTAATATAATTCAAATAAAAATAAAGGATTAGATAAAGATTGTTGTAGATTTAAAAAAAAAAAAAATCTTTTTATGTGTACTATGTTGTTTTTTGTTACACGTGATAATATAATTTAAGTAAAAAAAATTAGTTGAAGAGTTTGGATTGTAATTAATTTAATATTTTTATCAATTTAGAAATTATAGGAGAAGAAGATAAGAACAAAAAAATTATATTTATTTATTTTTAAATCTAAAAAAATTTCTGCAATTTGGTGTAGCCACTTGGCAAAACCAATTTTTTTACACGTAGTAGTATAATTCAAATAAAAATAAAGGATTAGATGAAGATTGTTGCAGATTTTTTTTTAAAAAATTTACGTATACTATGTTATTTTTTGTTACATGTGATAATATAATTTAAATAAAAAAAAAAATTAGATGAAGAGTTTTGATTGTAATTAAATTAATATTTTTATCAACTTAGAAATTATAGGAGAAGAAGATAAGAATAAAAAAAATTATATTTATTTTTTTAAAAATCTAAAAACATTTCTACAATTTGGTGTAGCCACTCAGCGTAACCACGACTTTTAAGCTCAATTCTATTATATTAGTATATAGTATATACGATGATATGATATAGACTATCCCGTGCATCGCCCGATTAGTGCCTAGTCTATATATATATAACCGAAACCTCTGAAACTTTCACAATTTTTCATGTTATCATAATATTTAAATAAAATTATCATTTTATTGAAATAAAATTATTTTTGTTTAGTCCAAATTTAACAAGAAGTAAAACTTTATCTCTCTAACATGTTCAACTTAAACTCAAATTCATCATTATCATTTTTTTAAACAAAATTATTTTTTTTAATCCAAATTTAACAAGGAGTGAAACTCTATCTCTCTAATAAGTCTAACTTAAACTCAAACTCAAATGTTGATATAATATATATATATATATATATATATATATATATATATATATATATATATATATATATATATAACAGAATCAAAAAACAGAGAGTAACGTAAAAAAATAAAAATGCAAGCAATCTAATTCTACTTTCTTCTTTGATTAATGAATTTTATGTTGAATTTTTTTATATTGTTATTATTAATAAAATTTCAATTCAACATACGTGGATATTTGTTTATATCTAAGATTTTCTTTCTATCTCATTCTTTTGTTATGTTTAAAATTGATTTTCATTTGAGTATTTGGATTAATCTCCATATTTATATTGACATTGTTTTCGTGGGTTTGGTTTTTGGATTGAAATTTCTACTAATTATTTTTTCTTTTATTGTACATGGCAGATAAAACATCTCTATTTTTTGGAGAAAAATCAAAGCTATAACCTATGTCTTTCAGTCTAAGGAACAATAAATTTTTATTTGGTATGTTATATATAAATTTGTTGAATTTGGTTTGGTTTTGAAGTAGAATTTGGGGATTCTATAAATTTTGAAGTTTGATCTTAATTCTTCACCTTAAATGCTTTTTATTTGGGTTCATGTGATTTTTTGTTTTCCTATTAAAAGCTATGATTTTTGGATGATTAATTATTTGTTTGGATTAATTTCAATTAATTATTTGTTTGGATTTAACATAAAAGATAATGGAATTAGGTATTATAATTTTGATATTGTTCCATGTTTTGAATTGTCTATATTGTTATTACTATGAGAAAGCCATATTACTACTCAAATTTGAAATTTGGTGTGTCTTTCTCATATCATGGTCTTTGTTTATACATTTGCAGTTTATATTAGTTTTGAGTATGTGTATATATAACTATTGGGTGTTTTTCCTATCAAAAAAAAAAAAAAAACTATTGGGTGTTTTGCTTTATTAATTTAAGAATTGTAAATTACTTTGTTAGACAATGTTAGACAACACTTCTAAACTATGGAAAAATATAGAAGTTAAATATTTTTTCAATTAAAAAAAAAATACTATCTAGCAAAATATCTATTTACTCATTATTAGATTTTTTTTTTTTCAAAGTTAATAGTTTTTTCGAGCATCACAAGGGTTAGCGACTAGTAATTATTAAATTTGAAGTTTAGGCAACAAATAAAACATCATTGATAATTACCCTTAGTTTTATGGCAGATTCTAGCCTTTTACCCCTATTTTTAAAAATATTTGGTAATATACCCATGTTTTGAAACTATATAGGTTCGTGCCTTGTTTTGAAACTCGATTGGTTTAAAATCGAGTTATGCCCGATCAAAATTAAAAAAAAAAAAAAATGGCATGGAACTCGAGTTCATGGAGCTCGAGTTCCATTTAAATTGCATGGAACTTATAAAAACAAAAAATTGCATAAAAACGCCGCTATAGGGCTTTAAAACGTCACTATAGGGCTCATTGAACCTGTTATGGGGCGATCAAACTTATAAAAACAAAAAATTACATGAAAACGCCATTATAGGGCTGTAAAACGCCACTATATGTCTTACTGAACGCCGCTATAAGGCCCCCTAAACTTAGTATGGGGCAATCAAACTTACAAAAACAAAAAATTGCATGAAAACGCTGCTATAGGGCTTTAAAATGGCACTATAGGTATTACTGAACGTCTCTATAGGTATGGAACTTGAGCTCCATGAACTTAAGTTCTATGCAAATTTATTTTATTTTATTTTTATTTTTATTTTTTTTAAAGTTTGAGTGCACCATACTCGATTTTCTATCAATCGAGTTCTTTATTGAAACTCGATTTTATTAAAATCGAGTTTCGAAACATGAGCACGAACTTATATAGTTTCGAAACAGGAGCATGAACTTATATAGGTTCAAAACAGGACATATTACCAAATATTAAAAAAAATTGGGTAAGAGGCTAGAATCCCCTAGTCTTATGTACTCAATTTTGCTATTTACGCTCATGCCTTATCCATTTATCGAAACAGAGAGAACCCAGGAGAAAGTGAGAGAGAGATGGTGATACTCTGCGTTTCATCTTCGGTCACGTTCGCTTCTTCATCTGCTTCTTCTCGTTCTTATTCTTCCCACATGAACAGTAGCAGTGGCATTATCAAAAACCCATTTGTTGGTTTTCCCTTGTCATTATCAAAGCCATCGATTCGAAGAATTTCGTTTCCTCGTTTCCAGGTTCGATGCCAGGACCTTTCTCTCATCCCCAAAGATCAACGCTGGATGTTTGAAGATTCCGAAGCCAACGGCCCTGTAACTATGTCTAAAACTATCTATCTCTCTTTGGGTTTTTTATTTATTTTTTTATTTTTTTATTATAAATTTTTAAATGTTGTTTGGTTGCCAAGAAAAATAAAATAAGTGGGTTATGTCTTGAATATGGAAAGTGTTTTTTGGTGATTTATTTTTGCTTTCTTTCTTGTGGGCTCTCTTCGTTTTCCGATAAAATGTGGGAAGATTAGATAGAGAGAATATTTATGATGTGGGACTGGGAGGGTTCTATGGTTTTTATGTTAATTTTCATAGTTTAGTTCTCTATTAAACGATAAACTCCCCTTAATTATTTCTATCTATCTTAGTCTGCTGTTTGTTTAATGTGAAAAAAATTAATAATAATAATAATAATGGAATTTTAAAGATTACTGTTTTGGTACAGAAATATATGATTTTTCTGAATTTCTTAAAACATTTATAAAGATGGATACTATTTTTATGTTTCCACTTTAGTCGAATATATCCTGATTTCAAGCAAGGGATTAAATACGGCACGGATATTTGCATTCACTTATCCTATTTTTGACAACACACTCTATCACTTGTTTTAGTATGAATTTGATAGCCTGTCTCTTCTCTCACTGACTTTGATTTACAAAACTTGTGCGATACTTTCAGTATACATTCTTTAAGCATGAATAAATATCCCTATGCAGGTGAGAAAACATCAAAAATGATCTTTTGTGATTCTCTAATTGCGTTACTTATTATTATTTTTAATGATTTATGTAACTGTTTTTGAGTTTCAATTCTCAAGCTGCATATTTGAAAATTTCACTATTATTTTCAAGGTTTCTGCCTTATCTGGCCATCTAAATATGCAAATAGTCTTCATTGTACTTATCCTTTTCCGGTACAGAATTCACTAATAATGTCTCACACGGAATGCTCATGTTGAATTTGTTTTAAGTTCCCTTTTATTTATTTATTTATTTTTTTAATTAGTTGAATTTATTGCAACTTCTCATACATATTCTTACTTTCCTTGTAAAATTGGGATAATGCACTTTCCTGTTTAATTGCTCAATTGTGATGTTCGTGAGTGGTCTTTTTTGTTTGTTTTTTCAGGATATTTGGAATAAGACCTGGTATCCCAAAGCTGCTGATCATGTGAACACAGATAAGCCATGGTATGTAGTTGATGCTACAGACAAAATTCTTGGAAGACTAGCATCAACTATTGCTATTTACATCCGTGGGAAAAATCTGGCTACCTATACTCCCAGCGTGGACATGGGGGCATTCGTGATTGTGGTATGTAGTTTCTCTAGTTATGCATAAACTTCTCTTCATTATGATAGAGGGGAATATAAACTTCTACATAATTATACTTTTGATGCACTTAGGATTGGCAAGGGTTTAGTTCCCATTGGCAACAGTTTGGGTGAAACTAATCTATCTCACATATTCATTTTTGGGTCATCATGTGATTGACTTAGTTGTCTTACACTTTCTTATCTTCCTATGGATCATTGGTTGACAATTTTCATGTCAACAACATGTTGTGACAATTGATTTCATTTAATGGTAATTGAAGCATGTTAGAGATTGTGTGTGATTAGTTATAATTTGGAGATTACTTTTCAAAAAAGTTATGATTTGAAGATTATCTTGTATCTCATTTGTTTAATGTTTGATACATGCAAGTGTCAATATGTCAGTGCATTGGCATTCATGAGTCTGCACTTGTGTGTATCAATGAGTATAATGTTGATAAATATCTTCTGACTTAATTTAATATATAAGCGCGGGCATTGTGTTGTTCCTTCATCTTTTCCTCAAGCATTTTGCAAAGAGTTAAGAGTTCATGTTTCTAAAGGGAAGGCATGAAAATAACCTTTGTGTATTAATAAATATGAAGTTGATAATTGTCTACTAACTTAATTTGCTCAATGAGCTTGTTGCATTAAAAATTGGCATTGCGTGGTTCTTTAACTTTAGCGAAACATTCTGTACAAAACATTTCTTCATACATAGTATAGGCCTCTCTCTCTCTCTCTCTTATGTTTGCGTCCATGAATAGGTAATTTACTTCTCAATTTTTGCATGCTTACAAAATTGGGGTTAGCAGACCTTATTTATTTCTGATGATTTTTTTTAATGTGATTTAAACCTAGCCATCAAGGTTCTGGAGTCAGCTTAGATATATCACTTGTCTAGTTTTTCTCACATACTGATGTCTGACGTAGACAGCCTTTATTGGTTTTGTTTTGTTATTTTTGTTATTTTTTATTATTATTATTATTATTATTATTTTCTATATTAGTTTACATGGTTGTTGTACAGATCCTAAAAATTTTGTTGCACTTGAACTTAAAAGGTAAATGCAGAAAAAGTTGCCGTGTCCGGCAAGAAAAGGACCCAGAAGCTCTACAGGAGGCATTCAGGGCGACCAGGTGGTATGAAAGTGGAAACTTTTGACCAACTACAGCAGAGAATTCCAGAGAGAATTATTGAACATGCTGTTCGGGGTATGCTTCCCAAAGGAAGGGTGAGTTCTTGTTCTAAATGAGTTGAAGTATATGTGTATTTTACTTTTCCCCCCAAAAAAATTGCTACATTGTCTTTTTTGATAAATAAATAATTTTATTTTAAAAGATCTCCCTCATGAACAATACAAAGCATAAGATAATTAAGAATTTTAGCCAAAGAATTATAATTAAAGGATATCAAATTAGTGAATGCAATGATTGTATCACAAGTAGGCCCAAGATAGTTGGCCATTCATAGAGTAATATCTAAGAAAAGGAAGTCTCACCTGTACTTTGGACACTTCCAAACTTCATAAGTATGGGAATTTCACTCCCGCCACGAAATTCACATTAGATACAAGGGAGCTAAATTCTACACAGCTGACAAGAATTTACCAACCAATTCTGCAACCAACCATTATGTCAACTACTCTACAAAACATAACCCAATTAACTCCAAAGAGACTAAATACACGGCCCCGTAATGCTAAGCCAAACTCGGAATGAAGTAACAAAGGTGCCAAATATTTCTGGGACTATAAATCAGAAGGAGAGATGTGGGGGATCTGACTTTTTTCAAAAATCAAATAATCCAACTTTTCTCAAATGTAGCAGGCCTTTGTGTGGACCTTCTGCTAAATGGACTCAGGCCCATTTCTCTTTAAAAATTACCGTTGCTTTTGATGGGACTGCTCAACGTAAGGTCCAATAGAGTAACTTTGTCCATCCAAAAGGAACATCAAAATTGGGCCCAGTTTTGTTAGAGCCTATGGCTTTAAATGACCAAGCAACTCGGGCCAAACCCATTAAAGCCCAAAATGAATTCATTCAAAACTTGGTGAAGTTGATTGAACAAAGCTCATGGGAGGTGGGAGAAGGGTTAGGGTCCCATGGTTCAACCGAGAAGACTCTGACGGTGCCTCTGAGCATCGGCGAGATGGGTGGAGTACCCCCAAGGTCCGATGGGTGCATGGATGAGATTGTGAAAGGCAGTGTTTCCTTGGCGGGCCCTTGAACTAGCAAAGGGTCAATTTCCCTTGCTTCACCTGTGAAGCCTCTGATGGGAGTTTTGAGCACTGGTGAGATGGGTGTGGACCTTCAATGGTCCTATGGGTACGTTGAAGTGATGGGGGCTGACAGTGGTCATTTGGTGGGCTCTCAAACTAGTGGGGCTGTGTTCGGTTGTATGGGAAACACTGCGATTATTGCTGATGGTCCAGTGGTGGATTGTCAATTGTCTGGGGATGTTCCAAACCCAGATGGACTTTTCGATGGGTTGTCCGATGGTCAGTCTGACTTTGCCGAGCCCGTTGCTTCACCAAAAATGGTTTTGTAGCCTCTATCGGGTTATGAGTTCTCCGATATGAATTGCAATCACAAGTTGTTGGTTCAAAATCGTTTCTCTCCTCTCTATGAGCTGGGTTTTGATTCCAAAGAGGATGACATGCTGATGTTGGATTAGGACAACTCCACTGGCTCAGGTAAGGATGAGGATGATAGAAATGTTTTGGATTTTGTACCTTTGGCTAAGTTTACGAGGGGTCTCGATTTGGTAATAGAGGAGAGAGCAATGGATGACTTTCTTGTGGAGGATTTTCTGGAACTCTCAGTGTGGGTGAAAAGGATGGTTAAGGGTTTTGGTAAATTTGTAGGCTTTCCTATAGATTTTTGTGAGGCAGTGCATTGCTTTCTTTCAAAAACTTGAGGAAGTGTGGGAAAAACAAGCTATTGCAGGTAGTCTTCGTCGCATTGTTTCTTCAACTAAAAAAGGTGTGAGAGAGTTGAAGAATTTAGTTTCTACTGTTAATTATGATGGACAATCTGGTCAACGAACTAGAGGGGATGTGAATTCCGTCGAGGTGGGCTTAGATTGTTGTCTATGAATTTGAAAATCATATCTTGGAATGTGAGAGGATTAAACAATTCCGTCGAGGTGGGCTCAGATTGTTGTCTATGAATTTGAAAATCATATCTTGGAATGTGAGAGGATTAAACAATCCTCAAAAGAGGGATAATGTGAAGAATTTACTCAAGGAGTGGAAATGTGATGTTGTGTGTTTTCAAGAAACAAAATTGGACCGTGCTAATTCTTTTGTTGTGAAAAGTCTTTGGGGCAGCCCTTTTTTTGATTGGGTAGTTTTGGATGTCATTCACACAGTAGGGGGAGTTCTTTTGATTTGGGACAAACGGGTGTATGAAGAAATTGATTGTGTGGTTGGCTGCTTTTTGGTTTCTATTGTGTTGAAGGGTGTGGTAGATGGGTTTGTTTGTATTTGTACGGGGGTGTATCGTCTGATTTCTGCTGGGCTTAGGGATGCTTTGTGGATTGAACTTGATAGTGTAAGAGTGAGGTGGAGCTTGGCTTGGTGTGTCTTCGGTGACTTCAATATCATTAGATATCCAGTAGAGCGTCTTGGTTGTACCTCTTGATGCACACCAAGGAGTTGGACATGCTGATCATACAAGTGGAAATGGAGCTGAATTTGCACTAGACCCTTTGTCATTTTCTAGTGGCCCAATTACAAGACTTAGAGCCAAACGTTTCAAGGAAGCACTAAATGGGTTAGTCCAAGAGAATTGGGCTGATTCTAAAAAGACCAAGATGGGCTCAAATAATAATCAAGGCTTAGTCCATGTCATCAAAGCAGTTGAAGAGGCTAATGCATGCAAATTTGCAACCAGCATGGTCTGACCATAAAAGGGTGTGAATTTGTTGAGTTCCAAAGATATTAAATGGGAAGGGTGTGAATTTGTTAAGTTCCAAGGATATTAAATGGGAAGATGTCTTGGTATTGGCTGGGCATGTTAATTCTAGTCATTTAGCTATTTTTGAAGTCCTAGAAAACAAAAAAACGTGGGAACTTGATTAGATTAATTTTTGGTGTTGTTTTTGAAGTTGTAATTATGATTTTACCTATTCTTGGAGGGTTGTTCCAAGTATATATCTGGTAGTACGAATTTTAAAAAGGATAGATTGATATTCAAAAATTATTCTCCTTGTGAGTCTTGTGATCCTCTTGGTTCTTAAAAGAACTCTTGAACTTATCAAGTTAATCTTGTGGCGTTCAAACAACCAAACTTATCACCTTTGATTCTTGAGAGATTCTTAGGAATTCTTGGTGTGGCGTTTCAATTCTATCGTAGTCTTGGTTTTCATCTGGTTAGGTGACGGGTCAAGGTTCAACAAATCTTGTCTACACGATCTTAGGGTTCCAAACCATCATTGTTATCGGGTTTCATCACAATTGTTAGTGAAGTTCATATCACCTCTTTTAGTCTAGCCATGTTCAAATTCTTGGACTTTATTGAGAGGAATTTTTGGTTGATCTACCTCTTGTGAGGGGTGAGTATACATGGTTTCATGACTTCGAGAACCTTTCTATGTCTAGAATTGATAGAGTTTTGGTGTCCGCTAATTGGGAGGATCACTTTTTGGATGTGACTCAAAGGCCTCTTCATCGTGTGATTTTAGATCACTGTCCTCTTCTTGTGGAGGCAGGTGCTATGTCGAGGGGGAAGAGCTCTTTTAAATTTGAGAATATGTGGCTCAAAGTGGAGGTTTTTGTGGATCGAGTTCAGGAGTGGTGGAATGGATATCATTTTGTGGGGCCTCCTAGTTATGTTCTAGCTTGTAAATTCAAGGCTCTAAAGGGAGATTTGAAGCGTTGGAATAAACATGTTTTTGGGGATATGTCTTTTAGGAAAAAATGTTTGTTGTCTGAACTCTTGGATCTTGATTTGAGAGAAGGGGTGCAATCTTTGTCTCCAGTGGATAGAACAAGAAGAATTGAAATCAAGGCTGAAATTGAGTATTTAGCATCCTTGGAAGAGATTTCTCGAAGGCAGAAATCAAAAGCTCTGTTTTTAAAAGAAGGGGATAATAATATTGGATTTTTTCATAGGCTTGCCGATTCTCATAGACGAGCTAATACTATAAGGGGTGTGGAGGTTGATGGTATTTTGTACGAGGGGCCAGAGATTCAAGATCAAGTGGTGGAACTTTATGAGTCTTTATATCAGGAGTTGGAATCTTGGGAGGCCCTCTGTTGATGGCCTAAAGTTTGCAAATCTGGATGAAACTGATCGGCTTTCTCTAAAAAGGGAGTTTGAGAAGGAGATCATTGCGGCCCTTCGAGATGTTGAGGGTCATAAGGCTCCTGGCCCTGATGGCTTTACCATGGCCTTCTTCCAAAAATGTTGGTGTATGCTTGAGAGGGATATTTTGGCTTTCTTTGCAAACTTCCATAAAGAATTTATTTTTGAGAAATCTCTCAATGCCACCTTTTTGTGTTTGATACCTAAGAAGACTAATGTGGTTAATATTAGAGACCCTATTAGCCTTGTGAGTAGCTTGTATAAGCTTTTGTCAAAGGTGTTGGCACATAGACTTCGATTGGTATTAGATAAACTGATTTCCAACTCCCAAAACTCCTTTGTTGGGGGAAGACAAATTCTTGATTCCGTTCTTATTGCAAACGAATGCTTGGACAATAGACTAAAGAGTGGAAATCCGGGTGTAATTGTTAAATTGGATAATTGGGAAGGTTTATGATCATGTGAATTGGAATGCCTTGTTTTATCTTATGGAGAGGATGGGTTTTGGGGAGAAGTGGGGGAGATGGATGAAGGTGTGTATTTCTACCGTTCGCTTTTCAGTGCTTATCAATGGGTCTCCAGCTAGTTTCTTTGGTAGTTCTCGTGGTCTTCGTCAAAGGGATCCCTTACCTCCACTCTTGTTCTTGTTAGTGATGGAGGTGTTGAGTAGGTTGTTGAAGAAGACAGAAGATGGAGGCTTTCTTAGCGGTTCCCCATTGGGAGGAGGAAGTTTTCACATTTCTCATATTTTGTTTGCTGATGATACTATTCTTTTTTATGACACTTCCAGAGAACAATTATTATATATTCGTATGGTTTTGATCTTCTTTGAAGCTATCACAGGCTTGAAAGTAAATGTTGGTAAGAGTGAGATTGTGCTAGTTGGTGAGGTTGGGAATTTGGATGCTTTGGCCCGCATTTTATGTTATAAGGTTGGCTTTTTGCCCATGACCTACTTGGGTATGCCTTTGGGGGCTCATTATAAGGATTCTTTGATTTGGAGCCCTATTATAGAAAGGATGGAGAAAAAGTTCTCAGGTTGGAAGCGGTTATATTTGTCAAAAGGGGGTAGGCTTACTTTATTGAAGAGTATTTTATCAAGCTTTCTCACTTATTATTTATCTTTGTTTACTATACCACAACATGTGGTGGATAGATTAGAGAGGATCTAGAGGAATTTCCTGTGGGGGAGATCTACTAATGTATTTAAATATTCACTTGTTGCTTGGGAAAAGGTTGTGTGGCTGATGGAGGTAGGTGGTTTGGGGATCTAGAGGATTGGGTTGTTTAACCAAGCTTTACTAGGGAAGTGGCTTTGGCACTTTGGGAAGGAGGCTACACACTTATGGTGTCAGGTCATAGCCTCCAAATATGGGGAAGGTAGTGGTGGCTAGTGCACTAGAGCTGTTAGAGGAACGCATGGCTGTGGGATGTGGAAGAGCATTAGGAAGGGGGTGGAGAGTTTCTTTGGTCATGTGTTGTAAGCGGCGGGAGAGGGTTTTCATATTTAGTTCTGGAATGATTCTTGGAGTAGTCCTACTTCTTTGAAAGAATTATATCCAGAATTGTTTGCTTGTGCTGTGGATAAAGAAGCTAGGATTTTTGATATGGTTGACATTGCACTTGATGGGGGTGATAGAAGCTGGAACTTACTCTTCCACCGTGAGTTTCAGGATTGGGAGACAGCAAGGTTTTATGGTTTCATTGCGCATATCTCATCCAAAATACCTGTGGGGGGTGATGATACCATGGTTTGGCAATTGAATCATAGTGGTGTCTTTGATGTGCGTTCTTTTTAAAAATCATTATTGAAAGTTCCGTCTGTTTCTTTTACCTTGGCAATGCATTTGGAGGGTTAAGGTTCCTAGAAGGGTATCTTTTTTCTTATAGACAGCTGCTAGGGGTGCGATTTTCACAATAGATAACCTTGTTAAGAACTTGCCTCTTGTTAATTGGTGTTGCCTATGTTGGCGTGAGGAGGAAACCGTTGATCATTTATTACTACATTGCAAGTTTGTCCATACCTTGTGGAGTGAAGTCTTCTACTTGTTTGGGGTTTAGTGGGTGATGCTTAAGACAGTAGTCTCTCGACTTTCTACATGGTGGAATTGGTTGGGCATTCATTCTTCCAATGTTTGGAATATGGTACCGGCATGTCTTATGTGGTTAACTTGGAAGGAACGCAATGCCTGAACATTTGAGGACACTGAAAGAACTGTGGACCTATTGAAGTCTTTACTAACTAGGACTTTATTTGAGTGGTCTTGTATTTGGGGTTTTACGCATTGTACTTATTTGCTTGATTTCATTAATTCTGTTTGCTTTTCCCTTCGATTTGTTTGTATCCGTTTTTTTGCATTAAGTTTACTATCATAAACTCATTGTACTTTTCTTATCAATAAAGTTTTTATTACCTATTAAAAAAAAAAAAAAAAAAAAAAAAAAAAAAAAACATCTACTCAAATGGCACCAATTGATTTGGGGTTACAGACTATTCTATTGAATTCATTTATAATAGGTATTCTCTATAATTTTATGTTAACGATGGATACTACTAGGTTCTCTGATAATTGGGCATTATTTGAATGTCCATTTTGTGCCCAAGTTTTTTCTTGTTTATGCTATTAGGTTCTCTGACTTGGAATTTTTGTTGTATGCCAATTTTTTTTCTGCTATTTATTCTAGTACTCTGGATTTGATTTAAGTACTTATTTATACCAGTATTATGTGTTTTGCTAAATACAATGTTGGCCGCCCTGCTGAAGTGTGTTGGAGCTGTTGGAGATTGTGCTTGGTTAGTTGGCTTATGATATCAGTGCTGCACAATTGGTGCAAGGTTGGGAATGGGTCTGCCATATAGTTTAGCCATAATATACCTCCAAGTTACTGAGCACTTTATTTCTTCTAGATAGGCTTTTCAGACACCCCTTCTTGTTATTAGGGGTCAACAAGAAAAATGTTTTCCCTAAGTCACACTGAGTGGGTGCAAGAGTTAGAGAGGAAGCACAAAAGCATCCAAATTCAAAATTCTGTCAAAGCTGGAGCATCTTTAGTGTCATAAAAGTGAAATAACTAATTGACATTTAATTTTGTAACAGTCTTTTGTTTTTTTTTTTTTTTTTTTTAAATATTTTTTTATTTGTAAGTTTCACACAGACATAGTGGGTTTTGAGCTCACAAGCTTAGCCTCATCCCTTTATTAATTTGTCTTCATTATAATGTGTGTGTGTGTTTTATTTGAAGTCATAAATGAAATAAAATTCTGTCATTGGAGAGTGAAAATTCTAAGGGATTCTTTAGCATGAAAGGCTATACATTTATCGTGGGAGGCATGGTATGGGACTTCTAACCATGAACGGCCGGGGATTTGTATGAGAGATGACTGTAACCACAAATCTTGTTCTTGAACATGATAAGAAACTTTTGAAAGATAAGATTATAGATTAAGGCAGTTGGCCTTCATCTATGATGTAAATTATCACATAGTACTATGTTGTCTGGGGCAATCTGTGGAAGCCTGTAGCTGATAGAGAGAGTCCAACTTGTTAAGTAAAAATTGGAATTTGAGTACCGAAAAAAGGAAAAGAGCAGAAAAGAAAAGATTGGGGCTTGATACTTTGGGGCGGTCATCTGTGTGATCTTCAACTCAGGTTTTTTTGACAATGCTATAACTGAGTGTGTATCCTTGAAGGAAAAAAGGAATCAAATTTTGTCAATTCTCTATACAGATCTTCTATTTTTGTGAAATGTCTATAATTGTCTATTGCTTAGCTGCTTTTAAGGTGTGTTCTTTTTATGCAGCTTGGCAGAGCATTATTCAATCACCTGAAGGTTTACAAGGGCCCGGATCATCCACATGAGGCTCAGAGGCCCATTGAGCTGCCCATAAGGGATAAAAGGATGCAGAAAGAAAGATAGACTTGAATCATAACTCAAGCAGAAGATATAATGTGTGATCCCTCACTTTCCCCATGGTTAACATACCTCGTTATTTTTTGTTTGTGGCGTTTTTGTTGCATGATTCAGATCTCATGTAGAAGTTCATGTTTGTTTTTTCTTGTAGATGCATCTGATTTTAGGTTTCCCCGTTTTTATATGATGTATGTTGTCGAAGTTTCAGTCTCATTTTATAAATATACATAAAATTCTGTGTTACAAGTTTACAACACTCTTGTAACTTACATGGATGCTATCATTTTGGCCTGATTTTCAGCAATGTCCTTTGCTGGCTGGATTGAGAAGATGCAACTCCCGAAATTCCACCTAGCCCATTGACTCTGTTGCCTATAGACAGGGCAAAACGGTCGGGTCGGGTCGGTTGGATCATATCGGATCGGATTAATTGGGTTGCGGGTCAAAACGGTCATTTTAAGCGGGTTAAAAACGGATTCGGGTTGCGGGTCGAGAGGGGTTGACCAGTATTTTTCACATGATTTTTTTTTTTTTTTAAAATTTATTTTATAAAAAAACATGTATTTGTCATTTAGAAAGTCATGCAACAAATTACTTGATGTAAAATACATTACTTTGCATTCACCACTTATATCAAGAATGAATTATACTTATTAATACTTATTCAATAATTTTAAAATTATATAAATCCTAACATTACTATCTAAAACAAAATAATACAAAGATAAATAAAACAAATACATAAGTTTTATTTCTACACAATGGCAACATCCCAAAATATAAAATAAAATTACAATTGACTTATTGGATAATTCATTTGACAAAGAATAAAAACATATAAGAAATTTACAATCTTGAAAATTAATTTTATAATCTATTATCAATTGTGGTTACCACTCTATTTCAATTTGAGATATATATTAAAGTTCGATTGTTTACTTATTTATACGTGGTCTCTTTTATGAATTTTATATCATTGTTAAGCAACACACTTTAGAAAATATCATAATTTATTTTGAAAAGTCGTTTATTTGGGACATAAATTGTTAAAAAATAGGTTTAAGCATTCATAATTTATGTTAATTTGGTATTTTGGCTTCACTATTTTCACACTTGTGAAATTTTTTATTTTAGCCTTTTTTGGAGCTCCTAATCCAAAGGCCGAAGATGAAGAGAGACAAAAAGATTATAGAAAAGACATTTTTACTCTTGTTTGCTAAAGGAGGGCACTTCAAGTGGGTTAAGTGACACTTGAATCCATGAGCAGACAGTATTAATACAGGCATTATCACAGATGGGTTACCTGCAATTACCCCTTAAATTTCGTCCCATTTGAAAGTTTATATATAATAGGAAAAATCACCAAATGAATGGTCCTAGGCTCAAAGTTTTAGGTCCAATATCCATAATTATCATCTAAAAGCCTAGGCAACTAGACATGGCAAAATGAGCCAGAATTTTTTGACTCGACTTGAAAAATACTTGACTCGAACCCCATTTTTTTGACCTGAAGCAAAAACAGGTTGACTTGTGACCCGACCTGTGTTTTTTGCGGGTCAATCCAACCCGATCTACTCGGCAAAATCGACTAGACCTGAACTGGCAACCACCCAACCCTTACCTAGCAGTTGGTGGCAGGTCGCTACCATCCCAAATCGATTCCGGCGAGTTGGATGGCGGGTCTTCCCTTCTAAAACCCGATCCACCCGACCCGACTGTGTATATAACCCATTTCTTAGTCATTTTATATTCTCCACTCCAGTTTAGACCATCATTGGCTCACTCACCCTTAGTTTCTTTGTCCACTCGCTCTCTTAATCTCGCCTCAGAGTCTCACGCTCTTGATCTCTCTCACACTTAACAACCAACACCATCGCCAGCCAACACCATCACCGATCTAAATCTTTAGATCTTTGAACCTCCACCATCACTGAGCTACGATTCTCCTTCATCACACCATCACCGATCTGAATCTTTAGATCTTCAAACCTCCACCATTGCTGAGCTACGAGTCTCCTTCATCGCACCATCGCCGATCTGTAAGTAACATTCTTTATTTCTTCGTTTTAGTCTCATGCAAGTTCAGATCTGCTATTATTTCTCTCTATTTCTGTCTGGGTTCTTCGGATTTATGGTTATTGATATTTGGGTTTGTAGATTTGTTCTTAAGATTTGTGAAATTTGTACCAAGTTTCGTCTTTGTTTTTAGTCTTTTGGTCGAGGCAGGTCCAACCGCCGTCCACCTGAGCCCGATCTGACTCGACCCATAGTTTTTTGCGGTCGGTGGTAGGTCCGCTGTCCTTCAACCCGACAAAGTCGAGTCGGTTTTGGATTGAGCCCAAACTCAAGCCGACTTGACCTGTGGACACCCCTATCCACTACTATGAATAGTCCAAATTCTCTTTTGATCAAGTGTCACCAAATAGTCCATGACCGATGGGCTAGCCTAATAGCCCTCTAGTCCACTGGGCTAATGAGCAGCTTGGCCTAGTGTTCACCCATTAGCCCAACCAATGGCCTAAAATTCATAACAAAATAATTTAAAGGGATGAGGGATCAGACTTTAGACATGATAAACACTTTAAAACCACACGCCTAACCACTAAATACTTTGGAGTGATTGTTATAAATTATACTTACTAATATATACATATTTTGTTATTAATCTTGTAGCTTTGATTTTTTTTTTTTTTTGTAAAAAAACCCACTAGACATTTTTTAATTGAAGGAAAGAAAAAGAAAAAAAAGCTATTTAAAATCTTAATGAAAAAAAAGGTTTTGACCTAAAAAAGAATAAGTTATAAATTCTTTGATTCTTTTCTTTAAAAAAATTTTTTGTTTCATTTTTTTTTCTATAAAAAAAGATTATTTCATTTAAAAATAAAAATAAATAAATAAGTAGAGAGAGATATTATGAAGACTTCTAAATTTCAAAAAAGAGAAATTTAAATTATTTTGCATGCACATAGTGGAAGATTTTGTTTAACATTTGACATGTGAACATCAAGAAATAAATTAGGTTTTCACTTTTTAACTATTCATCATGTTGATTCTAATTGAAATTTAAATAAAAGAATAATATTATTTAAAATAGTGGAATCTCCACACTCAGGATATAACATTGCAAATCTTGTTAATGAGGAACTTCAATATGGGGGTATTACTAATCATATATTTTAGATAACACTTCATACTGCCACAAATAATGATATGGCAGAGACTGCACACTCAACAAACACTATTGCTCAAAGAATTTACATAGTTTTGTAGGTTTGAAGTACACAATTTTTCGAAGAACGCTCAAAATTTTGCACATTTAACGTACACAAATTTTCAAAGAATGTTAGAAATTTTGGGCTTTCAATGAACACTACTAGTCAAAGAATTTACATAATTTTTTACTTTCGAAGTACGCTTTTATGAAAAATGTACACAATTCGGCAGGTTTCAACGTACACAAATTTTCAATAAATGTTGAAAATTCCACACATTCAACGAATACTATTACTCAAAGAATTTACATAATTTTGTACATTATAAATTCGTAATTTTTCAAAAAATATTGTAAATCGCATTCAACAAATACTATTACTTAAACTACTTATATAATTTTGTACATTCGAAGTAAACAATTTTTAGAAAAACTTATACAATTCTGCACGTTCAATGTAAACAAATTTTTTTTTTTTTAAAATGTTGAAAATTATGCATGTTCAATGAATACTATTACTCAACATTTTTACATAATTTTGCACATTAGAAGTACGTGATGTTATGAAAAATGTGCACAATTCTACTTGTTCAACGAATACAATTGTTGATACCTTGTAATTACGACCACCCGAAAAAGGTGACGCACGCGCCCCTCCCTGGAGGATAGTACACAGCTTGGGTGTGTGAGCTATTTTTATATTAAGGTTGTGAAGTCGCTACCAATCATTGAGATTTTTCTAAGGTGTAATTGGTCGCCTGACTCTAGGTGGATTTTATTACCAATCATAGGTTAAAAAGAAAAATATGTTTTTTCCTAACTAAATGGATGATAAAATATCTTGATTCTTGGATTCAGAAGTCTAGTTACATATGGGGAAGGTGTTAGGCACCCCTCAACACTTGTCATGAGATAGTCCTTTGTTTTGGTAAAATCTTAATTTTTGGTCATTTGTAGATGAAAACAAGCTACTGACATTAGCCTTCGTGGCTTTAAAAGAATTGAGAATTGAGATTTGATTTGGGAAAGGTGTGTGGCCTTTATCAATGCTTTGCTGGCACATTTGAATTACTACCAAATTTCCATGATGAAAATTCAGTAGCATTTCGCCTTATTTTCGTGGAGAAAATTTGGCAGCATTTTGGGTCAAGTGCGTTGTAGCACACAAAACACTATTCTCACCAAGCTTTCACGTTGAGAATATGGCAAGAAGATGCCACATTTTCATGGCGACAATTTGGTAGAGTTTTGCGTTTAGTGCACTACGCACTGGCAGGGTTTAAAGCCTATGTATATGACATGCATCAATATGCTCAAACTATGTCGAGGCTCACCAAAGTATTGAACACATGATGCGTGTCATATACATGGGAAAACCGATGTCACTAGCTGATTTGGATAAAGGCAATGACACACATGGTAGGTCATGCACCCAGTGAAGCATGAATATACATTTGCAGCATAAGCCTTGAATGCATACCCACACTCCAAGGTTAAGAGCATCCATGATTAGGGAGGGGTTGCCTTCCTAACCACGCATGTCCATCATTCGAAGTGCATGGCTACCTTTACAACATACATAGTATGCACAATACATATACATATAGAGTGAAAATGTAGACGTTAGGGTTTATGCCCTAAGATCCAATTTATTGGCATGTTATAAATAATTAAACTGTTTAATTAAATGAGACTATTTGTAAATGAACTAATTGGACATTATCATAGTCCTTGAGATGTATTGTATGTGATTTACGCTCTGTTTGTTTCAATGTAAAATATTTTCAAGAAACTATTTTCCAATTTTACAGTGTTTGTTTTGCAGTAAAATATTTGGTCAAAAGTAAAATATTTTCTGTCAACCATATCAACCTAAGCAAATTTATGTAAAATATTTTACACTTAAAATTTTGGGAAATTATTTCACATTTGCTCAATCCTTCACACCCTGATACTTATCACTCTCGCAAATATGAAAATGAACATATTTTTCTGCAAATATTTTACATGTAAAATATTTTACCTTTGCAAATATTTTATATCGAAACAAATGGAGCATTAGTTACAGAAACTATAAATCATAAGTTCCTTGTGAACTCAAAATATAGTTCGTAGTCGGTGATGAAATTGGGCATTTCATCTACAAAGACTATAACACATTAACTAAGATGGTTTGTCTTGATCATGGAAGTGGAGACTTCTAGTTGATGTGTTAATCTGCCTTAAGTGTGTAAGATATATTGAATTGGATTGCTGTGAGATTAATTATTTAATTAACAACTATCACTTGAATAATTAATCTCACGACTTCTAATTTTATAAACTCTTAATCCTGAGAGGATAGTGACCTCGATTATGAAATATAGGTTACTTTGATATATTAAGAATGAGATCTAATTTAACGGTCAAAACCTCAATATGTTAGGTAACCGCATGCAGTGATAAGGGAACATAATTCTCAAGATGGAATCCATAATCTCTTTTTATCTAGACACGATAATCCCCTAGAAATAAGTTTAATAGGAACTGATTATTCAGGGTCGGCCACTTTAGTAAAGAGTTACTAAAGTTTATATTTATTGAAATTAGATTTCATAAATATGAATAACTAAAAGATTAAATCGGGTACATAAGGAATAAAACAGTTGTTTACAAAGTGACAGTTTATTATGACTTTGTTGACTATAGATATTTCATGGAAGGGTCAAATGATATCATATTAGAGTCTTGGGAAATAGTTTATTAATAAGGCCTAGAGTGAAATTATATTTCCATAGTGGTACTGGTTATATAATTAATGGTAACTTTAGGCTTGTCAGATTTCTACAGCGAAAATCTGGCACAACAAGTCAAATTACTTTCACGGTAGAAATTATGCATCGCTTGCCTTAGGTGACACAGATTATGACAATCATACCAGAGGGGATGAGCAGGTATATATATACATATATCATGCACAATGCAAGCACACAGAGCAGGAAAGTAAATGCCTACATCCTAGAGCATGGCCCAAAATATAGGTGCAAGAAAATAAACATGGGTCGCCATACTGTGGAGACGAGGATGAATGGTACATAACATGATATACCTAATACAAACCATCAAAGAGTGAAAAAGGGGAGGAAGGAATGGGTTTAAAAGAGTACATAACCAAAAGGAGAAGCTAAACCCTAAACCTACTAACTACAGCCGCCTGGCTCAAATTGCCATGCTTGTGCCATCGCCCATTTTGCTTGCATTCGGGAGACCGTGCCCTAGCTCCATGTGTGTACATGCAAAGGCAAAGACAAGAAATGATGCGAACCTCAATCGACACGCTTTGAGACCTAACAAAAATATTGGAATACTTGCCCAAGAAAACTAAAATTCATATTTTTGATTGAAACCCTGACCCAACGTTTATAATCGAAACGTGAACCAAAGGTATAAGAGTAACACCTTGACCTAGTGATTATAATTGAATCAAGAACCAAAGGTATAAAGTTTGAACGCCACAAGGAAGAATCCCTGATAAGTTCATAGTTCTTGAAGAACCAAAGGAAGAGCAAAGCCTCACCTTTTCTGATTTTTATTCAATAATTATCTCTATTACAATGAGTGCATGCTACTTATAAGGCATGACTGAAAATAGAAAATATGAAAAACGTACTAAATAATAAAACCCTAAATAAAAGTTGATTTGGTCTGAAATTAGCATATCCAAAATAGGAAAATAGCTAAAAAACGTTCTAAATAATAAAAGCCTAAAATTAAGGTAGATCTGGTCTAAAATAATAAGCTCCAGAATAGGAAAAATGGCTATTAACTAATATGGGGTTGGAAAGTCAATCAGCCATTAATCCACGCCATAAATCATGCCCAATCAAAGCAGATCAGCCCTCAATAGCTTGGATTAAATTTATTACACCTTCATCTTCCTTTGGGCCAAGCTTGGAATGTCCTGCGTTAGAATCAGCCCATTAAGTGCTTCTTTGATCTTCTTGGATCTTGCTTTAGTAATAGGTCCAACAGGAACATGCAATGGATCCTTGAATGCTTTGTGATTCTCATCAAGAAACTAGCAGACAAGCAATGGAAAGAAAATGTGCATAGAGTATATGAAAAGGCATAAAACGGATAAGCACGACAAGCATGGAAAGCAAAGGAGCAATAACGCAAGCAAACAAGCAAAAGGGTAAACAAGTGAGAAAGCGAACAAAAGGAGGTGTCCGCGAGGGACAAATGTAGGTTTGGATCAAATGCCCATCTCATTATGTTGGAGTATGGACAACACACTAGCAAGCAAAACTTATGCATGAACATGTAAGCAAGCATGTGAAGATGCAAAGAAAGCCAACGGGTGGCATAAACAAGTATGGTATACTAGCATCGCATGGAGTAGAAAAGGGGAAAGGTATGAACGAAACAACTGGCATCAAGGCAATGCCTCCCAAATGGTTACATCCAAACAAGGCCTCATGGGCATCAGATGTAACCACACAAACACAAACCCGATAAGGGTGTGGCAAAGCCTAGAACTAGAGAGACTAATACAAGCATAAAGCATACAAGCAAGCAAGCATAGACATGCAAATAGGATGATCCAAACCCTTTTATGTCGGCCTTGGTATATGGACAATGACAAAGACCACAAGGTCTATATCGGGTCCAAACCAATAGGCCAAAACACAAGAAAGAAAGATAAAGCGACAAAAGAGCTACAATAGCACATGACATGACGAACATAGCCTAGGTCTAGGCATGCAAACATGGCATAGAGTGCACAAACACATGGAAAATAACATGAAACATGTAGAGAGCATAGATCCAAACACACAAGCATGTGGAAGCATAGATATAGGCATAGAGACATGCATGTAAACATATAGGAACTTAGCACATAAACATAGAAGAACATAAATCCAAGCATATAAGCATGTAAAGACAAGGATCTAACCATATAGCATGGAAATAAACACATAGACACATAGATCCAAGCAAGGCATAGCTAACAACATCATACAAGCATGTGAGCATGTAACCCTAACATCAACCTAGAACAAAAAGAGGGACAAAACATAGGAATACAAGGCATAAAGCTCTAAGCATGTACATCTAAACATACAAGCATGTAAGGATGTAGATCTAAGCATAAAACATGGCAAAAAGCACATAAACACATAGATCTAAGCAAGGAACACACATAAAGCAAGAAGCATGCTAAAGAAAACGATAAATCATTTTATTCTAGCAAAAATAGAGGATAAATGCTAGAAAAAGATTAAGAAGGTTAGGGGTGTGGATGATAGCTAAAAACCTACATCCACACCCCTAAACCCCAAATCCAAAGTGTAGAACCAAGGAAAGGAAGATTGGGTACAAAAACAATACCTTGTGTTCTTGGAGAAGAGAGACGAATCAAGAAGCTTTGATGTGTTTTTTTGTGTGTTTTTTGGTGTTTGGAAGTGAGAAAAATGCGTAGAGAAGCAGGGCTGAGATCAAAACTTACTAAAATTACCTTTTTTTTTTTTAATTTTTTTTTAATCTAAGAGGTGATTGGGGCTATTTATAGCCTCAGGCACATTTTTTGAGGTTGCGGCCCTTCAAGTACTGCCGGCCTCAAAAGGCCCTAATCTGGTTAATCTTGACTCCCTTGGAAAGATCTTGGCTTCCTATTTTTGAAAAGGTATGGAACCTAAAAATCCAACAGTTGAATCAAAAGTTATGGCTTTCGGAAGTTTGTGGTGCATCAATTGGTGTGTCATCCCGGTTTTCGTGATATCTTGGCCGTTCTAACTCCGATTTCAATCCACGAATAGTCATTGGAATGAGAATTTGATAATATTCGCAATGGCATTGGTTTCAACACATTTTGGTTGCCGGATTAAAATTAGGGTTTTTGGGCCCTCCCAAGATCGACTTCGGGTCAAACTTAGTCAAAATTGTTAAAAATCTCCAAGAAGCTCGAGTTTGATGAAAAACTATGAAAAACATTGTTTTGTGAGAGTTTGGATCTTGTTTGGCCCTCAGTCAAACCTAAGGCTAACTAGGGGCATTTTGGTCATTTCATTGGGGGCGGACAAAATATGATATCAATAGCTGACTCGAGTGCAATGAGAGGTGTTGGATAAAGAACGCGATTATGAATTTTGTTGCCCCCCAAATTTGCGTGTGACAACTATTCATGGATTGAGACCAAACTTTACTTGCTTAGCTCGATTTGCTGTAGCTGCTATTGAAGTATTTTCTGGACACGCCCCTGAGCTTTGGGAGAGGAGAAAAGAGAGGTCCTTGTTGTTGTTGTTGTTTTTTTTTTTTTTTTTTTTTTTTAGGGTTTGATCGGGTCAGCGTTAACATTGCCCAGTGACCCTTATAGGGCCATTGGACCTACCTGGCGGCCCTAGAAGGGCCGCTGGGCAGTCTAGGGCCTATAAAAGGCCCTTTGGCCCATCTTTTGGCTCATTTCCTCTCTTTCTCTCCACTCCTCACTTCTAAAAAAATCTCTAGAGTGACTTGGAGCTCAGCAGGTCTGTCCTTGTAGCCTCAGTCTGCCATTTTAGTTTAATGCTTCAGCCTTTTTTGCATTTAAGGTATTAATGTCTATTTTTCTTTCTTCTCTTATTTTTTCTGCAAAATGTTAGTAGTAATACTACTAGAGATGCATGCTAGCGTTTATTTTATTATTTTTTCGGAAATTTCACAAGTATATTTTTGCCATGATTTATTCATTGCTATCTTAGGAAAATATGTGTGCATTTTGTTTTGATATATGAGTCTGTGAATATGTGGGAATTTAAATGCTGAAAGTGATATGCAGGATATGGGTAAGGGAACTTACTTGGTAGTCGGGAATAATGGAAACGTGACTCGGAAATTCGTGAATGAACGTGAGTCCGGGGACGCATGTCACTGGTTCACCCATCGTAGATTAGGAGTTTAGAAAATTTCTTGAATGAAAGTGAACCCGAGGATGCTTGTCATCGGTTCACCCACTATAGGATACGAACCTAGAGACACTTGCCATTAGTTCACTCACAATGAAATGTGAGTCCAGAGATGCTTGCTGTTGGTTCACCCACTGTAGGCACAAGCCTAGAGACATTTGCCGCTAGTTCACCCGCTATGAAATGTGAGTCCAGAGACGCTTGTCGTTAGTTCACCCACTGTAGCATACGAGCCTAGAGACGCTTGCCGTTAATTCACCCACTATGAAATGTGAGTACAGAGACGCTTACTACTAGTTCACCCATTATAGGATATGAGCCTAGAGACGCTTGTCGCTAGTTCACCTGCAATGAAATGTGAGTCTAGAGACATTTTCCGCTGGTTCACCCACTATAGGATACAAGCCTAAAGACGCTTGTTGCTAGTTCACCTGCTATGAAATGTGAGTCTAGAGACGCTTGCTGCTGGTTCACCCACTTTAGGATACGAGCCTAGAGACACTTGCCGCTAGTTCACCCTCTACGAAATGTGAGTCTAGAGACGTTTCCCACTGGTTCACCCACTGTAGGATACAAGCCTAAAGACGCTTGTCGCTAGTTCACCTGCTATGAAATGTGAGTCCAGAGACGCTTGCCGCTGGTTCACCCACTATAGGATACGAGCCTAGAGACACTTGCCACTAGTTCACTCGTAACGAAATGTGAGTCAATAGACGCTTGTCGCTGGTTCACATATTGTAGGGTACGAGCCCAGAGACACTTACCGCTAGTTCACCTGCTATGAAATGTGAGTCTAGATGTGCTTGCGACCGATTCATTTACTGTAGGATATGAGCCTAGAGACGCTTGTTGCTAGTTCACCCACTATGAAATGTGTGCAATAATATGCTTTTTTGTGTGATCATATGCTTGACATAGACCCGCATAACATGTTTAGGAAAAGAGTTAGTTCATCTTCATTGCCTTTTAACTCATGGGCTTACAACTTATGTCTAAATTGCTTGTCGTCTGGTAGATTATGTCCCGGAGAGCTGGATCTAGGGGCGACCGTGGGAAGGCCCCCATTATGCCACGTCCTAGAGGGGATGATTCTTTTGATGATGAGACTGTTTCAACTGGTGTGCAAGTAGCTCGAGTTCTGTAGAGCTGTTTCGATCGCGGGGAGGAGGATACTAGACCTACCGGTGGTATATCTATAAAGACACGGTCCAGGAGGTGGGACTTAGTAAAGATAGCCAGCGTCTCGTCTGAGTCCCGTATCGTTTCTAGCTAGGCTTCTTCACGGCACAGGCCGACAAGAGGGAAGGGGCCTCTAGAGGAGAGATGCATGCCGAGGACATATTTATAGACATAGATGATGACTTTCCTGGGCCTGAGGTCCTACTGGAGTTTGGAGTTCAGTGGTGTAGTCTGAGGCCTAGATTCACACCACATTAGGCCAGGGTCGATGCTCGCACCAGAGTCGTAGATAGAGGTATCCAGGACATTCACCTTTAGCAGGGGCTAAAGGATCATCCTTTCGCATCGGCGTAGAGAGGAGAGGTATGTTTCATTTCCTTCTTAGTCTTTCAGATTTCGATTATATGCATGTGCTAATGAGAAGCTTCTGATTTCAAATGCAGGGGGGTGACAAGCTACGTGGTCGGGGCACTTGGTCCACTTTCCTTCAGCTGTTGTTCGCTCCTAGGACCCATCCACGGTACACTGAGTTTCTAAGAGAGCAAGGGTTTGGGGACTTCCTGCAAATTCCCTTATTTACCATGAGGCATGAGATCAGGGAGGCTTTGGTGTGGCGGTTTCATGTCCAGATGGGCACTTTTCACTTGAGTTGTGGAGAGTATGCAGTCCTCCATCTTGATTGGATGGCCATTTTAGGTATCAGGTTTCGTGGCCACCCGATCCCGACTAAGGAGATGACCTTTAAGATGGCTAGCGAGCTCTTGGACATCCCTCTTCCATTGACTGCAAAGACAAGGGGATATTTTGGGCCCACTACGTTTTCACAGATCCGCACTGAATGGCTACAGTGTAGTATTCCCTAGGACGTGGCCTCTACTGACGCTCATCTTCTTTAGTTATTCCTGTGGTTCCTTGGTAGTTGATTCTTGGGCAACAACCGGTCAGTGTTGACTTGCCAGCTGCTGTGGGCTATAGGAGTAGTCTCCAGCATTAGGGCATACGACTGTGGGGTTAGTTACCTATGGCTTCTTCATTTCTTTCTTGAGGCGGGCCTCCAAGTGAGACATAAGAAGTTTGGAGGGATGTTGGCAGATATTGACATGGTGGGTGTATGAGTACATCCCAGCCTTGCGGCCATATTATACAGGCTTGTCCTTGATAGCATACCCTCGAGCATATGCATGGGCTCATTGTAGGATCACGAGGGTCATCGTAGTGCAGTTGGTCACTATTTTTGAAGCTCTGGATTGCATCACGCAATATGAGATCATAGTCTGCCCTTATGACAGGGCGCTTGTGGGAAGGCTAGAGATCACTATTGCTATAGGTCAATCGAGGATCCAACGTTGGACTTGGGCATTGACGAGCTGGGAGTTCTTTTTGGCAGAGAGGACCTTCTATTAGGTTATGCCAGTCTATGGAGTGCCAAGGGATCTGCCTCCTCACAGTTTGTCATTCGAGGCCATGGTCCTAGATGACCCGGACTATGCGATGGGTGCTTTTGATGCTCATGTGGACACGAGCAAAGACTATTCCACTTGGTTTACAGAGTCTTTTACAAGGCTCATCATTGGAGATGTCCTTGTGAGTGGAGGTAGAGTGTTGGGAGGCCCTATTTGCGCTCAGCTGGCCACCGGGGTTGAGTAGAGAGCGCGTGTCAAGACCACAGAGGCCAGAGTGACAGAGCTTGATGCCCTATTTGCCATTAGAGAGGTGCACATGCAGGAGGAGACTACTCGGGCATTAGCTCGAGAGTGGGAGATCTACCAGAGAGATAGGGAGATGCGAGCTGCTGCAATGGACAAAGAACGAAGTCAGTTTCATACTAAGCTAGCCCAGCATCAGGGCTATTCTATGCTTTTGGTGGGAGAGTTATGAGTGGCTTATCTTCCCATTCCAACTGCTCTTGAGATTCCAAGCCGGGGACCCATCATTCCTCCGTTTGAGCCTAGGTACATGCCAGTTCCTCCAAGCCCGCCAGGTGGTTGGGGTTCTTTTGCTCAGGCTCCAAGGCCTTCCCAGGGTCCAGGGTACACTCACGACAGTTCAGACGATGCAGGTCCTTCCAACGGCCCTTTTGTAAATGACGACGGCGGTGATGATACTGATACACACTAGTTTATTGGCAACGAGGATTCTCCATAGGATTAGCCATCTAATGTAGCATGATGTAGCCCCTACGTGGGCATGTATTTTTCTATGTACTCTACAGACATTGCCCCACGACGGGCCAGTTATGTATGTATATTATGTATCTCCTCCTGGTAGGCTTAGACATGTATGTATTGTATTGCCCCACGGTGGGCTTTGATATATATGTATATTATGTATCTCCTCCTGGTAGGCTTAGACATGTATGTATTGTATTGCCCCACGGTGGGCTTTGATGTATGATATTATCTCTTTGTAGCATGATGTGTGTATGGAACAATGCCTCTTGCTAGGACTTACATGTATAATTCTCGGGACATGCCTTTAGAAAGGTAGCTGATGTATGTGTAAAACAATGCCTCTGATTAGGACTTATATGTATGAATCCAGGGACGTGCCTTTAGAAGAGTGGTTGATGTATGTGTAAAAAATGCCTCTGATTAGGACTTATATATATGAATCTAAGGACACATCTTTAGAAGGGCAGCTGATGTATGTGTAAAACAATGCCTCTAACTAGGACTTATATTTATGAGTCCAGGGACACGTCTTTAGAAGGGTGACTGATGTATGTATAAAAAAATACCTCTGATTAGGACTTATATGTATGAATCCAGGGACGTGCCTTTAGAAGGGCGGCTAATGTATGTGTATGAAAGACAATTCCTCTGATTAGGACTTATATGTATGAATCCAGGGATGTGCCTTGAGAAGGGCGGTGGCTGATGTATGTGTAAAACAATGCCTCTGATTAGGACTCATATGTATGAATCTAGGGACGTGCCTTTAGAAGGGCGGCTGATGTATGTGTATGAAAGACAATGCGGATTAGGACTTACATGTATAGCTCTAGGTAAATCGCCCCTAGGAGGGCCAATGATGTGTATGCATTATCACATTTTTATCGGGGATGGTGATTTTGAACCAGCTTATGTCACATCCACTTGTTTTGCACCGCAGCTTCATGGGTTTATCAGTGGCTTCTAAACAATGATCATCCCGTTGGAGGGAGAAAAAAAAGAGAGATCGCGTGAAATAAACTGCCCCAGTTCAGGGTTTCATGCAATTCTCGACATGAAAGATACATCCTTAGTGGGACGGACCCATTCTCGTATATTGGACAAAAGAGGAGAGAACCGTGCAAAATCAATTGCCCCAGTTCAGGGTTTTGTGGGGTTTCAAGCCTGTAGACTGGCTGTAAGTGGCCTTGGCTTTGTAGCCATGCCATAATACTGATGACGTGTGTGGGCACTCCGAACGAGATAACTTTAGACACACCACTAGGCGGTATGCAATAATTGCTCCTGTTATTAACCGAGTGGGCCAGAAATCCAAGAATGGGATTCTTGAGGTACCCTCATGATAAATGACTCCCTCCATCCCCCCAATAAGCCTATAAGGCTGCTGGATGGCTGGGATTGGGCTCTAGTATTTTTCTGTTGCAAATTCTGACTACCAGGGCTAAACCGACCCGTGAATCGGGTGAACCGAGCTTTGAAAATGAGGTTCAAGACATCTGAAGGTGTTGAACAAGATGCACAAATATAAACTGCCCCAATGTAGGATTTGTGCGGCCTCAGATGCACGAGTGAGAGTTTTCGACAATCTAGTTCATCGTTAGGCCGATCACGCATCAAGGCGGGCACTAAAACAAGGGAATCTTCGCTCCAAAATTATC
The DNA here is from genome assembly GCA_023055345.1 of Quercus wislizeni. Lineage (NCBI taxonomy): Eukaryota > Viridiplantae > Streptophyta > Magnoliopsida > Fagales > Fagaceae > Quercus > Quercus wislizeni. The sequence goes on from JALGQJ010000006.1 coordinate 30,288,105, forward strand.
AAAAACATGTCAAATAGGAGGGGGAGTGCCAAAATGCATGTGGGTTTGTGCTTGGGGGGCTGAAAAGCCCTACACATTTCTAGGGCCGTTGCCTTGGGGAACGTGTATAAAAAGTTGGGTTCTGCCTAGCCCCAGCTCATTCAGTTTTGCGATTTCTTTGGATCTTTATTAGATTGTCAGATTCAGTAGGACTTGCTTATGGATGTTCTTGGCGCTCATTCGTATGACACCTTGGTTGAGCTTGAGAGGGAGGACTTTTTCTTAAGAAATGGCGGGGCACTTTTTCTTGTGGTGACCAGGCATTCATCCAATAGCTTATTAGAGACGCCATTACTCTGCTTCACACCACACTAGATTGGCACTTGTTAAAGGTTATCATTTCTTGTTGGGACCCTACTCTGAGATGCGTCACTATTAGAGACGTTGACTTGGTGCCTACTTTGGAGGAGTATGATTGTTTCCTCTTTCTTTCTACTCCTATGAGCATTGTTTTCATTCCACTAGTGAGTACTTGCTATCTCAAGAGGCTTGCAGATCTAATGGGCTTCAAGAGGCCCGTTACTGAGGCGGTGACTTGGTACAACAGCGGGGTAGGAGGGAGCATGTCCTTTGAGTTCCTACATGATTGGTTCTAGTTACTAGAGTGTTCGGCTGGCTATCGAGATGATTTTGTGGTTTTGGAAGAGCAATGGGCATTCTATCATAGTAAGGAAACCGGCTTTCAATTGCTTTTCTACCTCTTCTTTGATCTTCAAAATGATCTCAAATTTCATTCTTCGAAGGGCTTGCTATACTGGAGGGCATTCAGGTTTAACTGGAATTCTGTGCCCGACGATCTCAGTATCTAATCCTGGCATATCTTGGTAGGACCAAGCAAAGATCTCTCTGAATTCCTTGAGTGGCGCTATGAGCTCGGGCTTCATGCCTTTAGGAAAGTTTACCCCAATCTTGACGGGTTTTTCATTCTTGCCTTCATCAGCCAAGTTAACCACTTTTGTCTCTTCTATGTTGGGCTCGAACCTTTCGCTCTCTCTGTTTAGAGCTTCCAAAATATCACAAGGCAAACTTGGAATTTCCTCTAATCCTTCAATGTCATTTTCCAACTCTATTGTTTCATTCATGTCATTAATACCCTCGTTATAGCAACAGGACGATGTACCCACTTCGGAATTAGAATAGATCCTATAGAATAGAACATATACAAGGAAATATAAGACAATTTGCACACACATATTCATAGGAAAGCAAGTAAAGAGATAAATACAAAGATTTCCTGAATAATACGTTGGATAATTTCATTAGTGGATTATAGATAAGGGGATAACAAAGTTCATGCATGATAATGACAAAAAGGAAACACACATTTTTTTGGAAAATGAATTGGAAAATGCAAACAAGGAATGCAGGAAATAGGAAATAAACATGTAAAACAAACTAGATATGCTATTCCAACTCTTTCGAGCAATTGGAGGACCTAGCCGATGCAACCACAAAGTAGCGCTCGACAGTCCAATGGCCTACGGTCTCGTCTAGTATATAGGGCCTAATAGTAGCAGTCAAATCATCCTTTGGGGATATGATGGCATTCACTAAGAATTCCTCTCGACAAAGGTGGATGAGACAAGCTAGATTTGATTCTTCCTCACATGATTGCTGTGCTACTTCTAACCTGATGACCTCGGTCGGAGTCAGGAAAGTGACCTTGATGTGGGAAATAGACTTCCCTTGGCCAATGCACTTCCTTTTCTTTCCCTTGGAAGCCTGGAACAGTTCTTCATCAGAGGGGTCGTAGCCTAAATCGAAAACTCCTTTGTTGTCCAGGAGTTCAACCAAAGATGCATTCCCATGTCCTACGGCATTGAGGCCCTGGACTAACTAATAGCCAAATTTGAGCATCTCCTTGGCGGCCATTAAAGTAGATGAGGGCCATGCCGACTTAAGTTCTGAAGCATGGGAAATCATGGAAACTAGCTCGAAACTGTGAAAAGTTGCCTCTGAGAAGGCATTAGCACTGATGTAAGGGACATAAGTCTCCTTGAAGAACGTCAGGGGTTCCTCAGCCATAATAGTGACCATCAGGTCCTTGAATGGGAACTTGAACCTCCAATGAAGAGTAGAAGCAATCGCGCTTGTGGTTTGTAGCCAAGGCCTCCCTAGGAGCATATTATATGGGGAATTTACCTTAATGAATTGGAAGTTAACCCTGAAAGACATGGGGCCAACTCCAATGGCTTGCTCAATCACACCTTGCACCTCTTGGATTATGCCATCAAAAGCTTTAATGATCATGGTGGTAGGGTGGATAAGAGAGGTATCCACATTTAAATGCTCCAAAGTGGATATCGGGTGACAATCATATCTTCACACCTCACTATAATGTGCATGGGCAAAGTGTGGTCTCTACCTTTTGGTGGTAGTTCATCATTCGTAAAGGAACTCTGGTTGGTGGCCAACACTGTTAAGACCATACCCTTAAAGGCGGATTCTGTAGCACTTGTAGGAACACATGTCTCTTTCAAGACTTTCTAGAGAACCTTGCAGTGGATATTAGAGGAAAGCAACAGGGCCAAGATGGAGATTTGAGTTGGTGACTTGTTTAGCTGCTAAATCACACTGTATTCTGAGTTTCTAATAACTTTTAAGAACTCCTCGGCTTCTTCAGTTGTGACCCTAGTCCTAACAGGTTCGGCGGTACCTTTGCCAATCTCTTTTCTTCTCTTTTCTAGCTCTTCCAAGGTATAGCATCGGTCACTCCTAGTGAGTCCAAATAGACCTGAAGAGATATTGAAGCAAACCTCCTCTTTTCTAGTTTGAGTGGAGATTAATGACACACCGTATTTCCAGGGGACAAGATAACTGTCTTCATAAGGGAACGGCTTTGGCATGCGAATGATAACACCCTCTTGAGTCTACAGATTGAGCGCTATAGAGAAAATATTTGGATTAATGACCACCGGACTTGGAAGAATAGCTTCAAGGGCCTTTAAGCTGGATACCCTAGAGATTCCCAAGGCAGGCTTTGGCAAAATAAAAGGATTGAATCCTCAGATGGCACGAATGATAGCGGTTCCCTCTTGAACTGATGATGAGGTTGGCCTTGCGATCATAGGCAATGCAAGAACTGGAGGAGTGAATCCTTCGATGGCAGATGGGGTTTGCCCCTTCCTTGAATCTGATGACCCCGAATCTATGGGCGTTTCTACGATCTCTTCAATGACTACTGAAGAGGGAGGCGCTGAGGTAACCTGGCCAAGGCATTTCTATAGATATTTGTCCCAATCATTCCTTGACCCAACTGATATAGAATTGCGGCTGGCTTCTGACTGGACAGTTGGAGGACACAAGCTGGCAGCCATACAATCACCTTTTTGTACAATTTCCCTTTTGATCCAGATGATACCGCATTTGGCTATACTTTACACTTGTGCTTGGAGCATTTTATAGTCTAACAGGGCATGACTGTCTTCACTATCATAGAATGAGCAAATTCCCCAATCAAATCTCGGGGTACCTCTGAAATCAAGGTGACTCTTTGGGACCAAGGCTCGGAGCATAGCCTTCCATGGGAATGACGATGAGGAGAAATCGGGAACCCTTTCTTCCACCATAATAAGGGCATTCACATTTCCTTTCTAATGGGGAGGCAAAGGGTTGTTGATGATATTCAAAGCGGCTGCATTATCGAACTGTATCAACTTGTTCTCTATGAGATCCTAAACACGGTCTCTCAAATGGAGACATTCCTCAAGGGTATGCCCTTCGGCCCTGAAATGGTGTTCGCACTTCTTGGATAGGTTAAAATTAGACGATGAAGGGCCTTCCCTGGGCCTTTGAAACATTGGTGTTGGAAAATTTGGTTTTGTATCTCATACAAAACACATAGCGGAAGCAATAAACATGGATCTATTTCATTCATGATTGATAACATGCACTATGTAAATTTCAGAATTTAAGAACAAGATAGCGTACCTTGGTGCAGTGAAATTCAAAAAAAAAAGATTAGAAGTACTTGGGAACACTTTTAATCTTCACTCCAATTCCACTTTATGCCCAAGAAGTGTGGTCTCTCAATCAGTTTTCAAGGGAGAATAATCGAGTGGCTTCACTCACACATACACACCATTTCACAATGATGTCTCTCTTAAAAATAAAATTATGTATGTTTCTCCCTTTATAACTAACTGATTATCTAATTGGGCTGACCTATTGGGCCTTTCCAATTAGGCTTTAGTATGTGGCTTAGAGTGGGACCAAAAGGGACTAATAAGACACTAGCTCCAATGGGCCTTGGGCTTTTCTATCAACCCTTGAGAAGTTCAAAGTTACCATTAATTATATTTAATATCATTATATAAATATAATTGCACTCTAGGCCTTATTAATAAATTATACATGCAACCCCTTCATAAAATATTCGTAGTAATACAAAATCATGAATGAAGACTGTCACTTTGTGAATTACTACATCTTAATCCTTGAGTACCCAGTTTAATCCTTTAAGTTATTCATTATATATTTATGAAATCCAATTTCATAAATGTATACTTTAGTAACTATTTACTTTACTAAAGTAGTTAAGCCTAACATTCTGAATAACAAACCCATTAAACTTATCTCAAGGGAATATTTTGTATCTCTGTTAAGAGACTATGAATTACATCTTGAGAATATATGTTCCATCAACACTAAATGTGGTTGCCCAACATATTGAGGTTTTGACCGTTACTTTAGATCTCACTCTTGATATATCTAAGCAACCTACACTTCATAATCAGGTCCATTATTCTCTCAGGATTAAGAGTTCATGTAAATATATAAGTTGTGAGATTTATTATTCGATTGACAGTCATTTGGAGAATAATAAATTTCACAGTGGTCCAGTTCAATATGTTTTAACTCTTAAAATATATCAACATATCAACTAGAAGTCACCACTTCCATGATCAAGACAAATCATCTTAGTTAATATGTTATAGTCTTCGCAGATGAAATGGCCAATTTCATCACCGACTACGAACTAAATTCTAAGTTTACAAAGAACTTGTGATTTATATCTTCTATGACTTTTCACATAAATCGCATACTATGCATCTCATGGACTATATGATAATGTCTGAATATTCATGTTACCGTTATTTCAAATAATAATAAAACAACTTTATTAATTACAATATTAAGTCATACATCATGTCATACATAATATCATACATAGCATTATACAATAGGATTTAAGGGCATTAATCCTAACAATTGGTGTCACCAACTTCTTTTCCAGTAGGTAAGCATAGAGATCTACCCTAGGCCTTTCTGATGCATTATCGATCATATGAACATCAGCTTCTTTAGTCTTGTGGCCGGTCATTCTCTTAACTTATTATTCAACCATGGAACTCAGAGACTTAGCGTCTATGATCTTCTTGCTCTTAATACCCTCGTCAATGCACTCCCCAATGGGGATGAGACTAGCAAAATGAGTAACTTGGGTGCAGATTATCTTCTTAGAGTAAGAAGGCTTGAGGTTATCAATAAACCACTTGATCATCTCATTCTCCATCATGGGGGTTGCACTTGTGCGGCTAACTCACGCCACCTCTGGGCATACTCATAGAAGGATTCCCTACTCTTTTTTTCTATCCTTTGAAGAATGGTACGGTTAGGAGCTATCTTTGTGTTGAACCTTTAGTCCTCTAGGAAAAAGTTGGCCATTTCCCTCTAGCTAGAGATCTTTTCCAATCTCGCATACCATGTGGCCACGGGGCCAGTCAAACTATCAGGAAAAATCTGGCAAAGCAGAGGGTGATTATCCCTATAGGGAGCCATCTTCCTATAGAACATGCGCAAGTGTGCCCAAGGGTCTCTTGTACCATTATACTTGACAAACTCTGGTGCCTTGAACTTAGGAGGCATAATGACCTGAGGGAAGTTGGTCAAACTGTCTAGATCAATGCCTCTATGGACAATGGAGCCCTCTATGATAAGAAGCTTCTCGACTAGAGTTTCCACTTGGCTCTTAACTTGGCCATACCTAGATTCGGGGTTCTTGTCTATAGAAGGATTTTTTTCCTGGTCATTGCCATGGGGCGGTACATTGTGGCCCTATTCCTGTATTGGTAGAGGTTGATTTTCATTCTCGGTCTGGCTATGACCAAAAGAGTTTTATCCTCCTCCTACAACTAGTTGTTATACCATGCACATCAATTTTGACACTTGCTCTTTTAGAAGAGCGACTTCCTGAGCAGTTTCCTTATGGGGAGAAGTACCATTAGTAGACATCTTTTTTGCATAAGACCTAGTGACAATGGGATCACGACGTGGCAGTAGCTTAGCTTGTTTCTTTTAGCAATCTTTTGATCCTGAGAAATAGTGGAAAGTGAGAGAAACGGGGTGCGTTTGACAAAGTGGAAACACAACACCAAAATCAAGTTAGTATATGCTCTTGCTATTTAACATGCACCTACCTTTTTCAGAAAAATTTGGCTTTGCACCCTTAATCGGGTATTCATCATGGTGAGTTTCTACTATGATGCGAGATTAATGCACAAGATTAGCAAGTAACTGAAACTTTCATGATACGCTCAATGATGCAGGAAAGACTCTTCCTTTGATTACACGCTTGTACAAAATTTGCTTTTACAATGCTAGGTTCATTGGCTCCAATAATAGGCCTTTTATAATACAAGAAGTGAGACAGCGAGGAAAAGCTCGGCTTCTAATACTGTGGACTTCTTAAGAGAAGCTCTTGGATGCTTGGACCTCTAGCTAACTTGGACAAGATGGATCTCTTGGATCTTTGGAATTCTTGGGGGAGCTCTTGGATTCTTGACATCTAAGACCTTTGGTAATTTTGAAAATTCGGATCTCTTAGCAATTTAGACATCATGGACCTCTTGGTAATTTGGATTTTGGACCCTCTTAGCTACTTTGACATCTTGTGATCTCTTTGGTGATTTAAGCTTCTGGGCAATCCTTTTGGATCTTTTCTAGAAAAGCTCTTGAACTCTTGATGCTTTGAGATTCTTGACAGCTCTTTGGCAGCACTTCCTCCTAAATGGAGTTTCGGTTACATGCCACAAATTTTATCTTTGCATAATTAGGTGACAGAACCAATCAGTGTATGCATGAATGCCCTTGTAGGGTTGTAAACCCTTAGGGATAGGGTATGGTCTAGCATGTACAAGCAACGAGGTTGATTTTCCTAAGGGTTTAATCATGGATGCTGTGCAAATAGGATAGAAGGAACCCGAAGCAAAGCACAATTTCTATGGCATAAGCAAAAGGGCGCACCTGTTATAAGACACTTTCCCCTGACCTCTAGCCCTATAAAGGTATCCTTTCCTAAGATTTGGATGTTCACTCGTTAGGTTTCGCCTAGTCTTGATAGGCTCTGGGCTTGATCTATTCCTCACAGGTTTGACATAACTAGGTCAATTGTATGTAAAGGCTTAATTGGTAGGTGGTTCTTGGCCTAGGGTGCTCAATCACCATACCCTTCCCTTCATGGAAGTTATGGGGTAGGAAGGATCGAGGGGGCCTTTTCAGCTACTCTTGTCCATCTATGGACCCAGAAGTGCCTATAACATCTGCCTTGAAGCTAACTATGGGTAACACTGCCGATGTTTTTGTCCGTACACCTACAGATGAGGTGATGAAATCCCCAAAAGAGGTGAGACTATGCCAGCAGTGCATAGCCTAGGTTCGACTCAATAGCGTGTATATGTCATGCAATTCTTAATGAAGAGGAAAGACTTTTCCAAAGCATAGTAGATATATATGGAAAGCAGATAAAGGTGTAGCAAAAATTAAATTTTGCTACCCTATGTTTGCATGTGAGGAAAGCTATAAAGCATGTGAGGAAAGTTTGTAAAGCCTCATGTGAAAATACCTCAGAGCTGCCCTTTTGGAAAAGTAATTTTTTTTTTTTTTTTTTGGAAAAAGATTTTTTGCTCTTTTTGAAAATAGTTTACTAGGATGTAGTAGAAGCCTTTTTTAAAAGGAAAGCCCCAGAGGCCAATGCCAATTTCTGTGTTTTTGAAAGCCAATTTCCAAAGATTATGGTGTTATCAAAAGCTCTAAAGGCTAAACACTCATCAATCCCCAGCGAAGTCACTAGTCTATCGACGCCCGGCCTTAACTGGCTAAGCAGAAAGACTGCCATCGCCGTGCCTTTGTTCAACCACCCGCTGTGGCGACAGCTCCCACTTGCGCGGGGCCTCGTTGGAGGGCCCTTCTCAAATGGTAAGTGGTGCGTGTGTTGTTTGCGCGGAGCTTTGGTTGCTCTCTCTCTCTCTCTCTCTCTATGGTGGGAGGTAGGTCTACCTTCGGCGTTATGGCAGGAACTTGGGCCAAATTTTAGGTGATTACCAAAGGTGAGTGGAGTCGCCACTAATAATTGGGTTTTTCTAAGGTGTGATTGGTCACTTGTTTCGATTTGATTTTATTACCTATCCTAGGTTAAGAAAAAGGGAATTTTTTCCTAATCTAATGTGGATGGCAAGAAAATCTTGATTCTTAGGTCTGGAAGTTTAGTTATGTGTGGTAAAGGTGTTAGGCACCCCACAATACTTGTCCAAGGACAGTCCTTTATTTTAATAAAACCTTAATTTTCGAAAATTGGTAGTAAAAACATGACTTTGGCATTGGCTTTCGAGGCTTTGCATGCATGGGGGCTTTGAGGTTTGGCTTTTGAATGGGTGTGGTCCCAATCTATGCTTTCCTAAGGCATTCGAGCAAAGTGCCAAATTTCTACAGCAAAAATTTGGCGACAAGTCACCTTACTTTCGCGGCGGAAGTTAGGAATTGCTTGCTTTAGGTGACATGGATTGTTACAATCACACCGGAGGGGATGATACATCATGCACAATGCAAGCACATAGAGCAAAAAAGTATGGCCCAAAATATAGGTGCAGGAAAATAAATAGGGGTCGTCATACTCTAGAGACGAGGACGAATGGTACACAGCATGATATACCTAATACAAACCATCTAAGAGAGAAAGGGGGGAGGAAGGAAGGGGTTTAAAAGAGTACATAACCAAAGGGAAAAGCTAAACCCTAAACCTACTGACAACAGCCACTTGGCTCCAATTGCCATGCTTGTGCTAGCGCCTATTTTGCTTGCGCCCGAGAGACCATGCCCTAGCTTCGTGCGTCGCTCCATGTGTGTACATGCAAAGGCAAAGACAAGAAACTAGCAGACCAGCAATGGAAAGAAAATGTGCAAAGAGCATATGAAAAGGCATAAAGTGGATAAGCATGATAGGCATGGCAAGCAAATGAGCAATAAAGCAAGCAAACAAGCAAAAGGGTAAACAAGCGAGAAAGCGAACAAAAGGAGGTGTCCGTGAGGGAAAAATGTAGGTTTGGATCGAATGCCCATAACTTCTTTGTGTTGAAGTATGGACGACACACTTGCAAGCAAGACTCATGCATGAACATGTAAGCAAGCGTGTGAAGATGCAAAGAAAGCCAACGGGTGGCACAAACAAGCATGGTAAGCATAGTATTGCACGGAGCAGAAAAGGGAAAAAGTATGCACAAAGTAACCAGTATCAAGGTGATGCCTCCCAAATGGTTACATCCAAACAAGGCCTCATGGGCGTCGGATGTAACCGCACAAACACAAGCTTGCTAAGGCTATGGCAAAGCCTAGAATTAGAGAGGCTAGCACAAGCATAAAGCATAGATGCAAGCAAGCATAATAGACATGTAAATAGGTCAATCCAAACCCTTTTACGTGGGCCTTGGTATATGGACGATGACAAAGACCACAGGGTTTATATTAGGTCTAAACTAATAGGCCAAAAAATAAGAAAGAAAGATAAAGCAACAAAAGGGCTATAATAACACATGGCATGACAAACATAGCCTAGGTCTAGGCATGCGAACATGGCATAGAGCACACAAGCACATGGAAAATAACATGAAACATGTAGAGAGCATAGATCCAAATGCACAAGCATGTGGAAGCATAGATATAGGCATAGGCATAGAGACATGCATGTAAACATATAGGATTGAAATAAACACATAAATCCAAGCATATAAGCATGTGAAGACAAGGATCTAACCATATAGCATTGAAATAAACACATAGACATATAGATCCAAGCAAGGCATAGCTAACAACATCATACAAGCATGTAAGGATGTAGATCTAAGCATAAAACATGGCAAAAAGCACATAAACACATAAATCTAAGCAAGGAACAAACATAAAGCAAGAAGCATGCTAAAGAAAGCGATAAATCATGTTATTCTAGCAAAACAAAGGATAAATGCTAGAAAAAAAATTTAGAAGGTTAGGGGTATGGATTGTTGGAAAAACACAGTTTGTATCGCATACAAAACATATGTAGTGGAAAAAAATTAACGGATCTACTTCATCCACAATAGATAACATAACCATGTAAATTTTAGAATATAAGAACAAGAGAGTATACCTTGGTGTGATAAATTTCAAAACAAAGATTAGAAGTACTTAGGAACACTTTTAATCTTCATTCCAATTCCACTAATGCCCAAGAAGTGTGGTCTCTCAATCAGTTTATATGTGTGTGTTCAAGGGAGAATAAGAGAGTGTCCAACACTATCATACAAACCATTTCATTCTCTTACAAAATTCTGTATGTTTCTCTCCTTATAACTGATTATCTATTTGGACTAGCCTTTTGGGCCATTCTAATTGGGCTTTAGTATGTGGCTTGAAGTGGGACCAAAAGGGAATAAATAAAACGCTAGCTCCAATAGGCCTTGGGTTTTTCTATCAACTCTTGACAAGTCCAAAGTTATCATTAATTATATTCAATACCACTACATAAATATAATTACACTCTAGGCCTTATTAATAAATTATATCTCAAGACTTTATTATACACGCAACCCCTTTATAATATTCATAGTAATACAAAGTCATGAATGTAGACTGCCACTTTAAAGATTACTACATCTTAATCCTTGAGTACCCAGTTTAATCCTTGAAGTTATTCATCAAATCCAATTTCATAAATATATACTTTAGTAACTCCTTACTAAAGTGGTTAGGCCTAACACTCTGAATAACCGAACCCATTAAACTTATCTCTAGGGAATATTTTATAACTCCATTAAGAGATTATGAATTCCATCTTAATAATATATGTTTCATCAACACTAAATGTGGCTACCCAACATACTAAGGCTTTAATCGTGACTATAGATCTCACTTTTGATATATCAAATCAACCTACACTTCATGATCAGGTCCATTATTCTTTCAGGATTAAGAGTTAATGTAAATAACAGTTGTGAGATTTATTATTCATTTGATAGCCGTTAAGAGAATAATAAATCTCACAGTGGTCCAGTTCAATATGTCTTAACTCTTAAAACATATCAACTAGAAGTCTCTACTTCCCCGATCAAGACAAATCATCTTAGTTGATATGTTATAGTCTTCGTAGATGAAATGCCCAATTTCATCACCGACTACGAACTAAAATTATGAGTTTACAAAGAAGCTGTGATTTATATTTTCTGTGACTAAATCACATAAATCACATACTATGCATCTCATGGGTTATATGATAATGTCCGAATATTCATGTTACCATTATTTTAGATTACAAACTAAAATTATGAGTTTACAAAAAACTTGTGATTTATATATTCTGTGACTAAATCACATAAATCATATACTATGCATCTTATGGGTTATATGATAATGTCCAAATATTCATGTTACCATTATTTTAGATAATAATATAACAACTTTATTATTTACAACATTAAGTCATACATAATGTTACACATAATGTCATACATAGCATCATACAATAGGATTTAAGGGCACTAATCTTAACAATCTCCTTCTTGCCCTAAAGATTGTGCACTAATCTAACTCTCATTCCCTCCAAATGTGACTCGAAAGTCCTTTGGGGCAAGGCTTTGGTAAAGGGATCTGCTAGATATTTGCACTATCAATTTTTGCTACTACTACATCTCCTCGAGCAACAATGTCATGAATGATGTGGTACTTTCTTTTAATGTGCTTTCCTTTCTTTTGATTCCTTGGATCTTTGGATTGTGCAATCGCTCCACTATTGTTGCAAAACAATGTGATAGGAACTTGCTTCATTCTCACAACACCAAGATCAGAAAGGAATTTCTTTAGCCAAACAGTATCCTTTGCCGCTTCACAAGAAGCAACATATTCAGCTTCCATGGTGGAGTTATCAATACAAGATTGCTTAACACTCCTCCAACTTATGGCTCCACGTCCCAAGGCGAATACACAACTTGAAATGGACTTTCTGAAATCAAGATCTGATTGAAAATCTGAATATGTATAGCCAATAGGTATCAAATCCTCACACCGGTAAACTAGCATATAATTTCTCGTTCTCCGTAAATACTTAAGAATATGCTTTACAGCTTGCCAATGTTTTGGTCTTGGATTTGATTGATATCGGTTGACCATGCCAACTGAATAACAGATATCTGGTCTAGTACAAAGCATGGCATACATGAGACTCCCACTGTAGAAGCATAAGGAACTTGTCTCTGCAGAAGCATAAGGAAATTGTCTCATCATATTTTCTTCCTCATGAGTCTTAGGCCTTTGGTCATCAGATAGAGGAACTCCATGTCTGAAAGGAAGCAATCATTTCTTGGAGTTTTGCAAGCTAAACCGTTCTAGAAAGTTTTATCCCTAGAATAAAGTTAGCTTCACCCAAGTCCTTCATATCAAATTGGCTTGACAATCAAACTTTTACTGATGACATTACCCCTACATCATTTCCAATGAGTAGAATATCATCAACATAAAGTACTAGGAACATTACTACTTTATCTTGATTTCTTTTGTACACACATGCTTCATCAAGATTTTTTTCAAAACCAAATGACTTGATTGCTTGATCAAATCTGATGTTCCATGACCTAGATGCTTACTTAAGTCCATAAATGGATCTTTTCAAATTGCATACCATATGCAAATGGTTCTTTGCTATGAAACCTTCCGGTTGCATCATAAAGATTTCTTCTTCAAGATTTCCATTTAGAAATGCAGTCTTGACATCCATTTGCCAAATCCCATAATCATAATGAGTAGCAATGGACAAGAGAATTATGATAGATTTAAGCATTGCTATTGGTGAAAAGGTTTCTTCATAATCAATACCTTCTTTTTGTGTATACCCTTTCACCACTAGCCTTACTTTAAAGGTTTCAACATTTCCATCTATTCCTCTCTTCCTCTTGTAAACCCATCTGCATCAAATAGGTTTAATGCCATTAGGCGTCTTTACAAGATCCTAAACTTGATTGGAATACATTGAATCTAATTCAGATTTCATAGCTTTGACCCAATGATGTGCATCCATATCATTCATTGCCTCTTCATAAGTGTAAAGATGAATTTCGGCCTCTTTTGAGATAGCTTCATAAGTTTCTTCCAAACCTATAAATCTTATAGGTGGCCAAACAATCCTCCCACTATGACGAGGCTCTTGTATACTAGTCATCTCATGAGTAACATCTTGTGGTGTATCAGATACAACCACATCATCCCTAGTTTTATCCATTGGTTGTTCAATTATAGGTTCATTCATTCCAACCAAAACAACTCTACTTCTAGGAGTAAAATTATTCATATAGTTATTTTCCAAAAATTTAGCAATTATACTAACAAAAACTTTATTATCATTACGACTATAGAATAAATAACCCCTAGTTTCTTTTGGATAACCTACAAGCAAACATACTTCTAATTTTGGTTCCAATTTATTAGGCTTCCCTTTTAGCACATGTGTTGGACAACCCTAAATGTGGAGATATCTCATACTTGGCTTACGCCCACTCCAAAATTCCATGGGTGTTTTGGGAATAGATTTTGACGGAACTAAATTTAAAAAATGTATTGCTGTATTTAAGGCATACCCCCAAAAAGAAATTGGTAACGCTGAGTAACTCATCATGGACCTAACCATTTCTAAAAGAGTCCTATTCCTTCTTTCTGCTACACCATTTTTTTCGGGAGTTTCAGGAGCAGTTAATTGGGATACAATCCCATTTTGAGTTAAGTAATCCTTGAAATCCCTAAAAAGGTATTCACCACCTCGATCAGATCGAATGGACTTTATGTGTTTACCCAATTGATTCTCAACTTCAGCCCTAAACTCTTTGAATTTTTCAAAAGCTTCGAACTTCCGTTTCATTAGGTACACATAACCATTTCTTGAGTAATCATCCATAAAAGTGATGAAGTACTTATAACCTCCTTTTTCTTGGGTTGACATAGGACCACATACATCCATATGAACTAATTCAAGTAACTTTTGGGTCTTCTACCTTTTGCATTAAAAAGTCTTTTGGTCATTGATGTGCATGAAATATATACAATAAAGTACTCACATATCTACATATTTAGTCTTACTTTTATGTTATTTTGTGACTGATTATATAATATCTTTGTGTTGCAGGTAACAAGGGCTTTACATGCAAAGTGGGGCTAGGCCAATTGAATCAAGCCAACTTAAAGGACCATGATGAAGTTAAAGAAGGCCAACCCAATTAAATTTAAGTCCAATTGGAGCAAGGAATCAAAGGAATTTGAACCAAATCCAAGTCCAATTCGGATTAGGATTCCAGCCTGCACATCAGTTAATATTTTTGGAATAACTTTCGGCTCAGATGTCCAATCGAGGTGATTCAAGTTGGGCTGGAAAGTTAACTTAAAGGGCTACAATTTTGTATTTTACCAAAAGTCCGAATTCTGAAGCTAAATGGGTCAAAACCGTCGGTTAAGTGAAGCCTAAAAATCTGGGATTTTCTCCAAACGGGAATTCAACTTGTAACAGGATTCCTTTACCTATTTAAAGGCTCTTTAGGGCAAAATTCAATGAGGCTAGTGCTAGGGCTGAGGGCTGAATGTATAGAGAGCTGCGGCTACCTTTTCCATGGCAGTTAGTTTTAGTTTATTTGTCTAGTTTAATGTTTAGTATTTTATTTTTTGTGTTTTTTTTCAATTACTATGAGTAGCTAAATTTATAATTAGGGTTGAGGATGAAACCTTGTTAAGGATTATCAGTAATATTTATGTGATTTGATTTTTCCCACAATAGTTATTCTTTAATGATTTAAATTGTTCTTGCTTCATATCAATTGACTAAGATGAGATTCTAGATATGAGTTCAATCATGTTTTTCTCATGATTTAGGATTTGTCTTAATTAATTGAATGCTTGGTTTATTAATTCTTAATTATAAAATTGGATATCGTTTGTGATTTGTCTGTCAATGGATACAATTTATGATTTGATTTTTAAAGTTGGATATATCTTGTGATTTGTTTGGCTACGGATACAATTGATGATTTGGTTTTATACTTAAGAAGCGAAGAAGAACATGCTTTAGATTTTTAAACATAAGTTTTAATGATGATATTTTCCATGATAGCAAGATTGATTTCTAGATTATCATGAAGTGAGTTGGGAAAAATTAATGATCATAAATATATGCTGATATGACTTACAAGGCGGATTCCAAAACCTTAATTCATTTCCATTGATTGTTTACATCTTTTTATTGCTTTATATCTTTGCTTAAATTAATTATTTTTTTTAGTTTATTTAATTTCAAAACAACCAATTTTTATTAAACTAGATTAGGATTAATTTGGTTAAGATTTGATTTAATTTTCCTACGTTCATTCAAGTCCCTGTGGGTTCGACCTCGTTCTTGTCCAACTATACTTCGGTACGGTTCGTACACTTGCGAGTATTTTAAAATTTCACAACAGTCATTTTACCCTCTAAACAAGATTCACAAACTAGAAATCCATCAAAGTCCAATGGCTCTAAGAGTCCATCTTTTATCAGTCTTTGAATTCTGTTTGGATTAATATAACCCAAACGCAAGTGCCAAAGATATGCATCATTAGTAGAAGGAAACTTTCTCTTTAATGATTTTACATGAGAGTCATTATCTAATTTAGAATTGTATAATTCATGCTTATCAAGAGTTAAAATATAAAGACCATCCATAATATTTTGCCAGAACAGATAAATACTTTATCCTTCTTTATTACAACATTGTCTTTCAGGATAACACAATATTCATGTTTACCTAAATAGTTGCAGAAATTAAATTCCTACGAACATTAGGTACATATAAACAGTCTTCCAATATAAAAACTCTAGAATCAAAGCATAAATTAAACATTCCAACAGTTACAACTGGAATCCTGCTCCTATCAGCCAAAGTAAAAAACAATTCCCTTTCATTCAGCTTTTTGGTCTCCTAGAACCCCTGTAAAGAATTGCAAATTTGGTTAGTACAACTTAAATCCACACACTAGGAATCCGTGGGATTTTGTACTAAACATATTTCAAGAAGGAATGAACTTTTCATACCCTTATTTTTGGCAGCTCTAAATATTGGACAATTCCTCTTCCAATGATCTTTCTCACCATAATGGAAACACTTTCCATTGGCGTAGTCCTTCTTCTTTCCCTTGTTGGCAATTCCTAAGGCAATTTGTTTACCATCTTGCTTGGTAAAGTCCTTCTTGTTCTTCTTACCCTTACCTTTCGACTTAGGTTGAAAAGTAGAAGTTTCAATCATATTGGCATCAACACTAGAGGTACCAAGAATGCCTTCTACCACTACCAATTCATTCATTAATTCAAAACAATGCATAAATCTTTTTGTTCATATTATAATTAAGTTTGAATTCCTTGAATGATTCTGGTAGTGACTGGAGTATCATATCCACTTGGGATTCTCCATCAATATCAGCACCTAAAACTTCTAGTGTATTCAGATTAGAGATCATCGTAAGACAATGCTCCCTCACTGAAATGCCTTCAACCATTTTGGTATTATAAATTTGCCTCATGGTTTCTTGCCTTGTGGAACAACCTTGCTCACCAAACATCTCCTTTAGACTTAACATTATGTCCGAAACTATCCTGCATTTGATGCTGTAGAACATTTGAGATAGATGCTAGGATATAGCACTCGACCATCTCAATAGATTTCTGCCAACGATCATATCACTATTTTTCCTTAAAAGGAGCATCTAACAATGGAAAGTTAAGACATGGTTGAGTAAGCACATATTTGTGCTCTTTAGCAATAAGAACAATATCCAAATTTCTTTTCCAATCAACATAGTTGGATTCAGTTAGTTTGTTTTTATTAGAATAGCAATAAGTGGGCTAAATTATGCCATGATTAAATCTGAAAACAATAAACATGAATATTATAAGTAAACTAGGCATTATCAATTGAGCATATAAACATATAGTATGGAACCTATATAAAACCATAATATAAAATATACAACGACAACCCAATCCATGTTTAAAATTCCTTGGTAGCAAGTAAATTATAAACACTGTGATTGATTGAGAATTATTCTCATTATTAGTGCTATTAGATAACTCTTATCAAACGCTAATAATATGTCGTATTTCCTTTAGCCTCTAAGTAATAATGACATATCTCCATAGGGAGGTAAACATTAAACTTAGTAACTCCACGGTAGCGTGGTCGTTCATAATGTAAAAACACATATCATCCATTATTAAGAAGTTTAATCTGTAGTACCATGAATTAAACACCCTCAATTGGGAGCAAGGCATATATGCCAAGGCGAAGTGCTTATTCACACTACTATAAACTGACAATGGAGGTCGTGAGATCCAATCTTTGTATCTCTCTCCCACTAGATGTTTTAAAATAAAGGATTTTAATTAGAAAACATGTGTAATCTCATTACACATAGCCTTGCACTTTATCTATTTGAAAACACTTAGAAAAATTCAAAATTCACAGTTTTCAATCGATCGAATGTGTATCTTGATCGATCGAAAAAATTAAAAATTCGTACTTAACAATCTGCCTGGCTTGATTGGTACTTGAACGTTGCTCGATCGATCGAAAAAGAACATTCGATTGATCGACTAGCAATCGAATATCAATCAAATCAAACAGATTAGTCACTGTTTCACTTGATCGATTGAAAGTAATTTTCGATCAATGAAACTCGTGAAACTCGAATTTTCCAGAATTTTTCTGAAGCAATTTTCAATGGTTTTTCATGAACAAACAACCATCAAATGAACATAATAGACAAAGATTGATATCAAAACTGAATTCCATTGATGCTATCGACTTAAAGTTCAATTTAACATACTTAATATCAAACTTAAACAACATCATAACATCAATATCAGTTTTCATCAAAAGATAATTTCAACAACCATGCAGAAAATTAAATGTATAATCTTATAACAACATAAAATTACTATCTCTAATTCCAAAACTCACAAAACATTTTATACAGATTCGAAATTGAAGACCGCTCTGATACCAATTGTTGGAAAAACACAGTTTGTATCGCATACAAAACATGCGCAGTTGAAAAATTAACAAATCTACTTCATTTGCAATAAATAACATGTACTATGTAAATTTTAGAATATAAGAACAAGATAGTGTACCTTGGTGTGATGAATTTCAAAACAAAGATTAGAAGTACTTAGGAACACTTTAAATCTTTACTCCAAGTCCACTAATGCCCAAAAAGTGTGATCTCTTAATAAGTTTATATGTGTGTGTTCAAGGGAGAATAAGAGAGTGTCCAACACTCTCATAGAGACCATTTCATTCTCTTACAAAATTCTGTATGTTTCTCTTTTTATAATTGATTATCTAATTGGGTTAGCCTTTTGGGTCATTCCAATTGGGCTTTAGTATGTGGCTTGGAATGGGACCAAAAGGGAACAAATAAGACACTAGATCCAATGGGCCTTGGACTTTTCAATCAACTCTTAACAAGTTCAAAGTTACCATTAGTTATATTTAATACCACTATATAAATATAATTGCACTCTAGGCCTTATTAATAAATTATATCCCAAGACTTTATTGTACATGCAACCCCTTCATAAAATATTCTTAGTAATACAAAGTCATGAATGTAGACTGCCATTTTGAAGATTACTACATCTTAATCCTTGAGTATTCGATTTAATCTTTTAAGTTATTCATCATATATTTATGAAACTCAATTTCATAAATATATACTTTAGTAACTTCTTACTAAAGTGGTTAGGCCTAACACTATGAATAACTGAACCCATTAAACTTATCTCAAGAGAATATTTTATATCTTCGTTAAGAGATTATGAATTCCATCTTGAGAATATATGTTCCATCAACACTAAATGTGGTTGCCCAACATATTGAGGTTTTGATTGTGACTATAGATCTCACTCATAATATATCAAAGCAACCTACACTTCATAATCAAGTCCATTATTCTCTCAGGATTAAGAGTTGATGTAAATAGAAATCGTGAGATTTATTATTCATTTGACAGTCGTTAGGAGAAAAATAAATCTCACAGCGGTCTAGTTCAATATGTCTTAACTCTTAAAACATATCAACATATCAACTAGAAGTCTCCACTTCCATGATCAAGACAAATCATCTTAGTTGATATGTTATAGTCTTCGCAGATGAAATGCCCAATTTTATCACCAATTAAGAACTAAAATTCTGAGTTTATAAAGAATTTGTGATTTATATCTTCTTTGACAAAATCACATAAATCACATACTGTAATACCCGGAAAAAAATAAAAATAAAAGGAGGGGTATTTAAGTAAATTTATTTTGTGGGGTCAATTTTATAATTTCTAATTATAAGGGAGTTTTTAAAAAATAAGGTTGAAATCCTAGCTATATATATAAGCTTATTAAGTCAATGCATATGGAGAGATATTTTGAGAGAGGAGATTACCCAAAAGACTGAAGTAGAGAAAGATTGACTGCACCCTTGAGGTAAGAGCTTAAGAAATTTTGTTCTTTTGTCAAATTTAGACTTTATGTGGTATTAGAATATTTTCTTATGTGGGTATTTTGGCCAATAGTGAAGCTATTTAATTATTCAAGAGTTTTAATGATGCAAATGAAGAAAAGTTTGGATTTATTTCGGTAAACTAGACGCTGCTACTGCAAAAAATTTATGCTGTTAAGCCACAAATTTTCTTTTAAGGGGTTAGGTGTATAGCCTTATCTTTTAAATAGTGGCAGAATATACATACATATATATATATATATATATATATATATATATATAATATTATAATTTGGTGAAATTTTGGTGTGAGATAAGTAGACAACTATGGGATATTTTTTAATAGTCTTTCTTTTGGTCGGGTACCGTTATAAGTTTTTCTTGAATTATTTGATTATTGAGTAAAAATATTTAAAAACATTTCTAGGTGATATCTAAGGATTTTAGAGGAAGTGTTAGGGAAAAGTTTCTTTTGGAGGTAAGTAACCTTATCCTAATTGGTTTTATCTTTGCGTATTTTAACTACTGAAAATTGTTTACAGTTGTTACAATTTAGTTCTATTGTATTACTGATTTCAAGTAAAGAATTATCACAAATATATCTTATTATTGAATATATGATGTATTTTATTTAATTGTTTTAGCTATACTAATTCAAAGTAAAGAATAAAGAATTTCCACCAATAAATATGAGCATTGAATATAAGATTTATTTTATTTAATTGTTTTTTTAGCTATATTAATTTAAAGTAAAGAATTATAGAAATATCACAAATAGATTTGAATATTGAATATATGATTTTATATATATATATATATATATATATATATATATATGTATGTATTTGAATAAGATACATTTTGTTAGAAACTATGATTTCATATATGTGATTATGAACAATTTGATTATGAATTCATTCTGATACCCAGCCAATGGGGGTTATTCATTGGTACTCTGATACCCAGCCAATGGAGGTTATTCATTGGTATTTTGATACCCAAACCAATGGGGGTTATTCATTGGTACTCTGATACCCAGTCAATGAGGGTTATTCATTGGTACTCTGATGTCTAGTCATGGAGATATAGCGTGACCATAGTCATAAGATTGTTAAGAATATGAATTACGTTTGAATATTTGAACTGTTTTGAGTCCTTAAAACTACATATGTGATTTTGGAAATGTTTAAGTATTTGACCTATTTTGAGTCACTAAAACTGCTTATGTGTTTTTGGAACCTATTGTAAATTATAGCTTTTGATATATGAAAAACCAACTACTTTCTAAACCATCTATGATATATTTGTAAGATTAAAGTATGTGATCTATTTGTAACTTATTATTTTAAGACTATGAAACTTCTTTAGTTATTTTTGAAAACCCATGGCATATTATAACTTTTGAAGGCTCATATTACATCTTATTACTTTATAGATCTATTGCTTGATAGAACTTACTAGGATTTTGGTTACTTATTGAGTTGTCAACTCACCCCCCTTTTCCCATCCAGTTTCAGATTGTGAAGAATAGCAAGTTTTGAGAGTTTTGTTGTTGTGTTGTGAGCATGAAAGAAGCTTAGTAAGTTTTGGATTATTTGGTCTTGTAATGGTCTTATATCTTTTGGTCAATTGACATTATGTACATGATGTTTGGAATTGTTCCTTTAAATTATTGGAGATTTATTCATAAAGAATATTTGAGGTATTTTGAATTTATTCACAAAATTTTTGAGGATAAATTTTAGTTACTAAGAAGGCCTTGCACGCTTGTAAGGTGCTTACTTTATAAGCGTGCGGTGATTGTTACGTGCCCATCTTTATAGTTGGGTTCGGGGCGTGACATATACTATGCATCTTATGGGTTATATGATAATATCCAAATATTCATGTTACCATTATTTTAGATGATAATATAACAACTTTATTAATTACAACATTAAGTCATACATAATATCACAAATAATTTCATACATAGCATCATACAATAGGATTTAAGGGAACTAATCCTAACATGGAAGATAGATAAAAAGCTACATCCACACCCCTAAACCCCAAATCCAAAGTGTAGAACCAAGGAAAGGAAGATTGGGTACAAAAACAATACCTTGTGTTCTTGGTGAAGAGAGAAGAATCATGAAACTTTGATGTGTTTTTCTTTTTTGCTTTTTTTTTTTTTTTTTTTTTTTTTGTGTTTTTGGTGTTTGGAAGAGAGAAAAAATGCATAGAGAAGTTGGGCCAAGAGTAAAACTTAGTAAAATTCCCCTTTTTGAGGTCTGATAGGTGCTTGGGGCTATTTATAGCCCCAAGCATGTTTTTCGAGGCAATGGCCCTTCAAGGACCATCGGCCTCAAAAGGCCCCTAATCTAGGTGATCTTGACTCCCTTAGAAAGAACTTGGCTTCTTGGTTCTGAAGTTATGGAACTTGAAAATCCAACGGCTGGATCAAAAGTTATGACTCTTGGAAGTTTGCAGTGCATCGATTAGTGCGTCATCTCGGTTTTCGTGATATCTTGGCTGTTCTAACTCCGATTTCGACCCATGAATAGTCATTGGAATGAGAATTTGATAATCTTTGCAATGGCGTTGGTTTCAACCCGTTCTGGTAGCCAGATCAAATTTTGGGTTTTTGGGCCCACCTAAGATCCATTTCGGGTCAAACTTGGTTAAACATGGTCAAAATTGTTGAAAATCTCTAAGAAGCTCGAGTTTGAATGTTTGATGAAAAACTATGAAAAACATTGTTTTGTGAAAGTTTGGACCTTCTTTGAATCTCAGTCAAACCTAGGGCTAACTAGGGGCATCTTGGTCATTTCAGCTGAAAAATGCACTCCGGGTGCTCCAATGCCCAAACAGGTCACGCCACGTCGTTCTAGATGCTCACACAGACCCTTGGAGAGAAAATGATATTTTTGGATTTTTTGGGCTCTGGCACGCAAATTGAGGGCAGACAACATACGGTATTAACAAATAGGAACATAAGTTGCTGGTTCCACATCCTTTCCCACAGCAACCATAGAATAGAAAGCTCATCTTCTTAGGTATTCATCACTGGTTGGATATCAAAACTTTCAGCACCACAATCACCATCTTGATATTCTTCATTTAAATTGCCTTCCGATTCTTCATCATAAACTAGCTCCTAAACTTCTTCATGGTACTCATCAAAGATTTGCAAAAAATTCCAATCTACCATAGAATCTTCTCTAGAGCACTCTTTGATATCTGCAAATATGTTTGAAAGGGCACAATCCGTAGGCCATGGATTCTTAATAGTAGGTTCTGAAATAGAAATGGAATCAACTTCTTTACAAACAATTGCACATTTTCTCCCACAACTCTGAATTGGAGAGGTTGGACTCTAATGAAGAATTTTATCAATCCTTTGATGAAGAGCTTCACAAAGTTTTCTCATCTCGACAAGCTCAGGTTGTACACTTCTTAATTGTCTTGGAGCCATCTTGAACAAGAATAAGCAAATTCATCACTTTCTAACATATTGATGTTTGCTTAGTAAATTGCAAATATCTCAATGTAGAAAACACAAAATCCCGATCCGCTTTTTTTGTTAGAAACTAGAAAGAAAGATCTTTCCAAAAATATATGGCATAAACATAGAAAATTCATGAGAAAAAACATAATTAATGAAGAATATGAAGAGACAGATCTTGAAAACTACAATAGATCCAACAGGAAGAACTTGTTTTGATACCAACTGATGCCAGATTCGTATGGGGCAACCAAACATCTTTGATATGATAAACAAGGGTAGGGTGGAAGTATATATTTTTATATTTTCTGGTTATATGGAATTAGAAAATACTCAAGAATTAAAATGATAGATAAGCTCACGACCAAAGTAAACCCAAAAGGATACAGATAACACCACCTGGAGGAATTTAACAAAGGATATAGAACTAGATTGGCTCACCATTCTATGGGATACAGATTAGCACCACCCACGAGATACAAAAACAAAGACTCGCCACCCAAAGGATAAGAGTTGATTTAGAATAAATCCATCTTCTGAAAAGCACAAGCTTCTCTAATATGAAAATACACTTTGATTTTATTTGATTCAACTAGAAGGCTTAAATAGAGCTTGGAATAACCCCCTAAGCATCGGAAAATGAATAATAATTAAAGCATTCACTTAACATGACCAAAGTCAAATATGACTCTTAAGAGCTAGAAACACAATAGCATACTTGTCTGCCTAGGAGAAATAAAACATAAAGTCTGATACATTCTAGGAGACACTAATTAAAGACTGTTTGATTTTTTATTGATGATAAAAAAATATTCAAAATAATGGCTGCACTTCTGATCTTCAAGAAAAACATTTGAGCCAGGCTAGCATCAAATTAGGCTTGCTAGAAGTTGGGACACTCTGGTGTCAGGAGGAATAAAACATGATGACTGTATGTTTCCTAGGAAACCCACATTAAATACTCTTTGACTTCTTGGAGAAAATGAATTATTATTATCCTTCAATATCTTCTAAATTGTTGGAAAATGACGACTTTATTTGCTAGGCTTGAAATTAAACTTGGTTGGGCTTAACAAATTGATTGGATTGGGTTGTAGGCTTATACTGATACTCCTCATACGAAAATGTTTATGGCCGCCACATTACTTCGGTGTCACCATTGCTGCATAAAATAAAGAACACAGATTCAGTTTGCAAGAAAGAGTATAGATACAGTTTGCAAGTTAGGAATAGTTTGCAAGAAAAGATACAGATATAGTTTGCAAGTTAAGAACAGTTTGCAAAAAAGAGCACAAATATAGTTTGCAAGAAACAGAGCATGTGTACAGTTTGCAAGAGTATGAGATACAATTTGCAAGTCTAGGATAACAGTTCAAATAAAGAGAACAATTGCAGTTTTCAAGAGTATGAAGTACAGTTTATAAGATTACATATAGAGAAAGAATCTAACCTCAAGGATCTTCCTGCTAGCAGGTGCAAGGTCCCTCAACTCAGTATGTCCATAACCGAGTAAAAGTAGGCAAGGCAAGCATGCCTCCAGTTCACCTCCCGGGCATCCTCAAAGTTGTGAAAGAGAGAGCCAACCACCTCAAGAGCACTGTCTAAGCCCCATTGGCAAAATGATATGCCCCCACTACAAAGAGTAAGAATGCCCAAGCCATCTGAGCCCAATCCTGAGGAGTCGCTTGAGAAAGAGGCCTGAAGTCTATCTCCAAATCAAAATAGTGAACATGCTCACTTGGATAAGCATGTCCTAGAAGGTCTATGCCAATCTCCATGCTCGACTCTCCCTCAAATTTGATGATGGGCCCATGGGATCTCAAACTAGTCATCCAGTGGAAGTCGTGGAAAGTCACAATTATCTCCTGCTCAATAATGTGAAAAGTGTGGGTGGTGTCCCACCATATCTCAGTTAAAGCCTGGACCAGCACACCACTAACTGAGCTCTCAGGAAGAAGGTGCATGAGTTTTCCAAAACTAGTTGTATCCATTAAGCCCCTCATCTCGACCGTCATGGACCGATACCATTTAAACAAAGATTCAGAGTTACCCCTACTTGAATATGATCGTAGACCCTACAAAGGAGAAAAAAAATGAGCATAAGGATCATATCGGATAGAAATAAGTGAAAGAAAAGCAAAATAGCACAATTTGGGCATAAAACTGTGTTTGCAAGCCCAAGTATGCCTGTGCATACTAGATTATGCGTACGCATACCCCAAGTACGTGTGCGCATGCTAAAGCATGTGTGCATGTGTTTTTTATGAACAACCATGCGTACACATGCCAAGTGTACATGCACGCAAACTCCTGGTATGCGTATGCATAGATGAAACCTGAATGTGTTCATTGCCCTTTTTGACCTTCCTAGGATCAAAACGCATCCTAAACTTGTTCCTACCTTCCTTAAAGCATCAGGTTTTCATCTAAACCCATCCCACAGCAAAACCCAAGCACTTACAAGTCTAAAAATGGATTGAAACTGAAGATCAAAACAAAACTTAAAAATGAGAAAAGTTTGGAAAACTTACCAATCCAAGCCATGCATTGTCCAAGAGATGTTCCATTGATCTGTAGAGTAGTGGAGGGGACTCGTTCAACCTTATGGCACCAATCCAGCGAGTCAGGTTGAAGATGTCAACAGTAATCATGTAGGAGGACTTCTTGGTCTTGGGAGCCATTGGAGAAGAAGAGAGAATTTTGAGGAAGATGGATTTCAGATTTATGAGGGGATGAAGGAATAGGAGAGAGAGGCAGAAGCTTTGTAAAGAAAGAGAGGAAGTTGGATAGTTAGAGAGAAAGTGAGGAAATGAGGAATATGAAGAGAATAAGAAGAAAAAAGAAACAATTGGTAACAGTTGGAAAAATGAAGAGGCAAGAAAGGCACGTAGTGACTAAACTACATATAGTTTAGGCCACATTACTAAACTACGTGTAGTTTAGCCCCCCCCCCCCCCCCCCCCCCCGCCCCCCCCCCCCCCGCCCCCCCAAAAAAAAAAACACACACGCACACACACACACATTCGAACTAAGAGAAATCACAAAGACCTCTTTGAGAACAAGAAAAATGAAAAATTTTCAAAATTATCCCCAGCGAACCAAGGAACATTAGAAATTACCAAATTGCCTTCAAATGACAAAAATATCTTTCAACAGGTCAAGAAAAGCCAAAGTCACACAAAAGATTCAGAGAGCTCAAGAATGCCAAGAAAACTCCCCAGTGAGTCAAAAACCACCAAGAAAGCTCCCCAGTAAGTCATAGAATCACCAAGAAAACTCCTCAGTGAGTCAAGAAATCCATAAACTACAAGAAACCCCAGAATGTTTGGAAAACACCTCGAGTGAGTTTTTCACCAAACTAATGAGTATCCTACCATCCTCATAGGGAAACATCAAGCTTTGTTTATGTATGGGCCACAGTTATCGATTGGTACCGAGCTCAGACATGTTTCCTAAAATGGGCCTTCCCTCCTTGCTTTCTAATCGAGCACCTAGCCCATTCCCTAGATGGGCTTGGCCTAAGTTCGCAGCCTAACTAAGCATCACCCATTTTGCCAAGATTAAGAGATAATGCCTTGGGGGAATCTGCCAACCAAGCACCAATTAGGACTTGATGCAAGTTCCAAGAGAGTCACATCAGTCACGAACAACGGGTCCCATTTGGTTAGGAATATGGCTTAGAGGGACCCACCAGAATGGGAAACACTCCTCTCATCATGACAAATCCCACTAAGGAAAGTCTATAAATAGAAAATGATGAGTGAGAGAAAAGGGGTTGGAAAAATTAGGGGAGAGTAACATGCATATAGTGAGGAGCAATACATCCCAGAGAGAATGAAGCCCAATCTGGATTTCCTAGAAAAGGATCGGTTATGTTGTTACGTCCTTGGAAAAAGGGGGGACATTTGGAAGGAAGCCCTACAGAAAGGATAACTCTCATTTATCTCTTATAGAAGCTGTGTTGCCACTTGTTGGGCCTTCCATTGTTGGATATTCTTAACCCACAATACAAATAAATTGGGGAAATTAGCTCAAAATCTTCATTCAATTGGGCTTTACCACCATAATGCACATATCCTTTGGGAATTGAATATACAGGCACGAGTCCCCAGAATTGTTGATATAAAAAATGAAGACGCTGGAACTTGAGTACATATCTTCCTTAGAATTGAACATGTACACTGAGATAGAGGCATGAGCCATTTAGATCAGAAGAGATTAAGATAGAGGCATGAGCCACTTAGATCAGAAGAGATTAAGATAAAGGCATGAGACACTTAGAACTGAAGAGATCAAGAAAGAGACATAAGTCACCTAGAGGCGAAGCCACCTAAAGAAGTTTGAGGTAAGAGTCGCAGATGGACACCACAAATACGTATCCTTTTAGCTCATAAGAACACCTTCTTTGTTTGGTTGATGGTTGAGGCCATTGGCCATGGTTATTTTTCTTTTTTAGTGATTCTAGGATAGTGAGTCACTCACCTTTTACTTGATAATTGGCAAACTAGGTTCTTGGATAGTGAACCTATCATTACTAGTTTCCCGAGTAACACCCGTGGGACTTTAGACATACGAATCTCACACAACTCTTAGGAGTTACACCTAGCCACATGTGTGCGTGTTGTTTGCCATGTGTGTGGGTTGGACTCGAGTCGTATGTCGTAACAAAATGTTTTGTCTCTTTTTCTTTTGATTTCGTTAGCGAAACTCACGAATCAAAAGAGGGGCAACCATAGACACCTCATTTTGTACCCTTTATGACCTGAGGTCCCATTCCCCAATGATGACTTCAGTTTGAGGCTCAAGGTTGATTTTAGGTCCAATTTCATAAAATCTTCACTTGAGAAGTTATTTTTGGAAAATAAAACTTATTTTTGGAAAAGAAAAGCTAAAGGAAACCCTAAGTGTGCGTACGCATACACACACTTGAAGAATGCATACGCATACTTAGGGTATGCGCACGCATTTAAGTTCTAGAATTATTTGAAAGGAAAGCTTTTGGACATAAATTTGTGTAGAGTGAATCCCACATCATCTGAGAGCCACTCCACACCTCTATATGACCACTATAAAAAGCCCTAAAAGGAACTTTTACAAAAGAGGACGAAATATACAAGATTTACTAGAAAATAGTGAATCAAAAAGGGAGTTTTTACACAGAAACATCTCAAGTCAAGTTTTACTTGGTTGGGACCTATTTTGGTCTTGGCCTTTGAATTCTAAAATTTACTAACCTGCTTGGTTTTCTTATGTATTAGATTGACAGAGGGGAACGGTCAAATCAAAGCTCTAGAGAGTTCTTGTGTTAAGGTAAAGGTTCAAACTTTGGCTCTTCACTTCCTTTATTTTTATTGTTTATTTTGTGTTTTAAATGCTTTAATATACTTGTGTTAACCTAGACTTGTCTTATATTTGTATTTGAAGCATGATAGGTTGTTAGTTTTCTTTTTTTACTTGTTTTTTGTTTTGTGTTTTTGGGTTGAATTTTTAGGCAAGCATCCATGTGCATACTTGTAGTGTGCATATGCATACAACTGGGATCTGCACGCACACTCATACCCAAAAAACTAATTTTTTTTTTTTTCCTTTCTTATATTTAGCCTTTGTTTAGTTTGTTTTTCACATGTTTGAGTCTTGGAATTAGTAGCATAACATGTTTTATATTAGGAAAATGATTAAGGACTATGATTGATTGAATGCCATGAACATGCATATGACCATAAACATGCATTGATACATAGATGATGTGATGCAGAGAGCTAAGTAAGGTAAGTCATGCATATAAGTATATATACATGCATTCGTTTGATTAACATTAATTGCTTGATAGCTAGGATGAGTATGTTTGGTTAATGCCATAATTACTATGCTTGAATGAATGAAATATGCTTGAATGCTAGGTTTGGGGATGATATGCCGTTTTGTTTGCTTTAGATGCATGTTAAAGTTGTGTGAGTTTAGAATAAAATATTAGAAGATCCTTTGATGGGATTAGGATTTGGGACCCAATGAGTGGAGGTCGACCTATAGGTCGGGTGGAGTTAGGTGCCTACCACCTTCCCATCCCCATACCTAAACTCTAAACAAGTGCTTTGGTAAATATCAATCCTTCCACAAGGACGCTATATATATAATTCTAATACCTAATCTAGGTGACAACTCCATTTACACCTTTTGCCTGGTCCACCTAAGGCCGTGGCATACTTCCTACAAGGAGAACCCAAAAACTCGTCACAGGTGCTTGCGCCCACATCTAAAACCTAAAACCAAACCTAGCAGTAGCAGAACTAAAGGCACAACCTAGCCACAACAATTACTGCAATAACCCAGATCTGAAAGGTGGGGCTTGGAAAAAAAAATGAGGGAGGAGGGAGAGTGTGAGAATAGACAATGACGGTCCACCCCACCAACACCAACACCAACGATAGTAATGATCTTATGGTGACCAAATAGAGAGAGGGAGAGAGAAGATGTTTGACCATAGGAGAGAGAATGTGAGAGAGATTGAAAAAATGATATACATGTTACTACAATATCATCTATATGTAAATGATACTATAGCAATATGTAAAAATCTAATCTAATACAATATATAAAAGCAGAAGCTTTTAATAAGGTGTTGACACGTTAGGAAAAATGACCCCTTAAAATGTTGACACGTATACAACATATTCTTTAAAATACCGTACGGTGCGTTGGAGAGGCTCACTTTCATCAATCGTTTGGAAAGAATCATTATAAAAACACCAAGTCGCTGATCCGAAAAAAAATAACGCAAAGCCAAAACCCCAAACCGTATTTCAGACTCACTCTAACTGGCGATTCTTCGCTGCAACTCCATATAAACACAGATCGGACTAGCATATTCCAACCCATCAAACAGATGAACAAAGAAAATCCAAAAGGAAGCAAAAAAAGAAGAAGCGAAAACTGAAAGCCTCTGTTCGTTCTCTGCAACAGTGAAAATTGGAAATCTTTGTTTGTCCTCTGCAAGAACAGGCGATTTAGAAGCTATCCCTTCCCTTCTCTTCAACAACAGACAATTCAGAAGGTAGGCATTTTTTCCCCCTTTTTTTTTGTTTTCTATTCAATTACCGTTTCTAGGGTTTTCAAATATATATGGGTTTAGTAGAAGGTAGGCAGGTTTTTTTTTCCCCTTTTTTTGTTTTTTATTCAATTACCGTTTCTAGGGTTTTGAAAAGGCTCCCATTTCCCTTAATTTCCAATTTTTTTTAACAATTTCTTGAGTTCTGTTTGTTCGATTGTTGTATTTTATTTGGTAGCTTTTTGTTATGTTTCTGCTTTTTGCAGAGAAAGGGAAGGAGAAAATAAAAAGAGCTTGCGATCCAGTGGAGTTTCATATGGCCGGCCATCACCATCTGATCTGCTGCTCTGCTTCATCTCTCCTCTGCAACAAAATTTTTCTAAAGGTCAGCGTACTCTTTTCTTCTTCAAATACTGTTTTGGTTTTCTGAAACTTTTTGCCATTGCTTTTCCTTTTCGAATTAGCATATTAAATCTCTAATATGTACATGTTTTTAGTTTAAAACCAGATGTTTATACCACAAGAATTACCATCTTCCTTTTCAATATATCTGTATTTCAAAATTTTCTCCATACCGAATTGTTTAGGGTTCTTCTTTGACTCCTTTTGAAATATAGATGGGTTTATTTCTCTTTCTATGGAAAAATTATAATTTACGGTTTTAAGTACCGGTTACATAAGGGATTTTGCCCTTGATTTTAATAGCCAAATTTCAACTTGGATGGTTATAAGTCTGAAAGTTTAGAGTGTGTAATGATGGTTTATTCTCTCTCTCTATGGATGATTTGGTCTGAAATTATTATTTTTGGTTTTAAGTTTTGGTAACATTAGGGATTTCGCCCTTGATTTTAATACTTGGATGGTTTAAAATCTGAAAGTTTAAAGTGTATAGTAATTTATAATTTTTTTCTTAGTGAAATTATGGTTTTTTGGATTAATTACTGCGTTTTTGAAAAGTAAATAAATAAATTAACAACCAACTGATTACTATACACCTTCCAATAGATTGTTAGACACTGTGTTATTGAAATTATAAAAAACCTTCTTACTCTGTCATTTTGTTTAAATTCAAATTTGCTGCAATTCTCTGTCAAGTACAAAACTTGAGTAATTTGCAAGCAGAGTTGCTGGATTCTATCCATTATGCATTCGTTGTTTGAATTTCCTCTGTTTTTGCATATTTTAGACAGCTTTTTCTAAAAAGAAAAAAATGCATTCCATGATTCTTTTTCAACTAACCTGTAAAATTGTTATGTTTCTTTTTGTTGGTGTCATGCTTTGTGATCAACTTCCTTATAATGATTACTTTAGCTTCTTTTTGTAGACTTTGTTTCACCTTAGGACGGCCTTACTATCCCTTTTTTAGGCTTTACATTTCAATCTACCTCAAAGATTAAGTTTTCTTGATTCTGAGGGATTTCAGTTTCTATTTGTGATGATTCTGTGAATGAAACTTTCAATTTCAAATAGAGCTCTTATATATGGTTTGTGATCTCTAGCATTTTTCCCCACCCATGTTTGTAAGATTTGAGTTGCGATAGTAGCAGATTATTTATTACAAGTTTAAGTATCTTATATTAGTATCTATTTAATTGTTAGCCTCTATCTTTCATATTGTTGAATAATTTGTTTTGTTCAGTTATTTTGGAACTCCGTGCATTCATCTTAATTTCCCTAATTTTTGCATATAGGCTCAAGCTGTTGTTTTCCCTATTAAATAAGTAGTGTTGTTCTCGAAGTTGTTGGTTTGTAAGTGAATGGTTTGATTCATGTGCTAATTTGAAGATTATATTGATTAAGGTAAATCAAGATCTTTTTTCAAATTTAGGCGTGCGTAGACTCATTACATGAATGAGTGTCCATGTGCTATATTAGCAACATGTGTGCACCTTAAGGCAATATCTTTACATGAGACAACATAGGAGAAGAAGACTAAGACTTGGTGACATTTGCTGGCTGTATTAATGGTGTGGAGGATTTTTTATATTATTTTTAAAATGCATTTGAACAATAATAATTTGTACCATCTGTTTAGTGCACAGTTTTTATAGCCTGGATTTTTTTTTTTTTTCCTTCTTACATGCTTGCTTTTTGTTTCCTTTAAAAGGTTGGATGGAATGCCATGTTGTCTTTTTTGTTTTTTTGTTTTTCTTTTGATGGAATGCCATGTTGTCTTTGACAAGATGCTCTATGGGATGGATGGATGTTTACAAGAGTGACACAGAAGGATATATTTAGTTATTGTTTTGGGATGTCATTCTATTTGGTCAAACATTATAAATTTTACCATTTATCTAGAGATGATGTCTTTTGGAAAAGTCTTCAGAACTCTTACTCACAGTCCATCTGCTTCTAAGTAATTTTTTTAGAACAATGCTTACTCCTAAATCTGTGTATATTTATTCTTTTTCTTGATATGCAGAGTATTAAGAAATTTAATATTTTTAAAATGGATAGATTTAGAAATATGTTTTGAACCAGTTCAGTCTTGGTGTCCCATGAGCAGTCAATGGTATTATGGGATCAATCTTGCACATTTTTCAATTCAAGCCAGATTACAACTTCAAATTATTTTTCTATAATTTAAGAAACCTCCTTTTCCCATCCTTTTGTTGAAGCACAAATTTATAGAGTTCTCTTTCAGACAAGACATTTGAGTGTTTTTTGTATATTAAAAAAACCCCGATTAAAATAAAATAAAATAAAAGGTTAACAGAAAATAATATTAAAAAAAATGGATATAGAAATCTAAAAAAACGTCATGTTTTCTTTAGGTTTGTGTAAGAAGTTGGTCTGACTGCTATGGGGAGTTATTAATGATCTTAACCGTCTCGGGTTTGTGAGAAAGGAGGAAACTTTCTGTATTTTTGAGCTAGGAAAGGGTTCTGTTTATGGAGTGGGCAGCAACAGCATAAACTAATTCTACTGATAAACTTATTTTATCAGTAGAATAAGTACATTGATGTCTCTATGCCAGGATTGAGATTTCCTTAATCTATTGATACATGGTGAAAGAGGGATGTTTGATTGTAAAAGGGGAGAGTTTTCCTTTTGTTTTTAATATGATTTGTAATGTAGTTTCTTGGCCTCTTAGGATCTTAAAGTTACTGAATACTTAAAATGAGGGGTTTGTTTTCGTGATCACATGATTATTACACTTCTTTTTTTTCTTTTGCATCCTATTGATCTTATGCTACAGGAATCGTTATTAACCTTCAAAAAACAAATAAAAAATTTATTTGTGAGTTTCCTGTCATTTTCTTAAAGGTTATGGTGCATTCTAATCTGGGTTCAGTTCAGAAACTGAGGCCCCACTTGGTTGATACCACACACCAAAAAAAAAAAAAAAAAAAAAAAGGTGAATAAAACATATAAATTAATATATGTAAATATAAAAAAAGTTCAGAAGCCAAAAATGCTACTCTGAGATAAAAGGGGACTCTATTTTTATCGCTTTTTAGAACTATACTCTAATCTCTAATATGTAACTTTCTGAATTCTGAACTAAATTTTGTGGGGTGTGTATGGTTGTGGTGCAGTGGGTATTCTTTGCTTAGGGATCCCCAGTACAACAAAGGACTTACCAATGCTTTGGTATCTTCAAATGTTTTCCCCTTTTAGTTGAAAAGATTCTAATGCTCCATTACTTAAAGCTAGGTCTCAAACTAATCGTATTCCAGATTGTAGGATTGTACCATGATAAATTTAAGGATCAATCCAAATCGTCCTATAGTTTGCTTTTGTGGAATCAGATCAGTTACTAGGATTGTAATGACAAATTTACTGGTTTAAAAGCCATTTACATATCAGTATCCATGTGATTGCTGCTTCTGCACTGCAGGGCTTGCACCATAACCAAAGTTTTGCCATATATTTTATGTCATTGCTACCAGTTGTTCTTTTTTATTTTGAGGTCTGTTTAAATCAGTGGCCAAAGGAATTTATCTTTATTTTGGTCCAATGGTGTAGCTTTGAGAATAATCCTCGGCTAGAAGGTCCAGAGTTGCTAGGACTTGCAAGTTATGACACTAAGTGCTCAAGAAGATGTATGATGTCGCAAAACTCAACTTTGCATGGAATAGATATGTATTCCAAAAATTGGAAGTGCGTTACCTACAATGTAGTGGGATTGGTGATAAATTCAATCCCTCATGTATAACTATTTGTAAATTTTACTATACTAATGTGCTCTTTTGAAGATGTTCAATACGTTAATATGTATTGATGAAATACTGGAAAAGGGTTTACCTACCATGTGAATGGTTGATTTGGTTGACAGTTTCGCTCATAATATGTTCAAGACATTAATATGTATTAATGTAATACTAGAAAAGGGTTTTCCTGTCGAACAAATGGTTGATTTGGTCTAACTTCATCTTTCTTGCTTTGTCCTACTTATTACCAATGATTTTTATGCAAGCTCATATACTTTTGTTAGTTCTCTTTCCAGCTTCAAAATTTTCGGGAATACTGATTGAAAATAAGTTTGATGTGTGCTGTTTTTGAACTGCAAGGTATTAAACATTTTCTATACTTGCTGTCATGCTAGCAAAAATAGGGGTTTTAGTCGGTTTTACCTATTATTGGATTTGAACCAATGACTTACCGCTTACTATTCAAGAGGGGGGGGGTGTGGAGCGCTAAGAAAGAGAAAGCGTTATCACTGTTCAAAATGAAGCAGCAGCTAGCATGCTAAGATCAGAAGGAAAAATAGCAACTACAAAGTTCAATTTAATTTTCAGTTTCTGTTTTCCATCCTACCTGATCTACTGTTTTTGAAGAGCGATTGAAATTGTAGAACTTTTGAAATTTGAAAGTGTAACGTTTTTTTATACAAAGTTGATTATCTCATAGATTTTAGTTAATATTCCACTCTATCTGCATAATAACTAGGGTTGGCTACTTTAAACTTTTATTTTAATGGTAGATAATTGCAGAAAATGTATTGTTGTTGTAACTTTATGGTTGCTGGTGGGTGAATTTTCATTTATAAAACAATGAATGTGATTGTGTGTGTAGTAGCTAATGTGGCATGACCACAAAGCTGAAGCTGCAAAGGGGTATCAAAGATTTGATTGGTTTACAGATACTTCTTTTTATTTAGAAAGTGATTTATATATAGATACTTTAATAGTCATTATGAAAATGAAATAATGCTTAAAAATTTGCTAAAAATTTTGTTGCACCAATAAGATATGGACATCTAATCATGGTTAAAGACCATTTTAAAATCTGTCTGTCAATAATCATATGGAATTTTTAATTTAGTACTATTTTTTCCATATTTTTAACATGTGAAAGCAATCAGTTGGATGGTGTGGAATAGTAAATGTGAGTATTGGTGGAGAGAATATGATATTTTCTGTGTATGTATATATATATATATATATATATGGTTTGCGGAAAATTGTGTTCAGGCTTCTACTTGCACTTCAACTTTGTAGTTTCCCACACAGGTTCAAAAGATTAAAATAATAGTGTTGAATGGATGGTACAAACTCCATATTTTGGGCAAAAATTCAAGCTAAAGAAGGGACATAAACGTGGTATTACTTAATAGTGCTTTATAAGTAATAGTAATTTTTTAAGTTTGCTCAATGAACCAATTTGATTGCCATGCCAATCTAGACACTAATGTGTCATGAATTTGGCATATTAGCAACAAAATTCAAGAATTTATAATCTTCGTGTGTAACTTGAATGATTAAGCCTTAAATAAAATCTAACTAATAATGAACATAAATGTCATGCCAATTGAAACCAAATGAACCCAAAGCACTATTGACGGTAATTTGACAAAAATACAAAAACATTAAAGCTGAATATTACAGTAGCCCTATTTTCAACAAATTGATAACTAACATATCTTACACACTTTGTAACAAATTTTTTCTTTACAAATTGATTTTATTAGCCAAATTTCTCTTCTACTTATGAGATTAGGGTTGATACTAAGTTATATTTGTTCTTTTAGAAGAACACCTACACATTAACATCATTATTTGAACAACTAACCATCATTATCTGTACATTAAGTATAATATATTAAGTTGATTGTTTTCTGATTCATAAAATGATCCCGCGCATTGCGCGGGTTAAACACTAGTTTGAATAATGGTGCATGATTAGATGTGGGTGTGTTTTTGCTACATTATCATCTAAAATGTATTTTGCATCACCTGAATGGGAACTCTCTCTCTCTCTCCCTGATGCATTTGTGAGAAATTGTGATTTGCTTTTTCTATTTTTTAGTTAATAATAATATCAACTATTGTTTGTATTTTTTTTTTTTTTCACTAAAGCTGATAAGTGTAATGTCATGATGTGTTATGGTTTGGTGTGAGTGTGATAACTGATAAGGATATGGGTCCTTGATTGGTTAATAAATATTACATTAAATTATGTTCCCTTAAAAAGTTGGATTTTCTAAAAAGACCTAACAAAATGGGATGGACGGAGTAATAAAATAATGCCATTTTCTAATCATGTGAGTGTGTCAAGTTTATGAACTCATTATTTTTTTAAGGTTAGTTTATTAAGATTTTGAAATGAGTTTTTTTTTTTTTTTAATAAGTCAAATATTAGTTTTACTTTCTTTAAGAAATGAGATTTGTTTTAAGAAATGACAAAGTTTGGCTACAAACTTGATTGTAACCAATAACTATAACTTTACTCAATATTTTTTTACTAGATGTGAATTTTGACAAATACACTATTGAATTATATTCTATTTTTTTATTCTCCATGCTTGAAATTTTTTTAGAATATTAAAGATCAATAGCTATGTCATCAATTAAGCATTTAAATTTCAAGTTATTGTAGTCTAAAATTACACATAAAAAATAAGTTAATGGATCGAATAGTAGATAACATTCAATTGTGGCATGAAATTTGAAATGCATGTTAAAAACATAAAGAACATTAATCCAATAATTAGATTTTCAAAATATTTGTCATGTTAATTTTTTTAGTGAGAGTTATAACTATTAGTTACAATCAAGTTTGTAACCAAACATTGTTCTTTATGAAATGAGATTTATTAGCCACTAGAAACATGATTTGTTCATCTCTTGACTTTGTAAGTCAAAAAATTATTTGAATTGTGATATACATATATTATTATGACTTTTATTTGATTGGTAGATCATGGGAAAGTCAATTACAACGTTTAATATTTTTTGAAAGATAAAATACAAAATGATTTAGAAACCAATGCCAATAGTGTAGTATAGTCAATCTCTAGTGTTGATGTCTCAATTTCTAAAAATTCTCAAACAAAATTATAAAATTACAAAAAAAAAAAAAAAAAAAAAAAAAAAAAAAAAACACCATTAATGAAATTGGGATTAGTTCATTGCATCATGATCTTGAATTGCGTCTACAAATATGAGATTATGATGTTAATCAACGTGATAAATTCAACAAGCTTACATTAAACTTCATCCATATCTAGGTACCAACTTTTTTCAGTTTATACTTCCCCCACTCCCTAAATTTCAAATTGTAGTTTGTAAGAAATGTTGTTTTGAGCTCGAGTTTATTTGTTTCTATTCTATTGTGTTGATGCATTAACAAGGACTATTGTCTCTTAAGAGTTAATGAAGTTGTTTATCAAAAGATAAATTTTATGGACACAACAAAATGTCATAGCATTTACACAATGCTCTTGTTTTTAATTGTGGTGGATTCCAGATCAATATTTTATTATTTTATTTTGATATGTGAGGGACTAACAACTTAGCTATTGTGACAATTTGTTGTATCCATAGTACAACTCTTACAAAAAAGAAATTCAATGTTTACCAAAAAAAGAAAGAAAAGGTTGCCACCATGATTTTAAAACTGGAATTTGGTTCTTAATTTTTACCCGTTGAACTCCTAGTTTTTATTAGATTGAGAGTTCAATTCTTAGGTTGCGTTTGACATTGGTTAAAAACGACAACTTTTTTTTTTACCATTCAGCTTATTTTTGCCACGATTTAGCTTATTTTCACTACTATTCATGAATTCCATTACACTTTTTTGTACTATTTATAGGTCTTACAGTAATATTTAAGCTAACTTTTAGCTATATCTATAGTACTTTCATCAACAACAAAAAATTCAGTTTCAGTTAAATAAATTGTTCCTAAACGGACTCTTAGTTAAAGCGGTTGAATTAAGCCCTTCCAATGTTATTAATTCTATTCCGTTCGGTGGAATTTCTCATACTGATATGCACACCAGAACAAAAATACAATATGTTCCACCTCGGCTCAAATCCCAACCCATTTCAGCCAATTTCGGTCATTTCAGCCAATTTTGGGTAATTTCAGCAGAAATGAATTTTGTTCTCTTTTATCGTTACATGCAGCATATTTGCATCTTGCACTTTGCAGCACAAAGCCACAAAAAGAGAGGCAGGGAGAGTAATAAGTTAAAATTTCAAAACATAAATTTGAGAAGAATTTGAAAGGTTGTATACTTGTATTCAGGTAGAGGAGATGGAGTTAGTTGGGGTAGGTGAAATCAATAATTGTGTATGCAAGGTAAGAGTGCCACGTGACCACTGATCATCCAAACATAAACTAACAGTTGAACTTAAAAGGAAAAGTTAAGCACCACAAAAATTTTCACGACTTGCTACAATTGTAAATTGATAAAGTGTGATTGGTAAAAGAAAAAAAAATATATATAGTGGGTCTATGGGTAAGTGATGGCAGAGTGTGATTGGTAAAAAAAATAGTGGGATTTATGAGTAAGTGAAGGTTAATGGCTTACAATTTGTCAAAATTATTATAAAATAATTTGTAGTCTTAAAACTACTCATTTAAAAATGGTACTACACCTTGATTAAAAAAATAAAAAAGGACAATTAATTAATAGTAATTGGAATAATGACCCTTTTATTTACTTTTTGTATTTACTTTGGTAATTGTTATTATCATTTGGAAAATTTGTTAAATTATATATATATATATATATATATATATATATATATATATATATATATATATGAGTTGGGTTCAAGTTACACCTGCTGTAATTTTAAGTAATATTATATTACTCAATATTTTTTAATTGGATGTAAATTTTGACAAATATACTGTTAGATTACATTATCTTTGTATATTCTCCATATTTACAAAATTTCAAGGTGTTTAAAGATTAATAGTCATGTCATCAATCAATTGTTTAAATTCAAGTTTTTGTAGTTTAAAATAATGCATAAAAAATGAGTTTACGGATTGAATGGTAAATAACATCCAATTGACATAAAAATTGGCATGAATATTAAGTACATATAGAACATGTAATTTAACAGTGGGGTTTTCAAAATATGAATTCTATAACAAGTTATTGAGTGGTGTAATATTATTTAAAATTACATCAGGTGTAACTTGAATCCAACCCCCTCTCTCTCTCTCTCTCTCTCTCTCTCTCTATATATATATATATATATATATAAAATGAGTTCAAGTTACACCTGGTGTAAATATTTTTTAAATCGTTGGATTTTAGTAGATCCAACGGTTAAGATAAGATCCTCATTATTACAAATATTCTTATTAGGATCTCATTAATTACTCTCATTTATTACATTCTAAACCTTTCTCTAAACCCAAAAACGTCTCTCTCTCTCTCTCCATTATTGCTCCTCCACCATTGTTCAACCTCTATAGGTTGCCAGCAGCAAAAAATAAAAAATAAAAAATAAAAAATCAAACACTAACCAAGTTGAAACAACAATCTAAGAGAGAATGATACTTGCTCTTTTAGCCATAATGTCGGAGCTGGTTTTAGTTTCTGTGTTTAATAAAAAAATAACTGCGTAATTGTTATTGTGTTGAATAAAAAAATAACATGAGACATTTAATTTTTTTAGTAGTCTGACAGTATAGAGATTAACTTGAATTGACTCCCTACTTTTTACTTTTATACTTTGAAAATTCTGAAAAATTGCTTACTGTATCAGATGGATTTGAATACTATCTCTATTCTTCTAATAATGAAGTTGCATAATCTAATCTTTGGCTTGCTAATCAATGTAATCATTGATGTGTATTTGGTGCTTATTTCTCTCTTGACCTTGTGGATTCCCCCAATTATGATATGAGATTGAAAATACGTTTCTAAAACCTTCAGTTGTTTATATGGAAGCATATGAGCAAAAACCTCTAAAGTCAGTGTTCCATGATTTTTTTTTTTTTTTTTTTTTTCCTTCTTTCTTATGTAGGCAATCTATCTATGGAGGTGGAACAATGGTGAAGGAGAAAGAGATAGAGATAAAAACGCAGAGAGAGTCAAATATAATACTTTTTTTTGGATTTAGAGATAGATATAAAATATAATAAATAAAGAATAATTAATGAGATCCTAATCAAAATATTAGCATTAATAAGGGTCTTTTTTTTATTGTTGGATCTACTTAAATCTAATAGTTTAAAAAAAAAAAAAAAGTAATTCTTTAGATTTACACCAGATGTTATTTAATCTCACCTCCATATATATATATATATATATATATATATATATATATAGATATAGTAAACCGGTATCCCCGAAAACATGCTAATATTCCATTATAGTAGATAAACCGAAATATGGTCCAAAACTATTTTCATAACATTGGGCCCTTCTAGGGTCTTGGCCCAGTTTTAAAACCCCCAAAAAAATAGCAAAAAGAAATAGAAATCCTTATTACGCAAATTTAACTCCTAAATTTTTACTCTTCCTCCGAAGTGAACCCGGCGAAGAAATCCGATCCTTAGGGTTATTGGAAACTGAATATTAGATTAGAAGCCTTTCTGTCTCTGATTCAATCTCTCTAACCGTCCTTTACTTCTCAAAGCCAAAGGTCTGAAATTTCGCACCTCTATCTTTTTTATTATTATTATTTTTATCACTTCATTGAAATTTTGCTGACCAAAATAAAGCCTTTTTTTTTTTGGGGGGGGGGGGGGGGGTTGTGTTGGGAGGGTTGGATTAGTAGAACTCACTTTTCTAAGTAAACAACATCTGGGTTTTGAATTTGAGTTCTGATTTTCGTTTCTTTTACTCAGTTTTCTCGGCAACCAAACGGGCAGATAGGGCTTTAGGTTTTCATGTATATGTAAATATGAAATTTTATTTTATTGTGTACTTTGTCTCTATTGAAACAAACAAAGGCTTAGAGATTTTTTTTTTCTTCTGTATGTTGTTAATGGTTTTACTTGGAGAATCTAAGCAGAGTTTTTTGTTATATTTAATTTTGGGTTAAATTTATTATTATTTGTGTTAGTTTTGAGTAAAGATCTTCAAAGTTCAAAGTGATTGAAATTTATTGTTTTTGTTCAGGTCCATGAATTAGATAAATTTCCCATTTGTTAGTGTTATTGAGAAAAACAATACCAAAAAATTTTGAGAGATAAAAAAATGTCAGGAAGAAATCGTGGACCACCACTTCCAATGAAAGGGGGTGGACTGCCCCCTACAGTCCATGAACCGCCATTTGGCAGAGGTTTGGGGCCAATGTCGCATCCAGCACTACTTGAGGAGATGAGAGAATCCCCATTTGGGATGGGTCCTAGATCACTCCCTCCTCA
Source organism: Quercus wislizeni (assembly GCA_023055345.1). Taxonomy (NCBI): domain Eukaryota; kingdom Viridiplantae; phylum Streptophyta; class Magnoliopsida; order Fagales; family Fagaceae; genus Quercus; species Quercus wislizeni. The sequence goes on from JALGQJ010000006.1 coordinate 30,330,041, forward strand.
TCCTGCAATACTTCAGGACCAGCTCGATGCTCATCTCGATGCTCAGTATAAAGATATTCAGGTGTTGTTGGTTGATAACCAGAGGCTAGCTGCTACCCATGTTGCCCTTAAGCAGGAATTGGAAGCTACTCACCATGAATTGCAAAGGATGGGTCACTTTGCCGATTCCTTGCGGACTGAGAAGGATGCTCAGATGAGAGAATTGTATGAAAAGTCTGTTCAGTTGGAGGTGGATCTTCGTGGGGTGGAGGCTATGCGTGCTGAGCTTCATCAAGTTCATGCTAATATTAAAGAGCTTACTGTTACAAGGCAGGAGCGTACAGGTCAGGTGCAAGCAATGACACAAGATTTGGCTAGACTTACAACAGATTTGCAACGGGCTCCAGCTTTAAGGGCAGAAATTGAGACAATGAAACAAGAGCTACAACGTGCAAAGTAGTAGTTCACGTTTAAATCTTCTTCTGCTTCTTTTGGAAGTGTTATAGTGTTCCAATTATGTTTTTGTTATTTTCTGATGATTTCCATATGCTTTTTGTTGGCATATAGAGCTGCAATTGAGTATGAGAAGAAAGGATATGCGGAGAATTATGAGCATGGTCAAGCGATGGAGAAGAAGTTGCTCTCAATGGCCCGAGAGTTGGAGAAGCTCCGTGCAGAGATTGCTAATGCAGAGAAGAGAGCTCGTGCTGCAGCTGCTGTTGGGAATCCAGGTAAGCAATAGCTTTGGGTCTATCTCGTTGCAATTGGTTTGAAGTTTTAAATTCAAAGATTTTTCCCCTTCCTCCCTGCTTCCCTCTCTGAATACAAGAAATGTAAACTTATTGAAGGCAGTACCCTGAAAAGGAATGGTGAAGGGAGAAAAAAGATTGACAAGCACAGGGAAACAATGTGGCCAAACACTTTCCCAGAGAACAAAGAATTGTATGTTTTGAAAAGTCCAAGGATAACCCTTGAAGCGTAGGAAGCTGTGATAAAATCTATTTAATGTAAAGAGTCATAGTAAGCAAAATCTATTTAGTATTTTAGGATAAGAAGTGGTCATAGTAAGTAAATTCCTAGGTTCTTTCTTACCAAGAAAAAATATAATAAAATTAGAAGTTTTGGGAAATTCTTAATGAGTCTAATTATTCGATCAGTTTACTGGATATTATGCTTCTGATAGAATGGAGAAAAAAAAGGGGGAAGGGGTAAAAGTCTTTTAGCTTACATGGCTTTATAACATTGAATAACCATGACCTTGTATGATTGTTTGAGTTTCATAAACTTTTCATTTGATTAAAATTAGGGGGCAGCATGTTGCTATATTCTCATTGACTTGGTTCAGTGAAAATCATCTTGATTGAGGTTCAAACAAGTCAATACATGATGTAAGATGGTGAAAATTTTGAAAAAAGATATGCAAATCACTTGTTCAACAAAGTGATTAAACGAGTTGTTAGTGTTGGTAATTGATCAAGGAAGGTTAGTTTGGGCCTAATTGCTTGTTTGATGGCTTCAGCAAGGTGTAATAATTTAATTCTTCCTTTCATTTTTTTGCCTTGATTGAGTTGATGCATTAATCACATGATGCTGGTATTATTCCTCAAATTTCTTTTCCCCATGGAGCTTTATTTTACAATGAACATTGATTTTTGTTTATTTTTATATTTTTATATTTTTGAGTCTATTCTATGTAGGGACAGGCTACAATGTGAATTATGGCAACCCTGAAGGAGGTTACATGGGAAATCTTTATCCTGCTAGCTTTGGCATGAATCCTGTGAGTTTTCCATTTTATACATATCTTGTTTGTCTGTGTGGCCAACTATGTTCCTATGTTCAGTATCAATGCATAAGTGAATGAGCTGTGTCTTTTGGATTCACGTCTTCATGCTGACTGGATATGCTATTTCTTTCCTTTTAATTTGCAGGTACAGGCTGGTGCAGAAAATTTTCCTCAGTATGCACCTGGACCTGGGGCCTGGAGTGCCTATGAAATGCAACGAGCTCAAGGACACAGATAGACTGGTGTTGCTATCATGCCAAGCAGTGTTCAGCCTCTTGGACTGATACTTATTAGACACCAGATCTGGGGTGGAAGTGTTAAGTCATGATACATTTCGGGAGATTTGCTCATATGTTTAGTCTTCTTTTTTGTTGAAATTGTACCCAAAAGAATTGACAATTCATATTAGCTTGAGGTGCAGTCTGTTATATGTTTTGGTCTCTACTAATGCAAATATTTTATCTACTTGTTTATCTCTTAATGTCTAGGGTCTTTAAAAGCAATTGACTCTGGAAAACTTGTTCGGCAGTACCTACTTCTTGCAGACATTGAAGTGTGGCAAAGGTCTTCAACCGTAGTGGTTGGGACTAGGAACCTGTGATCAATCTTTGCTATTGTTATGTTAAAGCAGGACGTTATGGGTATGGTAAAGGTCAGGCCTATTCTGTACTCCCCATATCCCCTAAAACTTGTTAACATTGTTACAATTTTTCTGTAGCGGTTACGTATATCACATCATTCACACGTCTATACTCTTGCATTCGCATTGATCCATTTGTTCTAAGCATTTTTACATTTCTATGGCTGTATGAAATTGAGTTTCAATAACATGGTAATTTGATTTTGTTTAATTTCTATATGACCGAAAAAGTCCAAAATGCTATTAGGTTGAACTTGATTCCTTATAAATTTCATTGAGGCAAGTGAAGGAGACGGTTAAATAGTTTTAATTTTTAATATTTTTTTGATTGATAAGTTACAAAAAAAAAAACACAGTTTGTTTGGAAAGGGGGAAAATAATCTCATTTTAAGGTTACCTAACCCCTTTTTCAGTTTGGCCCAAGCATTTCGTTGAATACTTTGAGTCAGATGGTACTGATTTCCATTAGCTCATATTTAAGCAATCCAGCAGAAAAACATAGATTGAAGAAGGGAGATATGAATTTTAAATTTCTATTTAAAAGGGAAATATTTCAGAGAGAGATTTCTAATGCTTCAAGGATGGTACAAAATAAGAGCAAATGATGTACATTACTTATCTACCTAATTTTCACAGCTTGTTTTACCTGCACAAAGAACTAAACGTAAGACATCTAGTGCAGATGAATCACAAAACGGATAATGAAAGGTTAATCTATTAATAACTATAGGAATGAATTACTTTTCTCATAATCTAATAAACATGCAACTGAATTTTTTAAGTAAAAGTAATAGGTACATAACTAAAAAAAAGGATAGAGGAATGGTCTGCAAGACTAATTCTAATAAAACTTTAAAAAAAAAAAAAAAAAAAAAAATCCTTATCATACTTTTTTATGGATCTCTAGTTTTAGCGTTTTACCAAAGATGAGATAAGTCATTGTCTTTTTTTTTTTTTTTTTTTGGGTGAGATATAAGTCATTGTTATATACATTGATAAAGGAGCACGTGAAAGGATATCAACTTCTTTGATTGTACTCTCATTGGTTTTGGTCTCTCTTTTATGAGCTAATACATCTTTTGGGAATTGTTAAATTGCCCATAGATCACTTTGATTAGGTTTAGGTTGGACCCATTTTAGGAACTCTATACTCAAATTTTGGTACCGATCGTATAGAATATTTCTACAATTTAAATAGATTATTAAGTGTCTGTTAATTGCAAGACGGCACTGCCATAAGAGCTCTATCCCTTACGGGTACAACAACTCTCATAAGAGCTCTATCCCTTATGGGTATCTGCCGACGGCACTGCCATTGGTTAGACAGTCAAGTCAACCTGTTCTCTACCCATGGCTTCTATTAATTGCAAGATTCATGTTAAGACTTGATGATGGCTCTAGAGTTTGGATTCAGTGTAGATATGAAAGACTACACAAGTTGAGTAACAGGTGTGGACTCGTTGGTCATACCCGGCGCCAATGTACACGTTGCATGGATAATATTATGATGATGCTATTTCGACAAAGACAAGAATCCATGATCTTCATCAGGTTCAATACAAATTTGATGCTTTACAGCCACAATTTACAAATGAACTTCGTGCATTTTACAATCGTAGATGATGTTAGTCTACTTCAAGTGCTCTTTGGCCATTCACAAGACTTCAGGTTGATCAGCCGTTTTCACCACCACATAGGGATGGCAATTTAGATCCAACATGCAGATACCCGGCCCGGCTTGACCTTAATGGGCTGAATATTACCCGGCCCGATAAAGAATAGGGTCGGGTATGGGTTTTAAAAAAAAAAACCTGAAGCAAGTCCAAGTTTTATAAAAAAAACCCGAAACCCGACCCGGATAAGACCCGGTTATATATATATATATAATTACTAAATTACCCTCACATATATATAGTTAAAAACCCTAAACTTTTCTATTCCTCTCCTCATTTCAGCTCACACCTCTGCCTCTCCCTCTTCATCTCTCAGCTCTCTCACACACACGGCCACAAGCCCACAACATACACGGCCACAAGCCCACAAGTAGACTGAGCAGTCAAGCATAGGCACAGTCCTCTGCTCCTCTCATCTTCCTCACGCCGTCGCCGCATAGGCTCTCTACTCTCTCAACTCTATTTCGTCCTCACCATCGTCGATCTCACACTGTTGCATAGTCCTCTGCCCCTCTCATCTTCCTCGCCCATGGCCACAAGCGTGACACAGCCTCACTCCATTTCATTCTCCATTTTTTTTTCTGGGTTCAGTTCGCCTCAATCATGTGAGTTTGTGTTTGTGTTTATGATTTCTGAAAGGGAAAAATGAAAATCATAGATCTGAAATTTGTGTTTGGTTTGTGATTTTGAAAGGGAAAATCGCAGATCTGAAATCTGTGTTTGTGATTTCTGTGTTTATGTTTGTGATTGTGTTTGGATTTGTGTTTGTGTTTGTAATTTTCGGCCGAAAAATCATAAATCAAAATTTTTGTTTCCGATTTTGGGCTGGGCTGGTCATGAGGGGCGGGGCCCGCAAGTCCAGGTCCTGGAAAAAAAATCCGTTTAGTAAACGGGCCGAGTCTGGGTATGAAAAAACCCGGTCCGAACCTGACTCATTGCCATTCCTACCACCACATCCTCCTAGTTTTGATTACCCTGACCCTAGCACCCTAATTTCAATCCCTAGCCAACATGCAACCAATTCCCAAGTAATCCCCCTCTTGATAATAATGAATCCATCCTTAACTCGGCCATTAACTCTTTTAATTCTTAACAAGTAACTACTAACATAAAAAGAAAACATCTAACTTACAACTTAGCAAAGTTAACATATAATTTGTAATTTAGGTGTTTTCTAAGTAACGAGCATTAAGGTTAAAATACTAATATAGAAAGAAAACATCTGGCTTACAAATTAGCCAAAGTTATCATATAATTTGTAATTTAGATATTTTCTAAGTAACGAGCATTAAAGTTTGAGGTTGGAAATGAGTTTTGAGAACCTAATCTGAAATGAGTCTTCTCTAGTTTGAGGTTGGAAATGAGTTTTGAGAACCTAATCTGAAATGAGTCTTCTCTAGAAAAAAAAAAAAGAAAGAAAGGTTTTGTTCCCCTTTTATATATATAGGAGAACTAGATATTTAATATCTTCATTGAAAACAATAGAAAATACCAATAGACCAATTCTATTGCTTAAGAATGGGTATTAAGAATAACCATTCGAAAATTAAAAGAGTTTTTTTTTATTTTTTATTTTTATTTTTTTTTTTTTAAGGTAGAAAAGAGAGTTGAATGTGAGTATAATTGTGGTTGCTAGTTGCTACCAATATCAAGATCTGAGTTTTGGGTTTTATTTTTGGGTAGGAGATGGTTGCGTTTGAGAGACATGAGAAAGAGAGTTTTTGTTTCTTGAGATCTTTTTATCGGCTTTTGTTTTTGGGGAAGAAAAAGAGTTTTTTAATTTTATTTATTTTTAAATATGGCTAATGTGGATAAATGTGAGAGCTTCGACATGAAGTAAAAAAAAAAAAACTTAAAAAAAGTTCAGTGGCTTCAGTTTTTAGTATATTTAATGATAATCAAAAAGGATTTGCAATTCCCAGCCAAAACAATACAAATATATATATATATATATATATATGACAATATTGTTTTGTTTAATTTTTTGGGTTATTTCTTTAAACCTAAAATTAATTAAACATATATGTAAAATATATATTGTTAATCTGCTGTACCTATGCTATATTGTAACCCAGTTTTACAAGAATTTCCCTATTACCAGATAATGATGTCTTGTATCAGTATCAGCACTTGCTAGGATTGCAAAAACTTCACATCCTCAGAGTGAACACTCGTATGCTTTAAGATAGGCATTAAGAACCTATGCTTTAGGAATTTCACATCAAAGATATCATCAAGTCTTGAAGTAAGGCTTCCTGAGAAGCACACTTCAGCTTGGACATGAATTCAATAACTGCAGATGCAACAGTGTAACGCTAGGATCCTTTTAACACAATTCCTATAAATTACTGCTGCTCTGTGCATATGCTGTACATATCACATACAATATGAACAACCACCACTCCAGAAAATGTTTGAGATGAAAAAAAAGTGTTGTTTACAAACTCTAGAGTTCCAATATAGATATTACAGAACCAAATCTGTATTGTCTGACTCTACGGGCACTATGCTAGCAGACCATACGGATATAGATATCGGTATGGTAAGGATACGGGAATACAACATTTTAAATAAAAAAAATCTAGAATAAGATATGTAGTAGATACGGAAATTAATTAATTAATATTTATTTATTTTTAAGCATATCTAAATATTTTTGTACATAATTTATGTTATTTTAAGTTTTAAATTAAGTAATAACTAGTCGCTAACCAGTACGGTGCACGAAATAGTTAAATAGAAATTAAATATATTTATTTTGTTCAAGGTATTGACTTGAAAATATATGAAAATAAAAACAATTTGTTCAAAATAAAAGTTCACATAAAAATAAAAATAAACACAGAACTTGTAGAACCTAAAACAACATAATTTCAAAAGATCACAAACGTAATACATTTAAAATTTCATAAACTTAGAAGAGTAGGTGTTATCAATGCTAGTTGAACGTTACTTTTATGAACACCACCACAAGTTGAATATTTCTTTTATGAACACTTCTTAGCAAATCAATCATTGTACATGGATATTTGTCCAATTGCATAGCCCATATTTCTATGGTTTATGAACTGGTTCTGCAACTATGTATGTGAAACTCATGAGATGTTTGTCTTCTTGTCCTCATTTCCTCCATGAAAGCAGGATCATAATTGAATTAAGTTATCTGCTTTTTGTCAATGCTAAATCAAGCCTTTCATACCTCTAGGAAATATCAACAACCCCTTCAATTAGAGAAACAATCCCAGTAGTTTAAAGCATAATCATCAACACCCTTTTAAAATGATTGGAATGTGTAAACCACTTTTAAATTAGAATATTTGCTTAAAGGATTAGACAATGGTGTTTTTTCTCCAAAAATTTGTTAAGTATTTTCAAAAAGTCAATTCTCAATGCATATGATGTTATTAAGAGTCACCATATACGTTAGTAGTACAATGTAAAATTTTGAGAGAATGACCATAAGAGATCCCATACATGCAATCTAATAATGTTGTAAAAATTTAAATGTTTTTGCTTTCTTTTGCCGACAATGTAATTTATTTGAGATTCTAATTTGAACTCTATTTCCTTCAGCAACCAAATAGATTTTTTTTTTTTGGGGGGGGGGGGGGTGTGGAGAAAAAAAGGAAGCCCAAATAGCTATATAAAGAAGATGTCCAAATCCCAACCAAACTAAATAAAAACCTAAAACTATATGTATTCTATTGCTACACTTTCTTAGTAATCAAACAAAAATCATTATTAAAAAAATTGCAATGGCACAAAAAGAGAGAAGGTTTAAAAGAAACCTCATATAATATGTGAATGTACTCATCAAAATCCACTAGCAGCCCATGTAGAGAATACTTGTAGTCAACAACATTGCAAGGCTGCAAGCAATATGCTATACAGATTAAGATCATTCCCCAAGAAAATTTTTATCTAAAATGAGAGAGAGGAATGGGAAGGGACATAAATCATAAATTTGAACATCTTGTTTGGACTATATGATCTATATTATTAATTTAAAATTTCAAAGTTTCTTGGCTTTCATATTAAAGGTTGTTAGAGCCACACATCAAGGAAGTCAGGATTTTGAACATAATAAAGAATTGTATCAATGTACTAAATAGTCCATCATCATTGTGTAGAAAAATCATCAAATTTAAAAGAGACTAATTCTGAAACTATTGCATCAACATACCATCCACCTACCATATTATGGGTTATCATCTCTAATCACCATTTAAAATTTTGTGGTTGTCTATGCTTCCAGCCAAAGAAAAAATTATGTTTCCCGCCATTAAACAATATTCTCAATTTTGCAAATATTCTTAAACCTACCAATTTCATTGAAGAAACCATAATACACTCTCAATAGTTCCATCACTATAAACAGTACAACAAACTGAGCTATACAAAATCTTGGTAACACAAATCTCATAAATGATGTAATGGCATATTACCGGAGGTAAAAAACAACAAATTAATCCAAATGGATAGTCTATCCATAAGTTGGAGTATGTATATCTATAAGTCTATACTAGTTCAATTGAAAAGGCATCTAAAATTTGGTGGAATGCTCCTGGATTGAACAACTGTAGAGGAAAAAACAGGTGAAAAAAGAAAAGAAAAATAATGAGACAAAGTTTAGAAGAAAAAAAAAAACATTATATACAATACATTTTTAATTGATAAATAGTAATAAGAATCAAACACAGCTTACCTTGATTAAATCAACAATATAGCATCACATTTCTTACCTATCTTCCTCCTTACAACTCTCCATGTATTATGGCTTCTAGAACTCATAAGAAATTTCATCAAACACCTTATGTACATGTAAAAGAAAAAACACTTAATGAAAGTGAACATTATTAAAAATGTCTATACTCAACTTTAAAATAGTAGCATAATAGTCATAAATCATTGCAAAACTACAAATGTAACAGGAAAAATCATTGTTCAATTCAAAGATTCAACTTAAATTAATCAAGGACAACCCAAGAAAAATCACAAAATTAACACTAAATGTATTATGACTTTGAGGAAAAAAAAAACTTAATAGGAAAAAAATAATATGAAGAAATTATGTGTGTATGCCTTGAAGCTACTACCATCTCTATCAAAATTTTAAGGAGAAAATATAATAAAATATATTGATAAAAAAATAATATATATATATATATATATAAACTTTATAATTGATGTAACGGTTTCTCTAATGTCAAAGTGAAAAAATAATATTCACTACTAAAACAACTCAAAGATACGAAAAGAAAAAAATTTCATTCCTAAATAGCATTTACTTAATACATTATATCATCCATACCATCTAGTCACCACTTCCATTTTGGGTTATTATCTTTAACCACCCTTGAAATTTTGTGGTTGTCTATGCTTCTTGCCCAACACAAAATTCTGTTTCCCACCATTAAACAAACTTCACAACTTTGCAGATAATTGTTGTCATTTTTAGAGATCTTAAACCAACTATTTTCATTGCAAAAGCCAAAATACACAATCAGTTGTTCCACCACTATAAACTATACAACAAACTGAGCTATAGCAAATCTTGGTAACACAAAATCTCATAAAGGATGGAAAAGCATATTCCAGAAGGTAAAAAACAACAAATTTTTAATAGATGTTTTCGTAAAGAATACAATCATATGAAACTTGAAAGCAAGTTCAAAGAATAGGTGTAGCAGATAAAAGCCAATCATTTGTTTTAAGTTGGAGAAACAAAATCCATCCTGGTTCAATTAAAAAAGCATAAGAAAAATGAGTGGAGTTCTTTACACTATTTATATAAACCATTCATGCTATCCCTCATCCAAAATCATATATGGACCTTTTATATATCATACCTACATATCGGATCATAACAATTTTGTAACCAAGGGCCTATTATTAACATTCAATACTTTACTATCAAATCTAAAGCAAAAACCACAGCTACCTAAAAAGAGAAAGTACCCATTCCAAGTGGATTACCAGCTAGGCAATTACTTCAAACCATCCCACTTGAGCTCAGAGAAGTTTAGGAGAAAATTGTCTTATAAGTTAAAGACATTTGTCATCTACTCAATTATAAATTTTGAGGCTCTATTTATTAACCATGGCTCGTTATTTTTTTTTTTTTTTAAATTTAGAAATTGGATTTAGAGCTTACCTTGGCAATTGGCATCTTTGCCCTTTCTGAATCAATTAAGGAAAAATCAGTATCAGCCATAGCAATCATCTACATAAATGGGAGCATATCATCTGCAATTTGTAATATATAGTCAACCTAATCGCATCTTGCTGTTGGGAAATTAGGTTTTGAGCCAAAAAAAAAAAAAAGTGTAAAAATCATTGAAAAACAAAGAATTGAAGTTGGCTTAGAGCCATGATATGATCGTTAGTATGAACATAATATTTGCTCATATTTTGATTGAGTTTGCTAAAGGATTGCAAACATTTGTAGATTTGCATGCACCATAATAACCAAATCATGTTGAAATAATAAGCTTTGTCCTAGTGTGCGGGGGTCATTACTCATTAGTTTATAGTCTCAATCTCCATGTTAAAAACATACTTGTTAAAATCCAATAAAAATTGCATACAAAGAAAAAGGGAAAAATAAAGTCCAATACCAAAAATCCAATCCAAAGAAAGAAGAAGAAGACATGGAAACTTTGCAAAAACAAAAACAAAAACAAAAAAACTTAAATTAAGACAAAAGAGAAAGAGGAAAGGAAGTGTCATACCTCAAAGCCAAAGCCCCTTTTTCAGTTTGGCTCAGGAATTTTTTCAAACACTTTAAGGGTGAAGTGTTGGGATTCTGTTCTCTTCTTATGTGATAAAGAACACCTACTGGTTTCCAATGATGACAACCAAAAAGGTAGCCATACCCTCAAGTGGGGTTGTTTTGCCTTGGGGTGTTGGGGCTTCTCTGATTTCAATCAAAATACAGCCATGTATAAGTAGATATTCTCAAAACCAAACTTCAATTTCTCTACAAACTCACCCTAAACTCAAATTAGCTACCAAAAATAAAAATTCTATAAGGGTAGAACCCAACAACAAACCCGGTGGTAGAAACCCGGGTGTCAACAGGGTTATGGGAGAGAAGAACTGAGGGGGAGAGAGGGGGAGAAACTGTTGTGAGTGAGAGATGGGTAACGCCAACAAATATAGAGCTGGAGAAGGGTGGTGTCGGAGAAGGTGGAGCCATTGAGTTGTGGGAGAGAAGGACTGATGGTGGCCTGCGTTTTGGACTAAAGGTGGAGCCGTTGAGTTGCGATTTGCGTGTGGGGGAATGGCAGAGCGTGGTATGCGTTTTGGAGGAAGGAGAAGGCAGAGCGTGTTAGGGCTTCTTTTATTTTGCTAACGTGAAAAATCATGGGAGTTTCAGAGGTTTCAGTTTTATATATATATATATAAATATATATATAATAGGATGTTGTTATGTAATCATTGGTTTATTTGAACTCTTGGCATTTGAGACAACATTTTATAATATCGTTGTACTTGTTTGTTGATTAGTATTTTAGGGTAGAATTGAGGGGGAGAGAGGGGGAGAAATTGTTGTGAGTGAGAGATGGGTAGCGACAACAAATATAGTGCTAAAGAAGGGTGGTGTCGGAGAAGGTGGAGCTGTTGAGTTGTGGGAGAGAAGGATTGATGGTGACCTGTGTTTTGGACTGAAGGTGGAGCCGTTGAGCTGCAATTTGTGTGTGGGGGAACGATGAAGCATGGTCTGCATTTTGGAGGAAGGTGAAGGCAGAGCATGTTAGGGCTTCTCTGATTTTGCTAACATGAAAAATCATGGGAGTTTCAGAGGTTTCGATTATATATATATATATATATATATATATATATATATATATATATAGAGGATGTTTTTATGTGATCATTTGTTTATTTGAACTCTTGATTTGTATTTGAGACAGCATATAATATCAGATCAGAGATTTCGATTATTTATATGGAATGTTGTTATGTGATCATTTGTTTATTTGAACTCTTGATTTGTATTTGAGACAATATTTTATAATATCATTATATTTGTTTGTTGTTTAGTATTTTAGATATGTTCAACATTTTGTTGTTATCATTTAACATCATCCTATTCATTTTTAGGATAGAATGGCATTTTTGGCATTTTTGCTATATCGGTGCATCAGATCTAGCAGACTATCAAGCAAATGTCTATATATATATATATATATATATAGATTATATAGATAGATAACAATAAAATGTTAAACATATCTAAAATCAACAAGAGTACAATGATATTATAAAATGTTGTCTGAAATACAAACCAAGAGTTCAAATAAACAAATGATCACATAACAACATCCATCAGAGTTACGGACTATCAAGCAAATGTCTACAAAACTAAAGTCCAAAAAATCAATTCATATCCCTCCATCTTCTGTAGACTCATCGAACCAATCCAACAATTTATCGAATCAAAACATTTAATTGAAGAGAAATCATGCAAACCAAACCAATTGCAACAAAAATGAAAATGGAAGATAAGAGATATGAAAGGAGATTTAGGGCAGTTCCCTGAATTGAAACATGATTGGGGAAAACATGTAAAACCTTGAGGCTGCCCCATAAAATCAAATATTGGCCGGGTGAAATAGAGAACTCGCACACGTTAACAAAATTATGTTAAGCGAGAACCCATTGGAACGGCCTAGACCCAGAATACGTAAGTACTAAGTAGTTAAAAAAAAAATCGAAAATAATGTACAAGACCTTTCTTATATAGCATTACTATATGCAGAGTACATATATATATATATATATATGAAATGAGAGAAAGGAATTGAGATTTCTATGTGCCCGCAACGGAACACGAGCGCCATCAGACTGCGGCCGCCCTGCTCTCTCAAAGGCATCTGATGAAACCCTATGCATTCATTTCTTACTTATAGTGAGGCTGGGTGAGTACAATTTTTTTTTTTTTTTTTTGAAGGAGTGGATTGTCTATTTTGACCTTGTGATTCTATAAAAACGGATTGCACTCCACATCATTCTTTTTTTTTTTTTTTTTAATAAATAATTCCGAAGCTCTTTTTTTTTTTTTTTTGTTGGGGGTGGGGGTGAGGTGTTAATTCTTGTTTTTTTTGTTTTTTGTTATTTATTTAGGAGTTAATCCTTGTTTTTTTGTTTTTTGTTATTTATTTATTTATTTAGGAGTTAATCCTTGTTGATGTGTCAATTGAGGTACATGAAAACTTACCAACTTAATTGGTGTGAAATTTTTTTTGCAAGTACCAAGGATATGGCGCTTAATTTCCCTTCCCCATATTTACAAGTGTTCACAAATCAAGTTGGATTAGCTTAGTTTTCAATCAATTGTTGATTGTCAAATTGGAGGAAATAATTTGTATCCCACCTTTGGTTAGATGGTCTATTTTCAGGCGGATCACTGAATACAATTGATCATAACTATATATATATATATATATATATATATATATATATAGACATATATATAACACATATTTACAACCACAAAATTTTACAAATTTTGATTTCCATCAATACATACCTACAAGTATCATGTTAGGGTTTCTTTTTTTTAAAGCTAAATATTTTTTTCACCCCTAAAATTTGCAAGAATTTTACTTTTCGTCTATAAACTTAAAAGAGTTTATTTCTCATCTCCAAACTTTTGAAAATGTTACACTTATCAATCTTTAATTTAAAATGTTCATTTTCATCTCTAAGCTATTGAATAGAAAACTTATTTGTTGTCCCTAAACTATTGGGAAAAAAATTATAAAATGTTTATGGATGAAAGCAAACTATTTAAAATTTAGGCAATGAAAGTGAAATTTGGGCAAACTTGGGGGACAGAAGTAACAATTTAGCAAAAAACAAAAAAAGAAAACAAAAAAGCCACCTATTTACAAGTATCGAAAAGCATTGCAATTAAAAAAAAAAGGCATAATAATTAGTTAGTTACTTCAAACAACATAAATCTACCTAAAACTTTGAACCACAAGGTGTTGAGGAAGTTTGTGTTAGGATATGTGCTCTTTAAATGTATGACATTATGTTGTGATTAATAAAGTTGTTTTTAATAAAGTTGTTTTATTATTATCTAAAATAATGGTAACATGAATATTTGGATATTATTATATAGTCCATGAGAGACATAGTATGTGATTTATGTGATTTAGTCACAGAAGATATAAATCACAAGTTCTTTGTAAACTTAGAATTTTAGTTCGTAGTCGTTGATGAAATTGGGCATTTCATCTGTGAAGACTATATAATTTGTTTTGACCATGGAAGTGGAGACTTCTAGTTGAAATGTTGATATGTTTTAAGTGTTTAGACATATTGAATTGGACCGCTATGAGATTTATTATTCTACTAACGATTGTCAAATGAATAATAAATCTCACGACTTCTATTTACATCAATTCTTAATCTAGAGAGAATAATGAACCTGATCATGAAGTGTAGGTTGCTTTGATATATCAAGAGTGAGATCTAAAGTCACAATCAAAACCTTAGTATGTTGGGCAGCCACATTTAATGTTGAAGGAACATATATTCTTAAGATGAATTCATAATCTCTTCACGGAGATATAAAATATTCCCTTAAAATAAGTTTAATGCGTTTGATTATTCAGAATGTTAGGCCTAACTACTTTAGTAATAAGTTGCTAAAGTATATGATGATGCACAAAAAATCAGTAGGCTGAAGGCTTCGGGGTTCAATGGGCTAGTAGTTGCTTGGAAGGCCTGAAAAGAAAGAAACACAAGATCAAATGTGACCAAGGTGAGCCGGCCAAGAACCCTCCAATGCTTAAGTTATTTTTTTTCTTTAGAACTCAAGAATTCCAACTTTAGGAGTGGTGAAAACTTACCTTCATTTGATATGGATGAGTCCTTTTATAGTGAGTTTTGGAGTGGTTATTTGTTTAGTAACTTCCTCAACATGGATGGAAGTTATACGGTTCAAACTTAACTTCCACAACTGCTATGAAAGTTAGAAGGTTCATACTTATCTTCTACAACTGCTATCAGAAGTTAAGAACTTAGTGAGAAGTTAGAGCGATGAATAAGGATTTTGCTCATACTTCAGAATAGTAGAACATGGTCCAAATTATAAGCTCTCAAACACAAATTTACTCTGACAATTTCTAAGTGTTGGGAGTTCATCCAGGTGCTTCCAAGCTAGACGACCTTTTTACACTTGACCAACCTTCTCATATTGGGACAACCTTTCTAGACTTGGACGACACAATGGACGAACTGGAGATTGTCCAATTTTGGTTCACCATCAGTTGCCCCTTTTGTCCAAGAGTTGTCTTGGACACTGTGATAGAACTGTTTGCTTTTGACACGTGTCGATATTTTAATAGTCAATTGATATGCCATGTGTCGTCCTTACTTTGGTTGGATTTTTTTGTTTCAAATTACGCTTTGTGTCACAATCTTATTGACTGACTTGTCGCATTGATTTATTTTTCAAGGAATATGCCACGTGTCAGCTTCTGGTTGGTCTGCATCGCTTCATAGACCTACTTCTAGGGCCTATAAATATGTACATTCTCTCTCTTACCCTTTCATTTTTCCGATATTTTCCTTTTTTCCATCTCGTTCAAAAGCTCTGTCTAGTCATTCTCATCTCTAGTCTCTCGTCAGGTACTTCCTTCCTTTCATCCTTAGGTTTTCATCCTTTAGGAAATTCTGTACATTTTTATAAATATGTTTGTGTCCAGTGGTAGTACAGAGAGAGAAATTGACAAGTATTAGGACGAGTCCCCCGGTGGTAGTGACAGCTACGAGAGTAGTAGTGATAGTAGTTCCCAAGATGAGTATTATTCATATGAGGTTCCTAGAATTCCTTTAAAGGAATTTTAGGAAATGCAATGTAGGAAGACTTCTGGGACTGAGGCTAGCTCGTTTAGAAGAAGTAAGTCACTTAGCCCCCCTCAAGACGAAAAGGAGGATGAAAATGTCATCTATAGCTGTGCCCTAGAGGTAGCGTCCATTCTGGATGCAAATAAGTTAACAACCCTTGTAAGTAGATACCAAATTCCCCATGAGTTTAGACCTCGTCTACCTGAGAGTGGAGAATGGTGTTGTTCTCCCCTTTCTGGTTTTGGAGTATATGCTTCTTATTTGTTAGCAGGTCTTAGGTTTCCTGTTAATTCTTTTTGTAGATGTCTCTTCCATAGTTTGGGTATTCGACCAAACCAGCTTAACCCTAATGGATGGAGGACGATAGTGGCCATGCAAATGCTATGGTGTAAGGTGTTTGAGGGGAATCGTCCAATCATAGTGGACCAGTTCCTCTATTGTTATAAACCCTCAGAAATTAAACAATCCATTGGTTTTTACCAATTCTCGTCTAGGGGCCCTTAATTTAGTTTGATTAGGGGTCGTAGTTCTTTTGATAGGTTATGGAAGAAAGAGTTTTTCTTTGTTTCTGGAAATTGGGCTGGGGACCTAAGTGATGTAAATAATGCCCCCTTTCCTCCTTTTACCAGTGCCTTAGGTCATCTTCGTCCTAAGGGTACGTCTTTCACCTTTTACTTTATCTATTTTTATTTACTTTTTTCCTCATCTAACCATCTCTATTATTTGTCTAGCCATTACCTCGTCCACGCTTGGACAAGTTTTATTTGGAGCGTATTGACAGAGCTCGTGCTTACCCTGAAAGGTCCTTCCATAGCTTGGTGACCCTTTGTCGTCTTGCTATCTGGGGACTTGGTCTTGAGCCCACTAAAGAAAACCTTACACACGAGGAGACTACTCGTCGAAGTAAGAGTTATCCATCGTATTTCATCATCATCATTTTTTTTTTTAAACTTTATCTTTCTTCATCACAAGGTTAGCCACCATGAAGGAGAATAATGGGAAGAACATGGCCAGTGGCATTGAGGAAGTAGAAGACGTCCAGGTTCAAGATGAGCCAACTCCACTAGCCATCCAGAAGTCTGTCGTTCAGATCACTGCTGAGAAGAGGAAAAGCATTTCAAGCAATATAGACCTTGGTGATCTTCCAAGACGCCGAAGTCTTAAGAAACAGAGTCTGGCAAGACTCCTTCTCCCAAGGTTCCAATGCCTTAGAACGTGACGGTAGTCTTGGATGACCCAACAGTGAACCTGGTGCCCGTTCAAGCTTCTTCTTCAACCGTCCAGCCTGAAAACCCTACTCCCTTTGCAGCCAAGTCTCCTCATAGAATTCATCCTTTAGTTCCAGTCAAACGTCCTCCAAACTTGGTGCTGGATAAGGATTATGCTTGAGAGATGTTCAAAGGGATCATCACTGAACATGTCAGTGAAGGACTTTGAACACTTTGCCATCCATGATCTTTTCAAGGTATGTAGCTTTCTTCCTATTCTCATTTTATTTTTTTATGAAATTTATGGAAAATTTCTAATTCTCCTTCGTCCATCTGTTTTTCAGGCCATGCCAAAGTTCTATACTGCGTCTAGTCAGGCCAAGGAGCTCTATGACAAGGCTAAGGCTGCTAAGGCTAAGAGCAAAGAACTAAGAAGGGGGAGGTGATCAAGCTAATCGAGGAGCTTACTCATCTTTAGGGAATAAAGAAGATACTAAGGAACAAGGTGGAAGAGTTTAAGGCAGTCTCCATTGAGAAGGAGGCTCGACTCGTATCAGTCACCTTAAGGTGAAATGTCAAGAGTTTACTTCGTCCTTGGAGAAATCTAAGAAGGAAGCCATTGCAACATTTATGAAGTCAAATGATTTCACCAATCATTTAGACTAATATTATGCTGCTGGCTATGAAGACTTCCACTCTAATGCCAAGGAGGCCTACCCTAAGATGGACTTTAACTCCTTCCAAATTCCTACTGCAGCAGAAAGTTCTTTGCTTCAGACAAGCTTCGAGGACATCAATGTTGTGGACGATGCCTCAATAGATCCATTTAAGGACGCTGTCAAGCTAGCCACAGACGACCTAAAGTCTGGGGGCAATGCCCTCAATGGTTTATCCCCATAATGTTTATTTCTTTTTTTTTTTTTTTAATTATTTTATTTCGTTGGGAATGCCTGTTGTTTTGGGCTTTGTTTAAAAATTATTTAAGTACAATCTCCTTGTCTAAGTTTATGGACATATAACAGATACAATAGCCTTCATTAGCTTAAACAGTACAAGGGTTTTTGGACGATGGTCATCTACCCTTTTTAAAATTTTATGAATGAATGTCTATTTCCATCTTCATTCTTCATTTACTATTGAACACATTGTATTTTGTGTATCAACAAATTTCCTTTGTTTACATTGTCCATATTATATCCTATGGTTTTAAGTGTGGTTCGTCCACCTATGAACACATTTAGCTCGTCCATGTTAGGATTTTTATTTTTTATTTTTTAATGTTCAACATTAGACCATTCATTATATTTTACAAGTGTAACTCATCCATGAATGGAATTTTCTTTGCCAGCTTTCTTTGTCCATAAATTCAACTTATAGCTTGCATTAATCTTCATCCATAGGCTGGATGACTCTTTATTTGTCTTTGGGCAAGACGTTTCCAGCATTCACTCATCCAAAGATTGGATTGTTTAGCTAGTCACATTTATCCATGGATTTTTAAATATTTTTGCATGCACGCTTTATCTCGTCCATTATTTAGACGAATATACCTTAGGTTTATTTTGCTTTTACCTTATTTAAGAAAAGCTTATAGATGTTACATCCCTGCGTCCAGAGATTTTACTCATCTTAGGCCTTTAGCCTTCTTGTGGATTAGTTTTAATGAGAACAACAACATGAAAATTGGAAATTCACACAACATTATATACATTGGAAATCCAAACTGTATTTACACAACATAAACATCGTCCACAAGCATGGCACGTGCTTAGAAGCTAGTGCCATAAGGGAATTGAAAACACTTATGTACAAACGAACTAAGTTCATGACTTCGTCCATTATGATTACATCCATAGACAATGCACAAGCTAGAAGCTAGTGCACTTTATGGAATTAAAATACTAAAAACATGTAGTACCAAATACAAATAAACACAAGGAAAGTACACATAACTTAAACTTCATCCAAGATGATGCTCGTCCAGGGTGATTCTTGTCCGTATTGATACTTCACTAATAATATCTTCTTAAATGCTCAACATTCCAAGGGTGCTCTAATTTTTGTCCATCTAGGGCTTCCAAGCAGTACAATCCCTGCCTTTTACAATTGATAAGCCTGTAGGTCCTTCCCAATTAGGCCCCAGTTTTCCATGGGCTAGATTTTTAGTTGCTAAAGAGGCCTTTTGTAGGACGAGGTCCCCAATGTTGAAGTGCCTAGGTTTTACCATTGCATCATATTGTCTGGCCATAAGGTTTTTATACCTCGCTGTTCTTTGTTCTACACCTATCCTCACCTCATCTATCAAATCAAGACTGGGATGAAGTTGTTTTTCATTTTCCTCATCCTTGTACTTCATCACCCTGTGGTTAGCCATGTTTATTTCTGCAAGTATGATTGCTTCACTTCCATAAACTAATTTAAAAGGAGTTTCCCTTATAGGGGTCCTCACAGTCGTCTTGTAGACCCATAGAACACCTGGTAGCTCGTCTGGCCATACTCTCTTTACCCCCTCAAGCCAAGTCTTGATGCTCTTTAACAAGGATCGGTTTGCAACTTCATCTTGCCCATTTGCTTGTGGGTGGGAGGGTGAGGAATAATGATTCTTTATTCCAAGCTGTTCATAGAAATATTTAAAGCGTGTGTTATCAAACTGCCTTCCATTATCTAACACCAGTACCCTAAAAACCCAAAATAGGCAGACGATGCTCTTCCAGACGAAGTTCTTGACATTCTGTTGCGTAATATCTTTGCTAAGGGTTCAGCTTCTACATATTTAGTGAAGTAATCAATCCCCACTACTAAAAACTCCATCTGCTTGGTTTCTATTGGAAAATGACCCAAAATATCCAATCCCCATTGTGCAAAAGGCCATAGGGCCATCACCAGGGTAAGGTATTCTGATGGTTATCTAAGGACATCGCTGAAGCGTTGACATTGATCACACACATTAACATAAGTTTTAGCACCTGCTTGAATGGTCAGCCAGTAATAGCCTGCACGGATGACTTTATGGATGAGTGTTCTTGCTCCTAAATGGTTTCTGCATGCTCCTTCTTGAACTTCCCTCAATACATAGTTTGATTTTTCTGGAGCTAAACACCTTAGGTAAGGTTAAGAGAAGCCTCTTTACATAACACCTCTTCTATAAGGACATATTTAGCTGATCTAATCCTTTGCTTTCTAGCTTCATCTCTTTCTCCTAGAAGCCTTTCATCCCTTAGGTAAGCTACTATCGGGGTCATCCAGTTTTCTTCGCCTTCTATCTGTTGCACCTCTAAAAGAACTATACTAGGCATGTATTGGACTTCATCAAGCTCATTCACCGACCCATCTGCTGACACTGCTTTTGCTAAGACATCTGCTTCCATGTTTTCCTCTCTTAGAACTTGAAGAAAACTGTCTTCCTTAAATTTCTTAATAAGATGCTTCACCTTGCTGAGATACTTCTTCATCCGTTCTTCCTTAGCTTCACATGTTCCATTCACTTGACCTATGATCAACGGAGAGTCTCCTTGGACAACTACTGACTCTGCCCCTAAAGACTTAGCCAATTCCAGCCCTTTAAGGAGGGCTTCATATTTAACTTTGTTGCTGGTTTCCTGGTATTATAGACGAGCTGCATATTTCAACTTGTCCCCTTCTGGGGATTTCAATATAACTCCTATTCCTACTGCATATAATGTGGACGAACCATCTACATAGACAACCCATCTCTTAACTTCATCCACCTCGTCTAAATTGGCATGGTTTGGAGTGAATTCTACAATGAAATTTGCTAAAGCTTGGACCTTTATTGTACTTCTAGGTTGATACCTGATATCAAACTGAGTCATCCTACGACTTCCAACTTTTTCATTGCCTTCTTGAGTGGATGATTTGTCAATTCATTGATGATGTGAGCCTAGAAGTAATGCCTTAGCTTCCTAGAAGTTGTTATTATTGCAAAGGCCAACTTCTCCATCATAGGATATCGTCCCTCTGCCCCTTTTAGTGCTCGGCTTGCATAATAAATAGGCTTTTGTACTTTCCCTTCTTCCCTGATTAATGCCAAACTTACAGCATGTGGGGACATTGCTAAGTATAAATACAATTCCTCACCTGGTATAGATGGACTTAACATAGGAGCCATTGTAAGATAGACCTTAAGATCTTGGAAGGCCTTCTAGCACTTGTCAGTCCATTCAAATGGCTTCTTTAGAACCTTAAAAAATGGCAAATATTTGTTAGTAGCTTTCGAAATAAACCTGTTAAGGGCTGCAACTCGTCCAGTGAGAGACTGGACTTCCTTGATATTTCTTGGTGGTTCCATGTCCAGTATTGCTTGGATCTTATCAGGATTTGCTTCGATTCTCCTATATGACACCATAAATCCTAGGAACTTCCCTGACGAAACCTCGAAGGCACACTTGTTTGAATTCAGCTTCATGTTATATCGTCTAAATGTGTCAAAAGCCTCCTGTAGGTCGTCCAGATGTTTCTTCTCGTCTAATCTTTCCATAAACATGTCATCTACATATACTTCTACATTCTGTCCTATCTATGGATGAAACATATTATTGTCCAACCTTTGATAGGTTGACTACGCGTTCTTCAAACCGAAGGGCATCACTTTGTAGCAAAACAAGCCTTGGCTGGTAATAAAGGATGTCTTTTCTTGATCTACTTCATCCATCTTTATCTGGTTATAACCTGAGAAGGCATCCATGAAGTTTAGCAATTGATGACCCGCTGTTGAGTCTACCAACTGGTCAATATGTGGCAATGGATAACTATCCTTGGGGCAAGCCTTGTTTAAATCGGTGAAATCTACACACATCCTCCATTTGCCATTAGCCTTCTTAACCCTTATTACATTAGCTAACGAATCCAGGTAATAAACTTTCCGAATAAATTTTGCTATAGTTTGTTAGGGTTTATGCCCTAAAATCCAATTTATTGGCATGACATAAATAATTAAATTGTTTAATTATATGAGACTATTTTTTAATGAACTAATGGGACATTATCTTAGATCATGAGATGCATAGTATGTGATTTATGTGAAAAGTCACAGAAGATATAAATCACAAGTTTTTGTAAACTCAGAATTTTAGCTCGTAGTTGGTGATGAAATTGGGCGTTTCATCTGCGAAGACTATAACATATCAACTACGATGATTTGTCCTTATCATGGAAGTAGAGACTTCTAGTTGGTATGTTGATATGTTTTAAGAGTTAAGACATATTGAACTGGACCGCTGTGAGATTTATTATTCTCCTAACGACTGTCAAATGAATAATAAATCTCACGACTTCTATTTACATCAACTCTAAATCCTGAGAGAATAATGAACCTGATCATGAGATGTAGGTTACTTTGATATATCAAGAGTGAGATCCATAAGTAACGGTCAAAACCTCAGTATGTTGGGCAGCCACATTTAATGTTGATGGAACATATATTCTCAAGATGGAATTCATAGTCTTTTAACAGAGATATAAAATATTCCCTTGAGATAAGTTTAATGGGTTTGGTTATTCAGAGTGTTGGGCCTAACCACTTTAGTAAGGAGTTACTAAAGTATATATATTTATGAAATTGGATTTCATAAATATATATTAAATAACATAAATGATTAAACCGTGTACTCAAAGATTAAGATGTAGTAATCTTCAAAATGGCAGTCTATTTCATGACTTTGTATTACTACGAATATTTTAATGAAGGGGTTGCATGTATAATAAAGTCTTGAAATATAATTTATGGATAAGGCCTAGAGTGTAACTATATTTATATAGTGGTATTAATTATAGTTAATGGTAACTTTGGACTTGTTAAGAGTTGATAGAAAAGGCCAAGACCCATTGGAGTTAGTGTCTTATTAGTCCCTTTTGGTCCCACTTCAAGCCACATACTAGAGCTCAATTAGAATAGCCCAAAAGGCTAGCCCAATTAGATAATCAGTTGTATATAAGGAGAGAAACATACAGAATTTTATTAAGGCTTTTTCATGAGACTTTTTATTAAGTCTTTTCATGAGAGTTCTCATAAGGAATGAAATGGTTTGTATATGAGTGTTGGACACTCATTATTCTCTTCTTGGAAACTAATTGAGAGACCACACATCTTGGGCATTAAGTGGAATTGGAGTGAAGATTAAAAGTTTTCCCAAGAACTTTTGATCTTCGGTTTTGAATTTCACCACACCAAGGTACGCATTCTTGTTCTCAAATTCAGAAACTTACATAGTACATGTTATCAATTGCGAATGAAGTAGATCCATTAATTTTTCCGTTGCGTATGTTTTGTATGCGATACAAACATGTATTTTCCAACAAATGGTATCAAAGTGGTCTTCATTTCAAATATGTATAACATGTTTTGTGAGTTTTGGAATTAGAGATAATAGTTTCATGTTTTTAGAAGATTATGCATTTAATTTTCTGCATGGTTGTTGAAACTATGTTTTGATAAAAACTGAAATTGATGTTATGATATTGTTTAATTTTGAATTTAAGTATGTTAAATTGATCCTTAAAAGTCTATAACATCAATGGAATTCAGTTTTGCTATCAATCTCTGACTTTTATGTTCGTATGTTAGTTGTTTGTTCAAGAAAAACCGTAGAAAATTGCCTTAGAAAATTTTTGGAAATTCGAGTTTCACGAGTTTCGATCGATTGAAAATCACTTTCGATCGATCAAGTGAAACAATGATCAGGTTTTCTTTTTTTTTAAATAGATTGTTTTTCAATTGCTAGTCGATCGTTGAATTTTCTTTTCTTTTCGATCGAGAGCCAATCAAGTATCGATCAAACAAGTAAGGCGGTTAGGTTCGAATTTTTTAATTTTTTTGACCGATCGAGAGAAATATTCGATTGATCGAAATCTAGAAATTCAAAATTTTTTCTAATTTTTTATACATGTATAAAGAGCAATGTGTGATTAGATTCCACATGTTTCTAACTAAAAGACCTAATGAGAGCAAAGATATTAGTTAAATAGATCTCTTAGTCCTAAATAGTTTGGGACTTGTCTTTTAAGAAACATTCTAATGAGATTGGGATTGTTGTATGATTAAAAGTCCTTAACTTAATTTATTTTAATTAGAAGTTTTAATGAGATTAAAGCTTATTTAAAAGGTATATAGTTTCTAATAAGATTAGAATTCTTAATCAAATAAGTTAAGGATAAAGTTCTATAAAACTAATTTTTGATCCATTAGTGTTTAAGGAATCCTAAATAGTTTAGGACTTCCATTTTAGTTAGTGATTCTAATGAGATTAGAGTCTTCAACAAGTGCAAGGTTATTAGTTATGATGGGATCACGATTATTTAAAGAAAAACCCAAATAATGAGTGGGAGTGCTGAATTAACCCTTTTGTTAAGTTTATTGTAATGTGGATAGATACCTTGTCTTGACTTCGAGTCTTGCATTCCATATAGAGGGTATTTACTTCACGGATTACAAGGTCAAACTTCTTTGTGATTGCGCGAATGTTCATTATGTTTTTGTGACGTGACTTAGTTACATCACATTGAACTTAAACAATTAAACACATTTAATGTGTAGGGTTAAAATTGTGATTAGATCACAATGATTTCAAGACAATCCACTTGTTTTAAAATTTCTAGTGGGAGAGAGATACAAGGGTTGGATCTCACGGCCTCCATTGTCGGTTCATAGTGGTGTGGGGTAAACATCTTGTCTTGGCCTCGAGCCTTGCGTTCCATGCAGAGGATGTTTATTTCATGGTACAACAAGATTGAATTTCCTGGTTTATAGTGGTTTGATCAAACACCTTGTCTTAGATTTGAGCTTTGCATTCCATGTGGAGGGTGTTTTTATCATGGTACTACAAAATAAGCCTATCAAAGGGATGAAATGTGGATACACATGGTTTTTGTGTTTCATACTATATGGTTATGGATGCAAAATGATAATGTCCTTGTAATTATATTCTAAGTCTCAAAATAGAGTTGTCATAATTTTGTTCTCTTGCTACTATTTTAATTGAATCACATTAACTAAGAAATAATTTTGGACATGGTGCTTAAAATAGTTGAAGTACATATTTATGTTTTGATTCAGCATTGTCATAATTTCCTATGCATGATGCATCGATGGAAGATAGCTTATGATACGATCATAGTTTCCATTAAAATGCTAATATGCTACATTGGCTTCTTTCTCAATTGTGCTATAGCATGAGATGCAAGAGTTAGTACTAGACTTAGACTTTATATTAAGTCTAAATGAGATATTTTGATATGAAATATCGTGCTACTAGATGATATTCGATATAAATCATATTGAGTGCTAAGAAAGGCTTAAGATTCTATATCATTTTATTAAATTTTTATTTTTAAAATGAATTGGAATTCTTGGATGTAGAGATTAAATGTTAATCTCATATGGATATGATCCACAAGTTCTTGTTAGAATCATTTGATCAATTTAGATTGTTTTGAAAATAAATTCTTTAATATTATCTAAATTGATGAGTGAGTTCTATGCAATGGAAGACATCCTAAAAGCTAAGGCTAAGATCAATATGATTTAATTCAAACTCTTAGCTTGAACCAAAAGGTAAGGGTGGTAAGAAGAAGAATTATATAATACCAAACAGTTGGGCAAGCAAGTTGCCCTAGTAGTTGCCAAAAGGAAATTAGACTCAAAAGTATGACCAAAGGAAAGTGTTTCTGGTTTGATTAAACTAAGCTTTGTCGATGATTGTTTTCTAGATGGAGATTTACATGTTTTACTTTTAAAGAGAAAGTTTCCATCCTTTGATATTGTATGTTTTGGCACTTATGTCTAGATCTTATTAATCTAAATGGTATTCAAGAATGGTGAAAGATGGACTTTTAGAACCATTATTTTGTTATATTCTCAATCTATGAATTCTATTTAGAGGATAATATGATCTAGGACTACTTTATTGTAAAGGAATATAGTATTAATGACTTCTTTAAGTCAATGCATACATGAAGGAGGAATAAGACTCTTTTAGAAATAGTAAAGTACATGATAAGTATTTCCATTTGCTTATTTCTTTTGGAGATATACTCTAATAATTACTATACATTTTCTATAACTGATTTCAAAAGTTTGTTCCTATGACATTTGTAAAATTGTGGATTGGGTGAAAACCTAGTATATGATACTTCCACTTTTGGAAATGTCCAGCACTTGTGCTAGAAAGGAAGTCTAACAAATTGAAATCAAAAGGTAGAAAAATATGTGTTTATGATGGGTATCCAAAAGGAATTGTAGAAGATTGTTTTGGTAGTCATAAAGAAGACAAGATGTTTGTAAAGTACAAATACAAAGTTCTTACAAGATGTTTGTAAAGTACAGTTACGAAGTTCTTGATGGTGACTATGTGAATAATTTTAAAGAATTGTTCTAGAAGAAAATGTCAGAATATTTTGTAAGACAACTATAAAATACATTTAGAAATGAGATGGTTGTATTAGATACATCACAAATGTTGTATTAGTACATCGGTACAATATCGTAGTGGGAGGATTGTAAATTCATACTTTTGGGATAAACTTTTGAAGTCATTCCACAAGGATATGAATTTGATCCTCGGTCCTATGTAGAGGCAATAGATAATATGATTATGAATTATTGGATCAAAGTTATGTGAATAGAATTAGATTCTATTTAAAGTCTAGAACTTGTAGAGGCGCCTAAAGGCATTAAGCCTATTGTTCTCAAATAGGTCTACAAGGAAATGAGATTGATAGATTTGAAGGTGCAAACCTTCAAAGTCAAGACTAGTGGCGAAAAGATTTATTCAGAAAAAAATGGTTTGACTATGAAAAGATTTTTTCACTAATAGTCAAGTTTGACTCTATCTAGATTCTTTTATCCATTATATTTCATTTGGATGAAATATGGTAATGGATATCAAGAAAGCTTCTTTTAGTAGCAATCTTGAGGAAGACATCTATATGATGTAATTAGACTTGTTTATAGCAAAGAGCCAGTAGTGTTTAGTATGCAAATTGCTTAAAGTCCATTTATGGACTAAAGCAAGCATCTAAATCATAAAATATCATATTTGATCAAGCAATCAAATTGTTTAATTTTGATCAAGTATTTAAAATGCCTTATGTGTGTAAAAGCTATATAGAATAATAAATTTCTTAATGCATGTTGATACCATTCTAATCATTTAGAATGATGTAGAGTTATAGTCATCAATAGAGGTTTTGTTGTCTAGTCCAGTTTGATATAAAGTACTTGGGAAAGACTAGTCATCCTAAGAATTAAACTTCATTAAAATTTAAATATTAGGATGTTGGGTCTATCTCAAACTGGTTAAATAGATTAGATTCTAGCCAAGTATAGCATGTAATACTTCAAGAAATGATTCTTTCTTTTTAAGTTTGAAGTTTCTTTATAAAGGATTATGGTCCTTAGATATATAAAAGGAAGAGCATATTAAGACAATTCCTAATATCATGTCTATAAGGAAGTCTTTATGCTATGCTATATACTAGGCTAAATATCTATTTTGCGGTGGGCATGGTAAGCAAATATCAATTGAATCAAAGATCACTTAATTTAGTGGGAGTAAAGCATATACTCATATATCTTAGGAGAATGAGGGATTATGTGCTTGTCCACAAAAGTGAAATTTTGATAAATACTAGATGTACAAATACTGACTTGTAGTTTGATTGTGATTCATGAAGTTGGACTT
Source organism: Quercus wislizeni (assembly GCA_023055345.1). NCBI lineage: Eukaryota > Viridiplantae > Streptophyta > Magnoliopsida > Fagales > Fagaceae > Quercus > Quercus wislizeni. Next base: position 30,357,889 of record JALGQJ010000006.1, read on the forward strand.
CAAGATATGTGTTTGTCCTTAATGATGAAGATACACATTAAGTGTAAGTATTATCTCATTAGAGAGATACGAATACTTGAGAAGTAGTAGTAGAAAAGATAATTTATGTAATAAATCTGACTGAAACTTGTTTCCAAGCCTTGCCTTAGAGTGACTATGAATTACTCTAAAAGGGAGATAAGTGTTGGATATATGGTAAATTGTCTTTGAGGGCAAGTGACAGATTGTTGGGGTTTATGCCCTAAAATCCAATTTATTGGCATGACATAAATATTTAAATTGTTTAATTATATGAGACAATTTTTTAATGAACTAATGGGACATTATCTTAGTCCATGAGATGCATAGTATGTGATTTATGTGAAAATTCACAAAAGATATAAATCACAAGTTCTTTGTAAACTTAGAATTTTAGTTCGTAGTCAGTGATGAAATTGGGCGTTTCATCTGCAAAGACTATAATATATCAACTACGATGATTTGTCTTGATCATGAAAGTGGAGACTTCTAGTTGATATGTTGATATGTTTTAAGAGTTAAGACATATTGAACTAGACCTCTGTGAGATTTATTATTCTCCTAACGACTGTCAAATGAATAATAAATCTCACGACTTCTATTTACATCAACTCTAAATCCTGAGAGAATAATGAACCTGATCATGATATGTAGGTTGCTTTGATATATCAGGAGTGAAATCTATAAGTAACGATCAAAATCTCAGTATGTTGAGCAGCCGCATTTAATGTTGATGGAACATATATTCTCAAGATGGAATTCATAGTCTCTTAACGGAAATATAAAATATTCCCTTGAGATAAGTTTAATGAGTTTGGTTATTCAGAGTGTTGGACCCAACCACTTTAGTAAGGAGTTACTAAAATATATATATTTATGAAATTAGATTTCATAAGTATATATTGAATAACATAAATGATTAAACCGGGTACTCAAGGATTAAGATGTAGTAATCTTCAAAGTGGCAGACTATTTCATGATTTTGTATTACTATGAATATTTTAATGAAAGAGTTGCATGTATAATAAAGTCTTGAGATATAATTTATAGATAAGGCCTAGAGTGCAACTATATTTACATAGCGGTATTAAATATAGTTAATGGTAACTTTGGACTTGTTAAGAGTTGACGGAAAAGCCCAAGGCCCATTGGAGCTAGTGTCTTATTGGTCTCTTTTGGTCCAACTCCAAGCCACATACTAGAGCCCAATTGGAATGGCCTAAAAGGTTAGCCTAATTAAATAATCAGTTGTATATAAGGAGAGAAACATACAAAATTTCATTAAGGCTTTTTCATGAGACTTTTCATTAAGTCTTTTCATGAGAGTTCTCATAAGGAATGAAATGGTTTATATGTGAGTGTTGGACACTTATTATTCTCTTCTTGGAAACTGATTGAGAGACTACACATCTTGGGCATTAAGTGGAATTGGAGTGAAGATTAAAAGTCTTCCCAAGAACTTCTGATCTTTGGTTTTGAATTTCACCACACCAAGGTATGCATTCTTGTTCTCAAATTCAGAAACTTACATAGTACATGTTATCAATTGCGAATGAAGTAGATCCATTAATTTTTCCGTTGCGTATGTTTTGTATGTGATACAAACATGTATTTTCCAACATAGTTAACTTCTGGACCTTTCCCTTGATATCATTATCTCATTCAGGAGCAAAAACTCTTTTCTTCTAACGAACAGGCTTGGAGGAAGAATATACATTCAAACGATGGGTAATGACACTTGGTTCAATCCCTGGATGTCTTCATAACTCCACAAAAAAACATCAATGCTCTTCTTTAAGAACTAGACGAGGTCTTGCTTCGTCTTCTCTTCCATACTTGTTCCAATTCTAGTAAAAGGGTTACCTTCATCTAGAGGAATGTCTTCCAGTACTTTAGTGGGTTCTGCAACAACCTTTCTCTCTTCTATATTCATCATTTGAACATGCTCGTCCATTGCCAACATGGCTAAGTAGCATTCTCTAGCTACTAACTGATCTCTTTGCACTTGTCATATTCCATAATATGTTGGAAACTTGACAGATATGTGGTAAGTAGATGTCATTGCCTTCAAATTATTCAAAGTTGGTCATCCAATGATGGCATTGTAAGAAGACGAACAATCTACGACGAGGAAATTTACTTTTTTAGCTATCTGCTGTGGATACGCCCCTACCACAACTAGTAGAGTAATAGTGCCCACCGGTTGTACCTTCATTCCTCCAAATCCAACTAAAGGTGAATTCATTGGACGAAATTAATTTCATCCAAACCTCATCTTCTGGAAGGCGGGATAATATAAGATATCTGCTGAACTCCCATTATCTATTAACACCCTTCTAGTCGTGTAGTCTGCAATAAGCAAAGTTATGATGATTGCATTGTCATGTGGATGATGGACTCTTCCAGCATCTTTGTTCGTGAAGGTAATAGCCTGCTTGTCTACCCCCTTAGCCCTTGGTGGTCATCTAGAGAGTTGGATGTTCTGCACCACCTTCAGGTAGGTCTTCCTTGACTTGGATGATTGTCCTGCTAAAGTTCCTCCTACAATAACTCTTATTTCTCCAAGTAAGGGTCATGATGGATCTTCTACCTTTCCTTTTAACTTCTCATCCTTATGATAGCGTCCAAGAAAATTTCTCAACTTTCCTTGCCTAATAAGGTTCTCAATCTACTACTTCAAGTCATAGCATTCATCCTTGTCATGCCCGTGATCTCTATGGAAGCGGCAATATTTGTTCTTATTATGCTTGTTAGGATCTCCCTTCATCTTCTCTGGTCACTTCAAGGATGGATCCTCCTTGATCTACATAAGCACTTGATCAAGCGGAACATTCAAGGGCATGTAATACAGATTTTGTCCTGAAAACGAACCTGCCTTCCTGTTATCTCTATCCTTCTTCTCTCCTATCTGGGCCTTCTTTGGGTGAGGGCCTTGTTCAGGTTGACGTGGGAGTTCCGCTTCCATCCGCTCTGCTCTCTTTCTCTTCTTGGCAATGATCGTATCCTCTGCAATATAAAGCTTTGGGCTGAATGGACGAGTTTAGCCATGGTCTGTGGTTCTTGATCATAGAGCTTATGGATGAATAAATCTGAACTAACTCCATTATGGATGGCTGCTAATAGCAGCTTGTCATCCATCTTGTCTACCGTCAAGGCTTTCCTATTAAAGTGAGTGATGAAGTACTACAAACTTTCATTATCTCCTTGCTCTATAGTTAGCAGGCTGGACGAGAAGCATTTATGTCTTTAACCTCCAATGAAGTTATTGATGAATAACTTACTCAACTCCTCGAAAGAACTAACAGTGTTTGGAGGTATCTTATTGAACCACACTCGTGCTGACCCCTTAAGGGTGGTTGGGAAGATCCTATATATTATCTCATCTGGAACCCCTTGAAGGTGCATTGTGGTCTTAAAGGTTGCAATGTGATCACATGGGTCACGTGTTCTATCATATGAAACCAACGAAGGCATCTTAAACTTGGAAGGCAGAGGATGACTATTGATGGAAGTTATGAAAGGGGAATCGGTTTGATGAACTAAATCATCTACGTGATTCGTCTTTCTCAAATTTTCCCTCATCTCGTTCATGGCCTTCCTCATTTGATCTATCTTCTTTTCTAAGTGTGGCACCCTACGTGAAGCTGTACCTTTTGAATGATTCTCGCGCTCAACATTTTCTCCTTCTCTTACTTCCTGACTCAGAGCTTGTCCTTCCACACATCGTTCATAATGTTGCCTTTTTTGGTTGATCTCTTAAGTCAACCCCGAATTCTGACAGGTTAGCTCTGCCATGGTGGCTGCCATGGACTACAGTTGTTGGGTAGAAGGCGGTTGCATAACAGGTGTTGACTGGTGAGTGTGGTTGAGGTGGCTAGAAGCGTTTCCACTCTCCTGGTGGCTTGGACTAGTGGCCATTGACCTTGTCCGAACCATACAACATTTTTTCCAAGAAAGATAAATTGCAAAGCACAAATTTAATCTGTTTTCACAAATGGTGCCAACTGATGATGCACAGAAAATCAGTAAGCAATCACACCACAATGGTGGCAAGTTGGAACAAACTTAAATCCATCCAAAACCTTAGGTTGAGACCTAAACGGAGGCCTTGACTTAACAGCCTTTCTCTCTACCTTTTGATTTCTTTTATGTGAAGGAATGTACACCAATTTGTTCTTTGAGGTATAACACACAATAGGCACAAAATCGGGTACCACAACATGATTGCAACATATATTTTCATCAATTTTAGCAATAGGTTTAGCAATCAAACACTTGGCATGCATTTTTAGAGATTCATTCTCACATTTTAGCTCATCAACCAGTTTGTTTGACAAAACAAGTTTAGCATCCAAGTCCATATTCAAACATTCAAACTCTTTCAGCTTTTCAAGAGAATTTTCAGCAAGTTTCTTATATTTCTCAACCAATTTGTTGGATTCATTGAGCTTAGCAATCAAATCATCCATTTCACAAAATAACTTACTCAAATTCTTTTGGAACTTCCTAGCCTTTTTCTTTAAGAGTTTGTCATTTGGAATATCAACAACACCTAATGATTCAAGTAACATGTCATCACAATCATGAGGATAAACACTCATAGAGACATTTTCACAAACACATGGTGTGCTACAATCATCAACAACCAAGGAAGCACATAAATCACCATCCATGTTAACAAGCACAGGGGGTCTAGGATCACACTTAGGTATTTAAAGCACAAAAAGTGTACCCACTCTGATACCAATTGAATGTTCAAATAATGTGTAAAACACTTATGAACGTTTAGACCCCCAATTTACAAATTACCAACACAAGCTTATTATCAAACAATGTATGTGTGGAATATGAAAATAAGCTAAAATAGAATTGGTAAAACAATCTAAACCGAAAATAATCACAACCACAACAATAATTAAAAGGCAAAGATTAAGGGAAGAGAGATGCAAACACAAAGACAACACAGCGATATGTTATCAAAAAGGAAAACGAAGTCCTCGACGTAAAACCTCTCCAGACCCTTCGAGCAGTCAATAATCCACTAGAGAATAAAGTTGGGATACATGAATAGCATAAGACCCTCCAAGCCTAATCTACCCAATGCACCTAAGCCCTCCAAGCTTCTTGCTCCAATAGGGTTACGCTGAATCTTGTCTTCTCTAGCTTACCGAATCCCACAATCACCCATTGCATCAGCCAAAATGAATTGGTCTCTTCTGAACTGCTTTCCAAGCATCAAATAACCTCCTCACAAATATGGGTATAGTGAGATAAGGATTTTGGCTAGTATACCTCTTAAGGATTTATCAATGGAAAAGGTGAGAGTAAAGGAATTTAGAGAATCAAATGATGAAGATTGTGAATAAGTCAATCTTGTTTTTCTCTAGGGTTTCTCTCTCAAAATTCTCTCTGGAAGCTCTCTATATTTCATAGGTATAAGGGTATTTATAGTAGGGTGTGTATGGAATGCGAAGAGTCAGGTTTCTAACAAACAGGGTGTTTTGGTGACTCAACCTCACGACTGGAACAAGTCGCGAGCTAACTGCCTGGCCAGACTGGAAGTTTTGTCCTGTAGTGCAACAGGTGGTGTGACTCTTCAGCTCCACGACATGCTTCACACGTGTGCCACCTTTGGCAACTTGTTAGTTGCAAGCCAGTTGCGAGATCCAATCGCAAGGCCCTTCTTGAGTGCACACTTTTGAGCTTTTCTTCACACTCTCTCACACACTATCCTTACATGATTCTCACCTAAATACAGGGTTTCTAAATGCTGAATTACAAGCAAATTTGGCATGGAATAAAACTAACAAGTTGATTAAATAAATTCAACCTTACATTATATGTACCTAATGTTCATATGAATTTAATTTCTACAACTTATTTAGGTAAACATGGATATTATGTTATCTTGAAAGACAATGTTGTAATGCAAAAGGTAGAAGAGCCCAAGATAGAAGAGCCCAAGATTTGCTAGAACTAGTACATTCAGATGTGTGGTCCTATGTCAACCCAAGCAAGAGGTGGCTACGAGTATTTCATTACTTTCACTGATGATTACTCTAGATTTGGTTATGTGTCCTAAATGAAACAGAAGTCCAAAGCCTTTGCAAAGTTCAAAGAGTTTAGGGCTGAAGTTGAGAATCAATTATGTAAACGCATAAAGGTCATTCGATCTGATCTTGGTGGCAAATATCTTATTGGGGATTTCAAGGTTTACTTAACTAAAAATGGAATTATATCCTAGTTGACTGCACCTAGAACTCCACAACAAAATAGTGTAGCATAAAGAATGAATGAGACTCTTTTAGATATGGTTAGATCCATGTTGAATTATTTGACTCTACCAATTTCTTTTTGGGGATATGCCTTAAATACTGCAGTATATCTTCTGAATTTAGTACCTTCGAAGTCTGTTCATAAAACACCTATAGAGTTGTGGATTAGGTGTAAGCCTAGTATGAGACATCTCCATATTTGGGGTTGTCTAACACATGTGTTGAAAGGAAAGTCTGATAAGTTACAATCTAAAATAGAAGTGGTTTTCTTTGTAGGGCATCCAAAAGGAACTATTGGAGGTTTATTCTATAGTCATAAAGATAATAAAGTGTTTGTTAGTACAAATGCCAAATTTTTTGGAAAACGACTATATGAATGATTATACTCCTAAAAGTAGAGTTTTTTTTTTTGGCTAAAATGAATGAACCTGTAATTGAACAATCAATGGATGAAACTATGAATGATGTGATTGTATCGGATACACTACAAGATATTACTCATGAGATGACTAATACACAGGAGCCTCATCATAGTAGGAGGATTGTTAGGCCACTTATAAGATTTATAGGTCTGGGAGAAACTTATGAAACTATCTTAAAAGAGGCTGAATCTAATCCTTACACTTATGAAGGGGCAATGAAAGATATAAATGCACATCATTGGGTCAAAGCTATGAAATCTAAATTGGATTCTATGTTTTCCAATCAAGTTTGGGATCTTGTAAAGGCACTTAACGGCATTAAACCTATTGGTTGCAAATGGGTTTACAAGAGGAAGAGAGGTATAGATGGAAAGGTTGAAACCTTTAAAGCAAGGCTAGTGGCGAAAGGGTATACACAAAAAGAAGGTATTGATTATGAAGAAATCTTTTCACCAGTAGCAATGCTTAAATCTATTAGAATTCTCTTATATGGCTGCTCATTATGATTATGAGATTTGGCAAATGGATGTCAAAACTACATTTCTAAATGGCAATCTTGAAGAAGAAATCTATATGATGCAACCAGAAGGTTTCATAGCAAAGAACTAATAGCATATGGTATGCAAGTTGAAAGGTCCATTTATGGACTTAAGCAAGCATCTAGATCATGGAACATCAAATTTGATCAAGTAATCAAGTCATTTGGTTTTGAACAAAATCTTGATAAAACATGTGTGTACAAAAGACATCGAGATAAAGTAATAATGTTCCTAGTGCTTTATGTTGATGATATTCTACTAATTGGAAATGATGTAGGGGTAATGTCATCAATAAAGATTTGTTTGTCAAGCCAATTTGATATGAAGGACTTGGATGAAGCTAACTTTATTCTAGGGATCAAGCTTTAGCAAGATCAAAAGAATAGAATGTTAGGCTTGTCACAAGTTGGATACGGTTTAGTATGCAAAACTCCAAGAAATGATTACTTCCTTTTAGACATGGAGTTCCTTTGTCTGATGACCAAAGGCCTAAGACTCTTGAAGAGGAAAATACAATGAGGCAAATTTTTTATGCTTCTATAGTGGGAAATCTTATGTATGCCATGCTTTGTACTAGACTAGATATCTGTTATTTAGTTGGCATGGTCAGCCAATATCAATTAAATCCAGGACTTAAACATTGGCAAGCTGTAAAGCATATTCTCAAGTATCTAAGGATAACAAGAGATTATATGCTTGTTTACCATGGTAAGGATTTGATTCCCATTGGTTATACAGATTCAGATTTTCAATCAGATCTTGATTTCAAAAAGTCCACTTTAGGTTGTGTGTTCACCTTGGGAGGTGGAGCCATAAGTTGGAGGTGTGTTAAGCAATCTTGTATTGCTGACTCCACCATGGAAGTTGAATATGTTGCTACTTGTCAAGTGGCAAAGAAAGCTATTTGGCTTAAGAAATTCCTTTCTGATCTTGGTGTTGTGAGAATGGAGCAAGTTCCTACCACATTGTTTTGTGACAATAGGGGAGTAGTTGCACAATCCAAAGATCCAAGGAATCACAAGAAAGGAAAGCACATAGAAAGAAAATATCACTTCATTCGAGACATTGTTGCTTGGGGAGATGTAATAGTAGCAAAGATCGATAGTGTAAGTAATCTAGCAGATCCCTTTACCAAATCCTTGCCCCAAAGGACTTTTAAGTCACATTTGGAGGGAATATGAGTTAGATTAGTGCAAAATAGTCTTTAAGGTAAGTGGGAGATTGTTAGGATATGTGCTCTTTAAATCCTATTGTATGATGTTGTGTATGACATTATGTTGTGATTAATAATTTTTTTTTATTATTATCTAAAATAATGGTAACATGAATATTTGGACATTATCATATAGTCTATGAGATGCATAGTATGTGATTTATGTGATTTAGTCACAGAAGATATAAATCACAAGTTCTTTGGAAACTCAGAATTTTAGTTCATAGTCGGTAATGAAATTGAGCATTTCATCTGTGAAGACTATAATATATCAACTAAGATGATTTGTCTTGATCATGGAAATGGAGACTTCTAGTTGATATGTTTTAAGTGTTAAGACATATTGAATTGGACTATTGTGATATTTATTATTCTACTAACGACTATCAAATGAATAATAAATCTCACGACTTCTATTTACATCAACTCTTAATCCTGAGAGAATAATGAACCTGATCATGAAGTGTAGGTTGTTTTGATATATCAGGAGTGAGATCTAAAGTCACGATCAAAATTTCAGTATGTTGGGCAGCCACATTTAATGTTGAAGGAATATATATTCTCAAGATGGAATTCATAATCTTTTCACGAAGATATAAAATATTCCATTGAGATAAGTTTAATGGGTTTGGTTATTCAGAATGTTAAGCCTAACTACTTTAGTAAGAAGTTGCTAAAGTATATATTTATGAAATTGGATTTCATAAATATATGATGACTAATTTAAAGGATTAAATCGGGTACTCAAGGATTATGATGTAGTAATCTTCAAAGTGGCAGTCAACATTTATGACTTTGTATTACTACAGATATTTTAATGAAAGGGTTGAATGTATAATAAAGTCTTGAGATAAAATTTATTAATAAGACCTAAAGTGCAATTATATTTATATAGTGGTATTAAATATAATTAATGGTAATTTTGGGCTTGTCAAGAGTTGACAGAAAAGCCTAAAATCCATTGGAGCTAATGTCTTATTTGTCTCTTTTAGTCCCACTCCAAGTCACATACTAAAACCCAATTGGAATGACCCAAAAGGCTAGCCTAATTAGATGATCAGTTATATATAAGGAGAGAAACATACAGAATTTGGACAATTTGCTTGTTCTTCTTCCAATTTTCCTTGTCCAGAGACTTAGCTTGTTTTGCTTTTCGTCCATAATTTGGACAATTTACGCGTCTTTAGGTGAGACATTTCTAGCATTTACTCATCCACAAAGTGGATTGTTCTAGCTGGTTTTGGATTTTGATTATCTTTATGTGCACGCAATTCTCATCCATCATCAGGATATGCTTTAGGTTTTACCTCGTCCATTTGTCAGACAATTATACCTTAGGCTTACATTTCATTGCTTTATCCTTTTTCTAGGGAAAGCTTATAGACATTACATCTCTACGTCCAGAGATTTTACTCGTCTTGGGCCTTGGCCTCCTCATAGATCAATTTAGAAAAATTAGATTCATACATCCATCATATATATTGGGAATCCAAACTTCATATACATAATGCAAACATCGTCCACAAGCATGGCACATGCTTAAAAGCTAATGCCTTTTAGGGAATTTAAAACAAATAGACCAAGTCCATGACTTCGTCCCTATTTCATAGTTTAAAACTAATACACCTTTAGGGAATTAAAATACAACACATAGTGCTAATAAAGAACACATGTAACAGAAAGCAAACACTTAATAGAAAGCAAACACTTGTAATAGAAAGCAACAAACTTTATCTCATCTAGAGTGACAACGTCAAAGATGATTTTGTCCATGATGCTTCATCTAGGCTGACACCTTACGGATAGTATCTTCTTAAATGCTTGACATTTCAAGGGTGCTCTAACTTTCTCCTGCCTAGGGATTCTAAGTAATATAATCCTTGCTTTTTGCAATTAACACTGTAAAGTCATTCCCAATTAGATCCTAATTTCCCACAGGTTGGATTTTTGGTTGTCAAAGAAACCCTATTTAGGACGAGATCTCCAATGTTTAAGCACTTGGGTTTGACCATTGCATCATGAGAGCTCGATTATGTGTTAAAACACAAGAGCTTGTTTAGACCCCCAATTAAAAATTACGGCTAGATTGCTTTTACTCTAACTTATCTAAGTGCAGAACAAGAGTAAATGAAGCGCAATAAACCGATAAAACTACTCTAGTGCATAAGCATGAACAACAAACAATAAAAGTAAGGCACAAAAGTAAGGGAAGAGAGATGCAAACACAAGATAACATGGCAATGTGTTATCGAAAAGGAAACCGAAAAACTTGACGAAAAACCTCTCCACTGCCCTCCAAGCTGAAAATTGATCCACTAGACAATAAGTTGGGATATACGAATAGCAAGAGACCCTCCAAGCCTCATCTACCCAATGTACCTAAGCCCTCCAAGCTCTTACTACAACTAGGGGTGTCAATTCGGGTTAGCGTGTCGAGTTCGTGTCGTGTCGAGGTAGGGGTATTCGACTAAATGGATCAACCCTAACCCGACCCATTTAATAATTGTGTCATGATCCTCCAACCCTAACACGACCTGTTAATAAAGCGGGTTGACCTGACCCAACCCATTTGACACGTTTAATAAACGAGTCATGTTGGGTTGACATGAAATTAACACAACCCATTTCAACCTGCATAATATTAAATATAACATCCATCTTGAAATAATTTTTTTTACATCCCAAAAAACAGTGCATACACTTCAAGTCTTCAACCTACATTCAAAATAATATAGTTTAATAAAAATATAACATACATCTAGAAAATAAGAGTTCTTTACACTCCAAAAAAAGTGCATACACTTCAACCCAAATTCAAAATAACAAAGTTTAACAAAAATAAAATAACATAGTTAAAAAAAAAAATAATATCCTTGGAACTCGCCAAATGCTAAGTATCAATATTGAAAAAATTTGAGCAAACAGTAGATTAATCCTGACTATGACCGTGATTACATCCATAGATTCTTTGTTGATGTCCAAATTCATAACATCTTCCACAAGCTCATCCAATTTCATTTGTGCAAGTTCTATGCTAAAAAAAAAAAAAGTATTAATAGTTCTAGGGTATGTAAAGTTTCAATTTTCAATTATATCCCTTGAAAATTTTTGTAATTACTTACTTTTCTTTTTAAATTTAAAATATATGTTGGATATAAAAGGCATTTGACAAATCTAAAATAAAATAAATATTTATTTGTTATACGAGTTAAACAGGTTGTGTTAAATGGGTTATTTCGAATTAACACAAATAAATTGGTGTGTCAAACGTGTCTATTGCGGGTTACGCGGGTTGACCCGATTATGACACGTTTCTAATCGT
>JALGQJ010000006.1:30374677-30444561 GCA_023055345.1 Quercus wislizeni
TCAGGCGGAAACTTCCTTATTTCTTATGAGGAAGACAAAGCACTGACGCAGAGAGGGGGGAAAACGAAAAGATGAAAAGAAAGATAGGAAAAAAGAGGAGTGGAGAAGTCAAAAAGTAAAGATAAGGATGTGGAGGTAAAAAGGTGTTGGAACTTGGATCATGGAGCTGGAGGCATTTATCTGATTTGTAGCCCACGTTTCTCCACCTGGCATCTAGTACCTTCTTATCATTTTAATTTATTCTCTTAATTTATTTTTATTTTGAATATATTTAAAGTGTAATACATAATTATTAATTTATTTAAATTTGGGTTGTAAATGGTGGTAGTGGTCTCTGGCAGTTGTGGTGGCTATGTAGGTTGAGGGGAGAGACCAAGGAGAAAAAATAATTATTTAAATGAACTAAGAAATAAAGATTTTGTGGATTTCAGTTAGCTCAAGTGATAAAATCTCTGATAGTTAAATAAGAGATTTAAGATTTAATCACCGGCCAGTCTGAAATTGTTGAGTGAAATTGTTGAAAGTTTATTATGTTAAGGATGATTGTTTTGTAATATTATTATGTTAAATTCTTTAAAAAATATTATATACTTGTATACTTGTATTTTTTTTAAAGGAAACATATTTATTACTATTGGTTTGTTAGTTTTAGTATATTAAAAAATTATTAATTATTTATATAATTTAAATAAATAATAATTAAATTATTTATGACATCACTGGTTCGACCATAAAACCGGTAATTAGCTCATTTTCCGGTTCTTTCGCCGTACCGGTTTTTAAAACCATGTTACCAACCACTCATACAATCCATATTTAGTTAAGGCAGTTTTCCATTCATCACCCTCTTTCATCCTAATTTGATAATACCCACTTTTCAAATCAATTTTTGTGAAAACACATTATCCATGCAATTCATCCAACATATCATCTAGCATAGAGATAGGATGTCTATATTTTACCGTAATGTTGTTGATAGCCCAGCAATCAACACACATCCTCCAAGTTCCATCCTTCTTAGGCACAAGCAGCACCGGCACCACGCATGGGCTCATGCTCTCTCTCATATGTCCTTTGGTCAGCAACTCCTCAACTTGCCTTTGAAGTTCCTTTGTCTCCTCCGGATTACTCCTATAGGCTGGTTGATTGGGAATTGTCGCACCTGGCACAAAATCAATTTGATGCTCTATTCCTCTAATAGGTGGCAATCCACTAGTATTCCTGCAACAAAGAAATAGTAACACTAGGCAAAGATTCGTCAAGTTCGTTTATATTAAAACATACCTCTTTGTACAAGAGTACAAATATAGGCTGGTTTGTATAAAAAACATTCTTGACATCACTTGCCTTAGCATAAAAACTCCCTTGTTTTTTTGTTTTTCTCTCATTTTTTCCACTCTCTATTTTCTTTTCACTCTCTTTTTTTATTTTCACTCTCTTTTTTCTATTCACTTTCTTTTTCCCTTTCATTCTCTTTCTCATCATCTTTTTTTGAACTCTCAGCCTCACAATTTTTCTTCAAGTCATTCTCTTTTTTTAATTTCATTTGATCTTCAAATACTTGTCTTGGGGTTAACGGTACAAGAGTAATGGTTTTAGTGTCTTTTACAAAAGAATACCTATTCTTGAACCCGTCATGATTGACCTTTCTGTCAAACTGCCAAGGCCTGCCCAATAAAATGTGACCCGCATGCATTAGAACAACATCACAAAGTACTTTATCCTTGTACCTCCCAATTGAAAAAGAAACCAATACTTGCCCATTTACCTTAACCTCTCCACAATCATTCAACCACTGCAACTTATATGGTCTAGGGTGTTTCAAGGTAGGTAAATTTAATTTTTCCACTAAAGTAGTGCTAGCCACATTAGTACAGCTCCCCCCATCAATGATCATACTACATACCTTATTGTTGATGTGGCATCTAATATGAAAAATATTCTCCCTTTGTTGTTCCATATCATCCTCTTTGACTTAGGCACTTAAAGCACGCCTTGCCACAAGTGACTCACCCTCCACTGAATACTCCACATTATCATCACAAACATCCTCAAGTGATGGAATTTGGTCATCATCTCACTCGCTTTCAGTTTCCACCTCTCCATCAATATGTGCAATCATGGTCCTTTTATTTGGGCATTGTGAAGCTATATGACCTACTCCCAAACAACGAAAATACTTAATATCATGATTACGAGTTTGGGATTCATTTTTACCTTTGTTGACAATAGGAGCTTTATCTCTCCTTTTTGGTGGTTCGGTTTTGGACTTGAAAACAGCCCCTTTGTCTTTCCTCCCATTTGACCTCCATGAAGCAAAGGAGCCCGAATTTTGAAAAGACCGAGTTCCTTTCCTTTTAAGCTACAGTTTCACCTTTATTGTCATGTGCACCATGTCCTCCAACTCCACATAATGTTGTAACTCCACCACGTTGGCAATGTCTCGATTCAAGCCATTTAGAAACCTTGCCATAGTAGCTTCTCTATCCTCCTCTACATTAGCCCGAATCTTGGCAATCTCCATCTCCTTGTGATAGTCATCCATGCTCCTATAGCCTTGAATAAGACTCTATAATTTTTGATACAAGTCCCTATAGTAGTGACTAGGGACAAACCGCCTCCTCATGGTGGCCTTCATTTCCTCCCACGTCTCAATAGGCCTCTCATAGTTTCTCCTTCTGTTCATCACAAGTTGATCCCACCATATAATAGCATAGTCAGTAAACTCAATCACAGCTAGTTTTACCTTTTTCTCCTCAGAGTAGTTGTGGCACTCAAAGATGAACTCCACCTTCTTCTCTCACTCTAAGTACACTTCTGGATCATTTTTCCCTTGGAACGGTGGTATCTTCATTTTTATGTTTCCCAAGTTTCTATCAATCCCATCTTGCCATCTTGGATCTCTTCGGAAACCTTTACCACGCCTTTCTCCCCTTGGCCCCCTCATTGTTCAATGAAGCTTGATCATCTTCATCTTCATCTTCAAACTCGTCCTTATGGTAGTCATCAGAATCATCAAGGCGCACACGGCTTCCTTGCCTTTTAGCATCAAGGGCTCTTCGAGGACGCTCCTCACGCAAAGAAGCAATAACAGCGTCTTTCCTATCCATCCGATCCTAAATATCATTAAACACCACGTTCATGCGCTTAAACTGTTGTTGCATGGCCTGTAACATGAGGGATGACTCCTCCCCTCCTTCCCTATTTGATGTTTCGCCCCTGGAAGACATATTTTGAAACTACAAAGAAATGTTAGAAATAATTCCTCACAACACTCCCTCACGTGTTTGCACTCAAATTATGTCATTCACACTCATGTTTCACTCTTAAATTGGCTTTTTCTCGATATTAGTCTCACACTCTCTTGCCTTTTTCCACTCGTAACTTCCTCTTTTTAGTTATTCTTAAACTAATAAACTTGATCAAGAAATTAAACTTGTAGTATTTAAACTAATACCAATGACAAGAAAATATGACAGAAATACTAAATCAAAGGAAGAGGACAAAAGAAAATAATATTTTGATTTGAGAGAATTGAAACTACGAAAAATATTTTTTTTCTGAAGTCTTTTTTTTTTTTTTTGGAGCTTGGTGCACGATTTTGACCTAGTGCGCGTCACAAAATAAGAAAAAAGAATAAAGAACACAAAAGGAACAAGATAGGATGATAACAGGAAACAAAAGATAAAAGGGATAGAAAACTGATTTTAGAACCTGTGCTTTGATACCAAATGATGTGAACCTCAATCGACATGCTTTGAGACCCAACAAATAGTATTGAAATAATTGCCCAAGAAAGCTAAAATTCAGATTTTTGGTAGAAAACCTTGACCCAACGTTTATAATCGAAACAAAGCAAAGGTATAAGTATAACACATTGACCCAGTGATTATAATTGAATCACGAACCAGAGGTATAAAGTTTGAACCCCACAAGAAAGAATCCCTGGTAAGTTCACAATTCTTGAAGAACCAAAAGAAGAGCAAAGCTCACCTTTTCTGATTTTTATTCAATGATTATCTCTATTACAATGAGTGCATGCTACTTATAAGGCATGTCTAAAAATAGAAAATATGAAAAACGTAATAAATAATAAAACCCTAAATAAAAGTTGATTTGATCTCAAATTAGCATATCCAAAATAGGAAAATAGCTAAAACACATTCTAAATAATAAAAGCCTAAAATTAAGATAGATTTGGTCTAAAATAATAAGCTCCAGAATAGGAAAAATGACTATTAACTAATATAGGGCTGGAAAGTTAATCAGCCATTAATCCACGCCATAAACCACGCTCAATCAAAGTAGATCAGCCCTCAATAGCTTGGATTAAATTTATTATGCCTTCATCTTCCTTTAGGCCAAGCTTGGAATGTCTTGCGTTAGAATCAGCCCATTAAGTGCTTCTTTGATCTTCTTGGATCTTGCTTTAGTAATAGGCCCAACTGGAACATGCAATGGATCCTTGAATGCTTTGTGATTCTCATCAGTGTTATATGTGCTAAAAGGTCTAAAAAGACTTAACTAATATGAGTGAATGTAAAACATGTCAAGTGTTAGACTGTGCGCAGCAAAGGTGCATCTAGTGCGCATGTGAGATGCATGACCAATGTATGAGCAAGCACTTACGGGGAAAAGTGTATAAAACACACAACCAATGATCAAAATATGATAAACATGAATAATTATGGTAATCCCCAAAATTTGGTACTCATCAGAGTCTAGAACATCGAGAAAATGTCATTTGGCATTTTATCAAACACTTAGAGTGCACAAATTACACATATATGTTAAACAATGCATGAACATATGAAAAATCTTGCCTAAATACATGTTATTTTTGCTACAAGGGGCCAACATCCGTAGCAAAACATATTTAAAATAAAACCCAATCAAAAAGATTAACAAGAAATAAGTTTTCCAACTCCCATTTAAGAAAATCCCAACTATGAACATAAAATCCCTAAAAACATAATTTAAGGATCAAAATTGATGAAAAGAGTTAAAGATTACCTTAGAGATGTTTATGGAATGTAAAACACTTGAAATTAATTGAGTTTTGATGCAGAAACATTAAAGTAGGGATTTGGGAGAAGATGGGAGACATTTAAAACATGTCCCATGAAGTGCCCTTTAAAAAGTTGATTTGGTGATTTTCGTGGGAAGTTGGGAATTTTCACTGGTACCTAACTAGCGAAATTTTTTGCGGGTAAGTCTTACTCGTAAAACAGTCATAGAACTCTCTGTCCAAAGTTGTAAAACTTGAGAATTGGACCATTTAACTCCCAGCTGAGCTTACACATGAAATAGGTCACGAAAACACCCAGAAAACATGTTTTTTACACAAAAACAACTTGAAAAACTTTGAAAAACATGGGTGATACAAATCACTTCCAAAAGCAAACAAAAAGAACAAAAATCTTCTTGGTTTGATCCATATATGGTTGAGCACACACACATCACATTTAAACATGTACAAACACACAAATGAAATAAGCATTCATTGAACAAAAGTCTTGTGTGTTGTGTGTGAGTATCAAATGTGAAATAGTACATAGTCCAGAGTGAAGTTTCAATTATCAATTCAATCAAATCATATACAACTAGTACTAGGTCAAGAGATCTATCTCAATTATAAAAATGAACATATATGACCTCTCACAAAAATGATTACATAACTCTGAAACTTTTCATTTAGCTTCTTTACAATACATAACATTTGATCATTTTTGAACAATACATTTCATTTTGAAATTAGTGCCTGAACTTTTGATATTTCATTTTTAAGAATAAGCCTTTGGCTTTCTGGACATCATACATTTCAATACAAGTAGCTTTCCCTTCTTCCTAGTCAAATACTAGTATGTGCGACGACTTTTGCAGCTCATTATCTCTTTTCATTTTGAGATTTACATTTGTTGAGCTCTTTAAGCAAAAACATAAAAAATGTGGGAAGATAATTAGACATAAATCTATGCATGTATCAATATCATCAAGACCATTGACTAATCATTCATGACAAGCTTGAAGATCGATTTACAACAGTCACACATAAATTTCAAGATTTTTCCCACAAAGATAGATATGCATATAAAACAAGCTAAGCTCGTAAATGCACTACGCCATTAGTACGAAGGTACTAGGCTAAACTCACGTGTGATATGTGCTCAAACATATATGATTAAACTTTTTGAATTTTCCCCTTTTTGGATTTTTTACACACACAAAAAACAAAAGCATAAAAGTAAGATCAAATGTAAAAACAACAAAAACAATGCATATAAAGAGATGCAAGATGCATAAATGCATGATGAAGCATCTAATGCATGAAGAGTCCTACAAAGATCGAAATAATTTAATCAAGGACCAAAATAGCAGAAGCTCAACCATAAGAACCCTTCCTCATCCAAATAGAATGATTGTTTGGAATAAGTGTTCTCATGAGAAATGAGATGAGAGTTGGAAGAATGAGAACTAAAGATGTACATAGACAAGGAGGTAAGAACATTAAGAACTTTCTTCAACAACTTACCATTTTCCATCAAATCCAGTTTAGCTTGCACAACACAACTTCCAAAAAGCTCAAGTTTCTCTTTTCTTTTTATTCTTTTAAGAACCTGAAACTTAGAGCAATGAGGTCTTAGATGACCAAAGGCACCCCAATGGTGTTAGGATTAGTGCCCTTAAATCCTATTGTATGATACTATGTATGTTATTATGTATGACATTATGTATGACTTAATGTTGTGATTAATAAAGTTTCTTTATTATTATTATCTAAAATAATGGTAACATGAATATTTGGACATTATCATATAGTCCATGAGATGCATAGTATGTGATTTATGTGATTTAGTCATAGAAGATATAGATCACAAGTTCTTTGTAAACTCATAATTTTGGTTCGTAGTTGGTGATGAAATTGGACATTTCATCTACGAAAACTATAACATATCAACTAAGATGATTTATCTTGATCATGGAAATAGAGACTTCTAGTTGATATGTTGATATGTTTTAAGAGTTAAGACATATTGAACTGGACCGCTGTGAGATTTATTATTCTCCTAACGACTGTCAAATGAATAATAAATCTCACGACTCCTATTTGCATGAACTCTTAATCCTGAGATAATAATGGACCTGATCATGAGGTGTAGGTTGCTTTGATATATCAGGAGTGAGATCTAAAGGCACGATCAAAACCTCAGTATGTTGGGCAACCACATTTAGTGTTGATGGAACATATATTCTCAAGATGGAATTCATAGCCTCTTAACAGAGATATAAAATATTCTCTTGAGATAAGTTTAATGGGTTTGGTTATTCAGAGAGTTAGGCCTAACCACTTTAGTAAGAAATTACTAAAGTATATATTTATGAAATTGGATTTCATAAATATATGATGAATAAATTAAAATGATTAAACCGGGTACTCAAGGATTAAGATGTAGTAATTTTTAAAGTGGCAGTCTACATTTATGACTTTGTATTACTACGACTATTTTATGAAGGGGTTGCATGTATAATAAAGTCTTGGGATATAATTTATTAATAAGGCCTAGAGTGCAATTATATTTATATAGTGGTATTAAATATAATTAATGGTAACTTTGGACTTGTCAAGAGTTGACAGAAAAGCCCAAGGCCCACTGGAGCTAGTGTTTTATTGGTCCTTTTTGGTCCCACTCCAAGCCACACACTAAAGCCCAATTGGAAAGGCCCAATAGGCTGGCCCAATTAGACAATCAGTTAGTTATAAAAGGGAGAAACATACAGAAATTTATTTTAAGAGAATCATTGTTGTGAAGTGGTGTGTATGTGCGAGTGAAACCACTCGATAATTCTCCCTTAGAAACTGATTGAGAGACCATACTTCTTGGGTGTAAAGTGGAATTGGAATGAAGATTAAAAGTGTTCCCAAGAACTTCTAATCTTTTGTTTTGAATTTCACCGCACCAAGGTACGCTATCTTGTTCTCAAATTCTGAAAATCACATAATGCATGTTATCAATCATGAATGAAATAGATCCATGTTTGTCGCTTCCATTGTGTGTTTTGTATGGGATACAAAACCAGATTTTGCTTCAATTGGTATCAGAGCCAGGTTTTCATATCATGTTTGTATAACATGTGATTGAGTTTTGGAATTTAAGAAAATCGTTATCTTTGTGTTCTCAAATTTCTGCATAAAGTTATTGTTCCATAAACCCTTTATGCATTGATCAATATATGCGATATATTCTTTTGCATGGTTCCAAGAGGACACGGCTCTAACTTTTGTTTTGTGCCGTATGTTTTTGGTGTTTGTTTTCATCAAGGACACCATCTACACTTCTTGTGAACGGGTTTATTGAAGTTGTTTTGTAAACATGATCGGCCATTAAGACACGGCCATTCAAAGAAGGTAGTTATTGTCCGTTGACAGTAACTACTCTCAAGGGTAGTTATTGAATGTCAATTAACATAACTGTCATGCAAGGTTTAATATATGAGATATATATTGATTCGCATGCATTGATTCGCATGCATTAAGGATTCAAGTTCTTTATTTCATATTGAATCCGTATATTATATATAATGTAATAATCATATATTACATGTAATAATCCATATATTATATTATTTATAATGTAATATGGATTTATAATGTAATATGGGTTTATATTACATTATATATATATATATATATATATATATATATTAATGCTAGGGTTATGAAATTTATTCCTAATGGGATTAGGATTATGTTTTCAAGGTTTCTAGCATTAATATGGTTCTTGATCATAAAAACCTTTAATTTAAAATATCTAGTGGGAGAGAGATACAAGGGTTGATCTCACGGCCTCCATTATCGGTTCATAGTAGTGTGGGATAAGCACCTCGTCTTGGCGTATATGCCTCGTGATCCCAAAGGAGGGTGTTTTGTTCCATGGTACTACAAGTTTAAAACATTATAAGGGAGATGAAATGTGGCTACACATGATTCTAGATAATGGTGTACACTAGACTAAGTGTAATGTTAACCTCCCAAAGGAGCTATGTCATTATTACTTAGAGGCTAAAGGTAATACAGCATATTATTAGTGTATGATAAGAGTTATCATGATAGCACTAATAATGAGAATAGTTCTCAATCAATTAATGTGTTTATAATAAACTTGCTACCAAGGAATTATAGACATGGATTGGTTTTTCGTTGCATATATTATTTATGGTTTTATGAGGTTCCATATTATATACTTATATGCTAAATTGATGATGTCCAATTTACTTATTATATTCATGTTTGTTATTTTCATATTTAAAATCATGGCATCATTTAGCCCACTTGTTGCTATTCTTAATCAAAACAAACTGACTGGATCCAATTATGTTGACTGGAAAAGAAATTTGGATATTGTTCTTAATGCTGAAGAGCACAAATATGTGCTTACTTAACCATGTCCTAGCTTTCCATCATTAGATGCTCCTCTTGAGGAAAAACAGCTATATGATCTTTGGCAGAAATCTAATGAGATGGCCAAGTGCTACATCCTAGCATCTATTTCAAATGTTCTACAGCATCAAATTCAGGATGTAGAACTAGCTTCGGACATAATGCTAAGTCTGAAGGAAATGTTTGGTGAGCAAGGCCGTTCTGCAAGGCAAGAAACTATGAGGCAGATTTATAATACCAAAATGGCTGAAGGTACTTCAGTGAGGGAGCATTGTCTTCGGATGATCTCTAATCTGAATACATTGGAAGTTTTAGGTGCCGATATTGATGGAGAATCCCAAATGGATATGATACTCCAGTCACTACCAGAATCATTCAAGGAATTCAGACTTAACTATAATATAAACAAAAATATTTATTCTTTGTTTGAATTAATGAATGAGTTAGTAGCGGCGGAAGGCATCCTTGGTACTTCTAATGTTGATGCCAACATGGCGGAAGCTTCTACTTCTCAACCTAAGTCGAAAGGCAAGGGTAAGAAGAAAAAGAAGAAGAACTTCGCCAAGCAAGATGGTAAACAAGTTGCCTTAGGAGTTGACAACAAAGGAAAGAAAAACAAAGGAAAGTGTTTCCATTGTGGTGAGAAAGGACATTGGAAGAGGAATTGTCCAATATTTAAGGCTACCAAGAATAAAGGTATGAAAAGTACATTCCTTCTTGAAACATGTTTAGTACAGAATCCCACAGATTCCTGGTGTGTGGATTCAGGTTGTACTAATCATATCTGCAATTCTTTGCAGGGGTTTCAGGAGACCAGAAAGCTGAATGAAGGAGAAATGTTTCTTACCTTGGCTGATTGGAGCAGGATTCCAGTTGTAGCTATTGGAGTGTGTAATTTATGTTTTGAATCTAGAGTTTTAATATTGGAAGACTGTTTGTATGTACCTAATGTTCGTAGGAATTTAATTTCTGCAACTTATTTAGGTAAACATGGATATTATGTTATCCTAAAAGACAATGTTGTAATAAAGAAGGATAAAGTGTTTATCTGTTCTGGCAATATTGTGGATGGTCTTTATATTTTAACTCCTGATAAGCATGAATTATATAATTCTGAATTAGATCATAACTCTCATGTAAAATCATTAAAGAGAAAGTTTCCTTCTACTAATGAAGCATATCTTTGGCACTTGCGTTTGGGTCATATTAATTCAAACAGAATTCAAAAACTGATCAAAGATGGACTCTTAAAGCCATTGGACTTTGATGAATTTCCAGTTTGTGAATCTTGTTTGGAAGGTAAAATGACCAAACGACATTTTAATGCAAAAGGTAGAAGAGCCTAAGAATTGCTTGAGTTAGTTCATACGGATGTATGTGGTCCTATGTTAACCCAAGCAAAAGGAGGTTATGAGTACTTCATCACTTTTACCGATGATTACTCAAGATATGGTTATGTGTACCTAATGAGACGGAAGTTCGAAGCCTTTGAAAAGTTCAAAGAGTTTAGGGCTGAAGTTGAGAATCAATTAGGTAAACGCATAAAGGCCATTCGATCTGATCGTGGTGGCGAATACCTTCTTGGGGATTTCAAGGATTACTTAACTCAAAATGGGATTGTATCCCAATTGACTGCACTTGGAACTCCCCAACAAAATGGTGTAGCAGAAAGAAGGAATAGGACTCTTTTGGAAATGGTTAGGTCCATGATGAGTTACTCAACTTTACAAGTTTCTTTTTGGGGATATGCACTAAAAACTGCTATGCATATTTTGAATTTAGTTCCATCAAAATCTGTTCCCAACACACCTAAGGAATTGTGGAGTGGGCGTAAGCCTAGTATGAGATACCTCCACATTTGGGGATGTCCGGCACATGTGTTGAAAAGGAAGTCTGATAAGTTGGAAGCTAAAACCGAAGTATGCATGTTTTTAGGGTATTCAAAGGAAACAAAGGGTTATTTATTCTATAATCATAAAGATAACAAAGTGTTTGTTAGCACACATGCCAAATTTTTGGAAGATGATTATGTGAATAATTTTAATCCTAGAAATAAAGTTGTTTTGGCTGAAATGAATGAATCTGTAAATGAACAACCAATGGATGAAACTAGGGATGATGTGGCTGTATTAGATACACCACAAGATATTACTCATGAGATGACTAGTACACAGGTGCCTCGTCGTAGTGGGAGAATTGTTCGGCCTCCTATAAGATTTATAGGTTTGGGAGAAACTTATGAAGCTATCTCAGAAGAGGCTGAATCGGATCCCTACACTTATGAAGAGGCAATGAATGATATAGATGCACATCATTGGATCAAAGCTATGAAATCTGAATTAGATTCCATGTATTCCAATCAAGTTTGGGATCTTGTAAAGGCACCTAACGGCATTAAACCTGTTGGTTGCAAATGGGTTTACAAGAGGAAGAGAGGGTAGATGGAAAGGTTGAAACCTTTAAAGCAAGGCTAGTGGCGAAAGGATATACACAAAAGAAGGCATTAACTATGATGAAACTTTTTCGCCAGTAGCCATGCTTAAATCTATTAGAATTCTCTTATCCATTACTGCTTATTATGATTATGAGATTTGGCAAATGGATGTCAAGACTGCATTTCTTAATGGCAATCTTGAAGAAGAAATCTATATGTTGCAACCGGAAGGTTTCATAGCAAAGAACCAAGAGCATATGGTATGCAAGTTGAAAAGGTCCATTTATGGACTTAAGCAAGCATCTAGGTCATGGAACATCAGATTTGATCAAGCAATCAAGTCATATGGTTTTGAACAAAATCTTGATGAACCATGTGTGTACAAAAGACATCAAGATAAAGTAGTAATGTTCCTAGTGCTTTATGTTGATGATATTCTACTCATTGGAAATGATGTAGGGGTAATGTCATCAGTAAAGGTTTGGTTATCAAGCCAATTTGATATGAAGGACTTGGGTGAAGCTAATTTTATTCTAGGGATCAAGCTTTGGCGAGATTGCAAGAATAAGAGGTTAGGCTTATCACAAGCTGGATATATAGATAAGATTCTAGAACGGTTTAGCATGCAAAACTCCAAGAAATGTTTACTTCCTTTCAGACATGGAGTTCCTCTGTCTGATGACCAAAGGCCTAAGACTCAAGAGGAAGTAGATATGATGAGACAAGTTCCTTATGCTTCTGCAGTGGGAAGTCTCATGTATGCTATGTTTGTACTAGACCAGATATTTGTTATTCAATTGGCATGGTCAGCCGATATCAATCAAATCCAGGACCAAAACATTGGCAAGCTGTAAAGCATATTCTCAAGTATCTTCGGAGAACGAGAGATTATATGCTTGTTTACCGGTGTGAGGATTTGATTCCCATTGGCTATACAGATTCAGACTTTCAATCAGATCTAGATTTCAGAAAGTCCACATCAGAATGTGTTTTCACCTTGGGAGGTGGAGCCATAACATGGAGGAGTGTCAAGCAATCTTGTATTGCGGACTCCACCATGGAAGCAAAATACGTTGCTGCTTGTGAAGCATCTAAAGAAGCTTTATTCTCAAGAAATTCCTTTCTGACCTTGGTGTAGTGAGAATTGAGCAAGTTCCCATTACTTTGTTTTGCGACAATAGTGGAGCAGTTACACAATCAAAAGATCCAAGGAATCACAAGAAAGGAAAGCACATTGAGAGAAAGTATCACATCATTAGAGATATTATTGCTCGTGGAGATGTGGTGGTAGCAAAGATTGAAAGTGCAAATAATCTAGTAGATCCCTTTACCAAAGCCTTGCCTCAAAGGACCTTCGAGTCATATTTGGAGGGAATGGGAGTTAGATTAGTATACAATAGTCTTTAGGGCAAGTGGGAGATTGTTAGGATTAGTGCCCTTAAATCCTATTGTATGATGCTATGTATGTTATTATGTATGACATTATGTATGACTTAATGTTGTGATTAATAAAGTTTCTTTATTATTATTATCTAAAATAATGGTAACATGAATATTTGGACATTATCATATAATCCATGAGATGCATAGTATGTGATTTATGTGATTTAGTCATAGAAGATATAGATCACAAGTTCTTTGTAAACTCATAATTTTGGTTCGTAGTCGGTGATGAAATTGGGCATTTCATCTACGAAAACTATAACATATCAACTAAGATGATTTGTCTTGATCATGGAAATGGAGACTTCTAGTTGATATGTTGATATGTTTTAAGAGTTAAGACATATTGAACTGAACCGCTGTGAGATTTATTATTCTCCTAACGACTGTCAAATGAATAATAAATCTCACGACTCCTATTTGCATGAACTCTTAATCCTGAGAGAATAATGGACCTGATCATGAGGTGTAGGTTGCTTTGATATATCAGGAGTGAGATCTAAAGACACGATCAAAACCTCAGTATGTTGGGCAACCACATTTAGTGTTGATGGAACATATATTCTCAAGATGGAATTCATAGTCTCTTAACAGAGATATAAAATATTCTCTTGAGATAAGTTTAATGGGTTTGGTTATTCAGAGAGTTAGGCCTAACCACTTTAGTAAGAAATTATTAAAGTATATATTTATGAAATTGGATTTCATAAATATATGATGAATAACTTAAAATGATTAAACCGGGTACTCAAGGATTAAGATGTAGTAATTTTTAAAGTGGCAGTCTACATTCATGACTTTGTATTACTATGAATATTTTATGAAGGGGTTGCATGTATAATAAAGTCTTGGGATATAATTTATTAATAAGGCCTAGAGTGCAATTATATTTATATAGTGGTATTAAATATAATTAATGGTAACTTTGGACTTGTCAAGAGTTGACAGAAAAGCCCAAGGCCCATTGGAGCTAGTGTTTTATTGGTCCATTTTGGTCCCACTCCAAGCCACACACTAAAGCCCAATTGGAAAGGCCCAATAGGCCGGCCCAATTAGATAATCAGTTAGTTATAAAAGGGAGAAACATACAGAAATTTATTTTAAGAGAATCATTGTTGTGAAGTGGTGTGTATATGCGAGTGAAACCACTTGATAATTCTCCCTTAGAAACTGATTGAGAGACCACACTTCTTGGGTGTAAAGTGGAATTGGAGTGAAGATGAAAAGTGTTCCCAAGAACTTCTAATCTTTTGTTTTGAATTTCACCGCACCAAGGTACGCTATCTTGTTCTCAAATTCTGAAAATCACATAATGCATGTTATCAATCATGAATGAAATAGATCCATGTTTGTCGCTTCCGTTGTGTGTTTTGTATGGGATACAAAACCAGATTTTCATTCAAATGGTGACAAAAAATATGTTTAGGTCCACTTGGCCTTTTGGGAAGGGATCTAGCAATATGAGTTTGTTCTCTCTTTAACTTTGGACATTAAGGTCTTATATGACCAATCACACCGCAATTGTGGCAATTAGGAACAAACTTAGATCCACTTAATTCCCTTGGATAGGACCTAAACAGAGGCTTAGGCTTAAGAGCCTTTCTCTTTACCTTTTGATTTCTTTTATATGGAGGAATGTATACCGATTTTTCCTTTGAGGTAGAACATACAATAGACACAAAATCGGATACCACAACATGATTCCAACAAATATTTTCATCCTTACTAGCAATAGGTTCAGCAATCAAACACTTGGTATGAATCTTAAAAGATTCATTTTCACATTTTATCTTATCAACAAGTTTGTTAGACAAAACAAGTTTAGCATCCAAATCCATATTCAAACACTCAAACTCCTTTAGTTTTTTAAGAGACTGTTTAGCAAGTTTCTTATACTTTTCAACCAATTTATTGGATTCATTGAGCTTAACAATCAAATCATCCTTTTCACAAATGAACTTGCTGAAATTCTCATGAAACTTCTTAGCCTTTTTCTTTAAGAGTTTGACATTTTGAATATCAACAACAACACCCATAGATTCATGTAACATGTCATCACAATTATGAGGATTAACACTCATAGAGGCATTTTCACAAGCACTTGGCATGTTACATTCAACAATATCCAAAACATCCATAAAAGCATACAAAACACTATCCATGACAATACATATAAGGGGTCAAGGATCACACTTAGGTAATGAAACCAAAACAAGTGTACCCGCTCTGATACCAATTGAGAGTTCGATTATGTGTTAAAACACAAGAGCTTGTTTAGACCTCTAATTAAAAATTAAGGTTAGATTGCTTTTACTCTAACTTATCTAAGTTCGGAATAAGAGTAAATGAAGTGCAATAAACCGATAAAACTACTCTAGTGCATAAGCATGAACAACAAACAATAAAAGGAAAGCACAAAAGTAAGGGAAGAGAGATGCAAACATAAGATAATACGATGATGTGTTATTGAAGAAGAAACCGAAGAATTCGACGAAAAACCTCTCTGTCGCCCTCCAAGCAATAAATCGATCCACTAGACAATAAATTGAGATACACAAATAGCAAGAGACCCTCCAAAGCCTAATCTACTCAATGTGCGTAAACCCACCAAACTCCTACTCCAACTAGACTTCTCGAAACACTCAATAGGTTCTTTACTCATTTTGTGAATTATCATCAATAAATTATTTCCTTCTATTTTATTGACTAAAATTTCAAGTAAATAAGGGTTTCAAAAAAAAATTTTCAAGTAAATAATTATTAAATTTGTCACATATACTTTTACACTTTTAAATTCAGTGGACCAAAGTGAATCAAATTGGACTAAATAGATAGAATGGACCGAAGTGGACCAATGTTTTCTCACTTTTTTTATTTTCACCATTGCCTATATGATTTTATAAACCAACATAATACCACCATTAGCCCATGTGAGTTAACTCTTTAAAAAGTTGAAGAAATAGAATCCAATTGAAGTTGGAAAAAAAAAAAAAAAAAACAATACTATTCAATTAAACTGGCGTTAAAAAATAAAATTTATTGGATTAAAAAAAATGGACATGGAAATTAAAATTTCACAAAAATTTCTTAAATAGAATTAAAATGTTTCTCAATGTTTAATCAAGAAATCATGTTCCTACGAACAACATTCCAATGGTCATGTGGTTAACAGGGTGATGAAATGGTTGTTTGGTTTATTTAAGAGATGTGATCCAACATATATATTATACATTTTATATATATATATATATATATATATATATATATATATATATATATATATATATATATATAAAGAAAAAAAAAACAATAACTTTCATGCTCGGTCATGAATTATACATTTACGTATATTTTATGCATTTTATGAGTTTTATTTTATGTAAATATATTTCATAATTTTTTTTTTTAAATTATCATAAAACCCTTCATTGTATTATTTCAATTTCAATGATTATATAACCCATTGAAAATAGTAAAAAAATTAATTTGATTATATTCTAACTTTTTTTTTTTTTTTAAAGCACTACATTAAAATGAAAAAAAGACTCTTCTTTTTTTCCCCAAAAAATGTTTTCCATTCATAATATTTACCAAAAACAATGACCAATAATTAGTCACTTGAATTCCTCAAGTTGATAAGGATATTGAGTCCTAATAGAACTTGGTCAACCTTATGACAAAATTAATAGCCACACCGGCAAATTTTTATGTCCAAAAAGAAAAAGATAATATGTGAAAATTGGTGAGACCTCAAAAATGACGTGTTAGAATATTAGAAGGTCAATTAATAGTCAAACGTCTTTAGCTACTATAATAATATGAATATAAATTACATAAGAAATAAAGTTGGAAATTTTTAAAATCCTATTTTTTGATATTTCATTTTACCTTATATATAAAATCTCATTATATAAAAACATGTTTACCATATATATATAATTAAATGTTTTATAATCTTCATACTCCATGAATTTTAAAAATCTAATGAACGGTTCTACTTCTCATTTAATGTTTTTGTTATGCAAATCATTAGCCAATATATATATATATATGATAAATGTAAGAAATGTTACAAATAAAATCACAAAAAAAAAATGATAAAACTAATTAGTCACTGTCATTATTGAATAGTAGTCTCTATTTTTATGCATCTAAGTGAAATGTATAAAGTTTACTTAAGGTATATGTAAAGATTCACATTAAAAAAATATATGTAAATATTTTTTTATTATTTAAAAAATGTATATATAAGGTTTTTATTAACTTAAAAAAAATGAAAAACTAATTGTTAGTAACTACAACAATCACTACTACATAAATCGCACACAAACACTACAATTAATATCCCATACATTTTATAAATTACAACCTAAATCCATTATACAACTACACAATCAAAGCAAGAACATAAAACATGAATTACCTTTTGAATTACAACTTGAAATTTTCACAATAATTGGAAGAGAATCACCAAAGTTTTTAAGCAACATTAAGGCAAGGTAAACAATTTTTAATTTTCAACATCTATAGAATCAAAGATTGTCCATAATATTTCAATTTCACTCTGTTTATTTTGAAGTAAAATATTTCTGGAAAATATTTTCCTATTTCAAGTGTTTCTAGGTAAAATATAGTCAAACTCGTAAAATATTTTTCGTTGACCGTAAAATCCTTTATAAAAAGTTGTAAAATGTTTTACCTTTGAAAATTTGGTAAAATATTTTCCAAAAACACGTTGGCTTCCCCTTCCCCATTTGGTCACTAAGTCACTGGTCTGATGGCTGGAGACATCGCTCCAACGACCAATGCTGGTGGTCTAGTGGTTGGGGACTTCATTCCAATGGTTGGGGACTTCACTCCAAAAACCAGTTATGGCGGTTGTGGCCAGAGACTTCGCTCCAGTGACTGGTGACAACAGTTTAATGGTTAGAGACTCTACTTCAACGACAAGTATTTTCAGCCAAGTGTTTGGTGATTGCGTTCCATGATTGACATCGGCAATCCAGTGTCTAGAGACTTTGCTTCAGTGATCAATGCCAACAATCCAATGGTAGATGACTCTGCTTTGCGGTGTGTTGGCGGTCCGGTGGCAAGATATGTCTCATCGACAATCGATGATGGCGACTTAATGGCTAGAGATGCCTCATCGGCAACTAGTATCGACAATCCGGTGGCCAAAGATGTCGCATCACGATCGATGCCAAATGTCTAGTAACCGAAGACGTTTTGTTGACCAAAGTTGGTAGTTCAATCACCGAAGATACCTCTTCGACAGTGATTGTCAACAATTTGGTTGCATGAGCCATTACTCTAACTTTCGGTTCTAGTAGTCTAGTCACCAAACTTCGCGCACTAGTGGCTGCAATGTTGAGCCATTGGTTTTGATAGTTTGCTTGAAAATTTTATTTGTCATACCAAATACCTGAAATTATTTACTAAAAATTATTTACATGTAAAATATTTTACATTTGAAAATATTTTACTTCAAAACAAATGATGCAGCAGTACAAAGTTCTCATTTACCATTTGTTGCAAGTAAAATAACCCATGCTTATATATTAAAAAATCGCATGCATGTTTCCACGTGCTAATGGAGTGTCCACATTCAACTTCTATGATAGAAGCATACAATGTCCACAATTTATTTATTTATTTATTTTTTTTTTTTTGAGAAAACCACAATATTTCCTTTGATTACTATTACTATTGGTACCAGAGAAATCCCCATTTAACATTTGTTATATGAATTGAATGATGAGGGAAAACGACAACTGTTATCGATTATAAATCAACCAAATGTTCAATTGCTCCAAAACAGTCAACAAATCGTTCGACATGCAACTTTTGAATTAAACACATTTTACATCCCAAATAACCAAGCATGCAAAAATATTGGAGTAAGTCATTGTGATTGTAAATGCCCCTTTATAGAAATGAAGAATTATATGTAACATGCAAAATGTGTTCGATTGACTAGGAGATGTACAAATTAGTCAACTGACTATGATAGAATTAATGTTTTAAAAATTAAATAAAACAATTCTACAATAATAAAAAATTATGTTGTGATAAATATGATTATGAAATGCATTACTCTTCATTAAATTTAGTCCAAATTGCAAAATAATAATAATAATAATAATAACAAAACGACCCTAAAAAAATTATCACGCGTAATGCGTGAGTCCGCGACTAGTTTCAATAAAACGGGAGAGGATACACATCCTGAAAGCAAGAGCTCACTCCTGGAGAAATATATGGACGGGGTGAAGAAGCTTTTCTTTGGAGAGAGAGAGAGAGAGGGAGAGGGTCCCTCTAATTTAAGCATAATTGTAAGGACTAATTGCTCTCATAAAATGTACATTGCTTCTTAATAAACAACTAAAAGTACTAAGCAATTTATCTAATTGTGACATATGAACATTCAAAAGAAATATAGATTTGATTAACACCACATGAGCTTCTAGAATAAGGCCCGAGTGTAAACAAAACAATCAGACGCTATCATATCAGCCGAACGGTGCCATTAACCTTGCATGACAATACCATCAAACCAAAAATAAGTTGATTGCACTACATAGTTGACACCACAAAAGTAGATATTTTGGGGAGAATGCATGATTACAAACCCAACAGAAACATACCTAGACAAATTAACTTGGTTCAATGAGAAGCGGTGCGGGAGAAAGGCTTGAGGATGAATTGACATCTGATACAGGAGAATAGAAGATTAATAGAAATAAACTACCAATTAAAATGGATCAAAGTAAAATTCAAATATACATAGTTAAAATTTGGTGCACATACCCCCTGGTTCCATCCGCAACCAATCTTGTGTGCATATCAAAGCCTGTCGAGTATTTGCATCCAACGAACTTCTACAATGATCAAGCACTCTACCTCCAATGTTAAATGCTGACTCAGGTGCCACAGTCGACATAGGAGTCCCAAGAACATCACGTGCCATCATGGACAGGATAGGGTACCTTGGCATATGAACTTTCCACCAATTCAATATGTTGAAATCACAATTACGAGGAAATACTGGTTCCTCTAAATATTTATCCAAGTCTGATATTGCATTTTGACTCTGAGAAGTCTCGTGAAGAAATTTGTCGAAACCCCTTAGTCTATCTCTAGTGTCATTACTAGTACTAGGTAAGCTGCTACCAGGCAAAGCTGAACCTTGATCAACCAATGTTGAGCAGATAGAGTATGCATTGAATAGTTCCTTTATACCATCAGAAACTTCCTTGATACGATCCAAAGCAGTACTACCATAAATCTGAGAATAGTAATATTCAACTAACTTCATTTTGAATCGAGGATCTAAGATTGCTGCTACTGCCAAAGCCAAACTGCACTTGCTCCAATATTTATCAAACTTGGCCTTCATCTTCACTGCCATGGAACTAAGAAAATTATCTGGGCTCTTGCACCATTCTATCAATTGGATGTGAACATCACATACCTCAGGAAAATACATATTCGCGGTTGGGAATTTGTTGCCAGAAAATACATTAGTAATTTCAAGAAAAAGTTTTAAGTAACCAGTAACAGAACTAGCCCATTCCCACTCTGTATCAGTTAGAGCTGATATGTAGTCAGGATCGTGCTCTTGCAAGAGAGAAAATGCACCCCTGTATTCTAAGGCCGTTTCAAGCATGAGATATGTTGAGTTCCATCGAATTGGACAATCGAAAAGCAAGTTTTTCTCACTGTTGATTCCAACTTCTTGTGAAATCTCATTAAACTTTCCTTGTGTTACCTGTGAACTTTTAACATATTTGACACTTGCTCTAATCTTTTGGGTCACCTCTCGCAATGCTTCCATAGCATCTTGAACAATTGAGTTTAAAACGTGTGCAGCAGATCGCACATCATACAACTGACCAGTACTCAAAAGAGGCCTTTTATGAGAGATTTGTTCTTTAATTCTTATGACGATGTCATCATCCGTGAAACAATTATCAAATGTCAAGGCAAACAACTTACGGTCAACATCCCAGTCCATCAGGCACTTATTAATCACTTCAGAAAGCATGTCTTCAGTATGAGAAGAATCAAGTGTGACAAAACTCAGAATCTTTTTCTGCAGTTTCCAATCCTCATCAATATAATGTGCTGTCAAACACAAGTACTCAACATTTTCTGGTGAAGACCACATTTCAACGGAAAGGTTAATTCTGCCATGCAATTTATTTATAGTCTCGTACACTTTCAGTTTCTCTTTCCCATAAATTTCCATACAAGCTTGCTCAACAGAACTATTTGGCACAACCTCAAACAACGGCTGAAGATTCTTGACAAATACTTTGAATCCAACATGGTCAACCATGGCCAATGGGTAACCATGTACTATAATCATGCGAGCAAGATCAATCCGACTCCTCTCTTGGTCAAACCTACCACTTCCAAGGTTAAAAATTTCATCCTTTTTCTGTTCGTGATCAAATTTCAAAATTGTTGGCTTAATATAGTCATCTTTTCTCTGTCCTTCATCAAAACTGATATTTGCAAGGCTCACAGTCGTATCTTTTTTCCTTCTCTTTGCTGCAAGTAGTTGAGACACATCAATAGTGGATGATCTTTTTAGACATCGCATCAAGTGGTTTCTTAGATGTGTCGTTCCACTATTACTTGATCCACTGAGTCTCTTGTTACAATGTATACAAACAGCATAACAAATGTCAGCCTTTCTGACCCTCTCAAAGTGATTCCAAACAACAGATGTCAACCTCTTTGGTTTCTTCACAGCTAAATCATTTGATATTTCCATCACATAGGCTTGAGTTTTACTGAAGTCTGCACAATGAAGTGGATACAAATAAGCAAATACTCCTAGCACATAAATCTTATGAACCTTGAATATTTGACAACCCAACGAAGTTGTGATTCTTTTGAAAAACAATAAATTTCTTTAAAGATGAACCCATGATTAGAATGCTCTATTTCAAAGAGATGCAAGTGGTTGAACCACCCAAATTACAATAGAAAATCACTTCAGAATAAATTGCAGGACTAAGCAAAGCACATGAGTAAATTCATCAATCAGTTAATTCCTTAATAATCTTCACTGACAGTTTCACCAAAAATTAAATTTGAAAATTGTCATTGACAATTTTGAAAACGTCCTCAATACCTTGTAGAGTAGAATCTTTTTAAATTCTTTCTCTCTCTCCCTATTCAATTCTTGTTCTTCAGTCCATTCTTGTAGAGTAGAATCCTTTTAAATTTTTTTTCTCTCTCTCCCTTTTCAATTCCTGTTCTTCGATCCATTGAGAGAGCCACGTTGAGCGCTTCAGAACAAGGCCTCAATCCCTCTACCCACCCAACCCAACCCCAAAACCTAAATAAAAAATTTTGGGCCAGGTTTTTTATACTCTAACCAAGAGACTTGGTCAACCAACCCAGCTGAGACCTTCATAGCTGTAATTGGAATTTATTAGGATCATTAAAGGTTTTAAAAGTGCCTTTCTTTCTTCTTCTTCTTTTTTTTGGGGGGGGGGGGGGGAGGGGGGTGTTCAGTACATTCTATGATTTGAACCAAATATTCTTCTCCAACCCACTGATATGAGCCACTCTGATAGCCACACTTTGAGGTACTGAACCAATATGCAATTGAGGCTGCTGCGGCAGTAAGTTGTTGGCACTGCATCCCTCAATTTTTGAAGTGGTAATGGGTGCAATTTTTGTCAACAAGGGTGTGATGAAGTAGGCTACTTAGAATATCTAAGTTCTTGATAAGTTACGATTCTACCAAGATTTTTTTTTTATAAAGTGGACCCCCACCAAGGCAAAGCCCTTTGGACCCACCCTTGGAGAGTAAACCACACCGATACACAACCCCACCCAGACACTTAGCCAAAACAGCAACTTCCAGCTTATCCAAAGTTTCTTTCATAGCTGATAAGTCTTCCAGCCCTGCTTCTATTGAATTAACCTTCTTGTCCATTGAATTTACCTTTTCACATAAATGATTCAAATTCTTCTTTGATTGTTCGTAATCTTGAGAAAAAGCCTTAAATTAGGACTCTAATTCTACGTTAATCACCATTATCTCTTATGAAAAAATTTGTCTAGCAGTTGGTGGAACAAAATTTTAACAGCAAACTTTTTTTTTTTCTTTTATCTCTTAGGGTTATGAGGTTGTGTTAAGAATAAAAAGGTGGTTTGACGAGTTATTTGAGAACTATTTAGTAGAAGTTAGTACGTGGAAATTTAGGGTTTTGATGGATAAAAGAAATGGCTTGATTTGGGGTTGAAAAGAAGAAGAATTAGAAAAGCTTTTATGATGTTCAGGGGCTGTATGAACAGTATCCGTAAACAGTAACTTAGAGAGAGAAAAGAAGAAGCAAAGCAAAGAACAAAATGAACACACAAAAGCCAACATGCCTCTATGCTAAAGACATTCAATAATTTTATTAATCAACTCTCCCTCCTCACATACTGCCTAGGTGTGGTTTTCCAGAGAAATGGAGGCAATGTATTTCTTTTTAAATCTCCATTGTATGCTTTCTGTCTTAGTTAACAGAAGGCAGTGTGGCTTTTTGGAAAGCACCAAAGGATTACATCAGGGTGATCCGTTGTTCCCTTTGCTTTTTGTAATAGTCATGAAGGCATTGAGTAGAATGATGGATACGGTGATAAGATGTCTTTTGTCCAGATTTAAAGTTGACAATAGGAAGAACAATGACCTCATAATTTCTCACCTTCTATTTGCAGATGATACACTGATTTCTGTGAAGCTGAATCAAGACAGAGTTGGCATCTGCAATTTCTGTTTACTTACCTATTAAAAAAAAAAAAAAAAATTCTGTTTACTTGGTTCGAAGCTATTTTGGGTCTGAAAGTTTATGTGGGCAAATCAGACCTGGTTCCTGTTGGGGATTTCAGATGTGACAAATTTGGCAGGATTGGTAAATATTTTGGGGTGCAAAACAGCTTCTTGCAAAAGGTTTCTCTCCAAACTAAGTTGGAGAAAAACCCTTAAAAACTCCTTCTATATCTTTTTATTGGATGTGAATTCTAAAAATCTAATTGTTGAATTACATGTTCTTATTATATTCTTTATGCTTACAAAATTTCAAGAAAATCAAAGATTAATAGTTATGTCATCAATGACATGTTTAAATTTCAAGTTTTTGTGATAAAATATTATGCATAAAAAATAAGTTCATTGATTGAATGATAAATAAAATCCAATTTGACCGAAATTTGACATGCGTGTTAAAAACATAATGAACATGCAATCCAACATACCATATTTTCAAAATTCACATCAAATAAAAAGATATAGGAGGAATAAACCTTATCCCTAATGAAATATTTAGGCCTTGCTTTGGGTGCCAAATTCAAAGCAAGAACTATTTGGAATTTTGTTTTGGAGAAGATGGAGAGGAGATTAGCATGATGGAAATGGATGTATTTGTCAAAGGGAGGTAGACTTACCTCGCTCAAAAGTACTCTTACAATTTTACCAACATATTTTTTGTCTTTGTTTCCAATTCTTGCAAATGTATCCAATCAAATAGATTACAGCGAGATTTTCTTTGGAAAGGCTTGGGTGAGGAATCCAAACCCCACTTGTTGAATTGGGACAAAATTCATACTCCATACCAAGTTGGGGAACTAGCTATTCAAAACCTCTATTTATTTAATAAAGCTTTATTAGGAAAGCGGTTGTGGCAATATGGTGAGGAAAGGGGGCATTGTGGAGGTGGGTAGTAGATCAGAAGTATGAACCCAATGGGGGTGGTTGGTGCATGAAAGATGACAAATGGCCGTATGGGGTTAGTTTGTGGAAGTATATTCAAAAGGGGAGGACTAAATTTTCTCAATTCATTAAGTTTGAGGTAGGTGATGATACAAGAACAAAGTTATGGCTTGATACCTGGTGTGGTGGTGAACCCCTTAGGGAGTCGTTCCATGAGTTATTTAGAATTGCTAGGATAAGGAGGCTTTGGTAGTGGATCATTTGAGATATCACAATGAGTCTGTCCATTAGGAATTCCATTGAAGTGCAGGGTTTTGGAGATGATAAACTAAATTGGAAACTGTCTACTCAAAAAGGTTTTGAGGTTTGTTCCTATTATAGAGTTTTAGCCCATTGAGAAGATGCAACATTCCCTTGGAAAGGCATCTGGAAGCCTAATGTTTGGGGGAAAAAGTGGGCGGATAGAAAAGGAGGGAGGAAAAGTGGGGGAGAAAACTTGCATTTTCCACAATTTGGTAAGTGGCAGAAAATGGTGGGTCTCGAGTGTTTTCCACCAAAAACCAATCTCTCAAATTTGGAGAGAAAATACGGAGGATATGGGGGCTTGAAAAGAAAATTACACAAATGCCCAATCTCTCCAAATCAACAACCCACACATGGCCACATTATGTTGCTTCTTTTCCTTCATCCTTTCTTTTTTTTTTTTTTTTTGATAGGTAATCAGAGAACTAATATTAATGAGAAAAAAAATGAAAAATACAAGATGTTCATGATGATGAACAATAGGAAACCAATGAAACAAACAGCAAACAAAGGAGAGGGAAATTAGAAAGTTGTAAGGGAAAACATAAACTCGGAAAGAGACGAAGAATCAGTAAAACCCCAACAGCGAGACCACTCAAAAAGATTACGCTGGCATAAAACCTTTAACTCATCCAATGTCTTCTCCATGTTCTCAAAGGAGTGACGATTTCATTCCAACGACAATCCACATTAAGCATCCTAGAATCAAATTCCAAATATTCGAGTTATGCTTCCCAAGCCACTGATACCAACAAGATAACAATCCCACCACTAATCCTAGCATAATCCAATGAATACGAAAAGCCTGAAGCATGAGAGTCCATAAAGTATGTGTAACAGGATACCGATTTACCAAAGGGCGACTCCTAAGCATGAAATTATCCAACGTGAGAATCTGATCGTGAGCAGCTGTCCACAAGAAGAAAGCCACTCGCTTAGGAATCTTTGGTTTCTAGACACCCTTCCAAGGAAACAAAGAATTCAAAGCACCCTGAATTGCTTGGTAATAAGATCGGGTGTCAAACTTACCATCACCTTTGAGCCGCCAACAAAGAGTATCCCTCCTATCACCTCGAAGAATACGAGGTGAAGTAGAGAATAAGAGGCGGCTAGCTCCCAATCTTCAAAAGCTCTAAAAAACCTTAAATCCCACACTTTAACAGTACCACCTTCCAGAAGCCACAAAACCTCAGAGATGCAAGCATCCTTGGCATTTGAACACGCATAGATCTCAGGATAGAGATCTTTTAGGGTATTATCCCCAATCCACCTATCATGCCAGAAACGGATATGGGTGTCTTCACCCACTACAAAAGACAGATGCTTAGAAAAACTCTCTCACCCTTCATGAATGCTTCTCCAAAGGCCATGAGTCCTCCTGCACACTTTCGTACACCACACCCCTTGACCCTTGCCATATTTAGTGGAGATAACTCTCCGCCAAAGATGGGTAACTTCATGCCCATAACGCCACAACTATTTCCCTAGTAAAGCTTGATTGAACGACGCCACACTTCTTATCCCCAAACCACCCAATTTAACAAGCAAACACACCTTATCCCAAGCCACTAAAAGATATTTGAAACTCCCCTTAGAAGACCCCCAAAGAAAATTCCTCTGAATACTTTCCTTTCTAGCAGCCACAGCTTTAGGAATAGTGAATAGAGATAAAGAGTACATAGGAAGACTTGAGAGAGTACTTTTTAGTAAAGTGAGCCTACCACCCTTAGAAAGATAGAGATGCTTCCACCCTGATGGTTTCTTTTCCATCTTCTCCAAAATAGAATTCCAAATCGAAGTTGTCTTAAAAGAAGTTCCCAATGGCATCCCCAAATATTTCATAGGCAGACTCCCCACTCTACATTGGAGAATACTAGCCAATGCAACTAAATTATTCACCTCCCTAACAGGGACAATCTCACTTTTCCCAACATTTACCTTCAAACCCGTAAAAGCCTGAAAACAAGACAACGCCAATCTTATGGACAATAACTGTTCCCTAGAGGCATCACAAAATAAGATAGTGTCGTCCGCAAACAACAAATGGGAAATCTGCACACCAACTAAATTCATTGCTCTCACCTAAAACCCCCGAATAAGATTATTCTCCTCTATCTTCTTCAAAATTCTGTTTAAAACCTCCATTATCAAGAGAAACAAAAGCGGAGATAAAGGGTCTCCTTGTCTCAACCCACGAGAGCTTCCAAAAAAACCTTCAAGGATCCATTTACCAGGACTGAAAAATAGACAGAAGTAACACAAGCCTTAATCCACCCCCTCCATTTCAACCCAAAACCCATCCGGTCCAACAAATAAAACAAGGCCTCCCAGTTTACATGGTCATAAGCTTTTTCAATATCAAGCTTCCATCCTCTCATTTTTCTTTTCAATCAAACAAAAGAATTTTATATTAGTTTTCCATCTTTCTACTTTTCCATCCTCTCAACTAAATATACATGGTGGAAAAATAAAATCTTTTTCTATACTCTCACTTTTCAGTCCTCCTCACATTTCCATCCTCCAAACCAAACAAGGCCTAAAATCCCAACAAGGACAGCATTCTTTCTTTGGACTGCCTCATTGTGAAAAATACATACAGCGAATAATTTGAGGAAGTGCAACATTGTCCTCATGAGCTGGTGTTCATTGTAGAAGAGGGCTGGAAAGAGTGGATCATCTACTGCTGCATTTCCCTATTGCTAAGGAGATACGAAATATGGTTTTTGCTCTTTTCAAGGTTAAGTGGGTGATGCTAGGGAGGGTGGTGGATTTACTAGCAACTTGGCAAGGTTGTTTTGGGTGACGTCATAATAGTGAGATTTGGAAGGTCATTCCTCACTATTTGATGTGGTGTATATGAAAGGAGAGAAATGCTAGAAGCTTTGAATGGAGAGAGCGGTCAACACCGGATTTGAAATTGCATTTTACAAAAACTTTGTTCCAGTGGTCATCAGCTCCAGGGAAATTTTCTTTCTCAAA
The DNA here is from genome assembly GCA_023055345.1 of Quercus wislizeni. Lineage (NCBI taxonomy): Eukaryota > Viridiplantae > Streptophyta > Magnoliopsida > Fagales > Fagaceae > Quercus > Quercus wislizeni. The sequence continues at coordinate 30,402,992 of JALGQJ010000006.1, forward strand.
CTTTTTGGAGTTCCCAGATCATTGTACTTTTAAAATTTAGCTATTCTTACATCTAGTATGCCTCCTGTGTACGAGATGTTCATTATTTCTAATAAAACTATTTTTTAATATATACGTAAGAATAATTTCATTGAAAACAGTGGTTACCTTAAGGCCACTGTTTATGGTCTCAGGATTATCACGGGCCACCTTCATGAGCCACTAGAATTCACCGTCAATGGCCCGCAGCTGCCATAGCAATGATGAACCACCATTAATTACAGATACACTTCCTACTATGTGCGTTTGTTACAAACTAATTAATAAATTAAGCCAATATATTTTCTTTAGGCACAGCCTTTTACAGTCTCACTTCTTTTTAGGTACAGCTTTTAGTCAACCCTAGCTTATTTTTATCTCACCAAAATAAGCTATACCAAACACACATTAATTTTATTGTTAGTGACAAACTATCAGCAATGAAGCATAGCAATTCTTTTAAATTGAATTCAATCCAGGATGGAATAAGTTGTTTTATATCTAATCCAATCTAGTCTGTTATACCAACCAATACCAAACATACACAGAAGCCCCTACAAGTCACCTTTCTACATGAGAACAAAAACTCCTTGACTCTTAGGTTACCTATCAAAAATGAAACAAAAACTCCATTGGCTCAAAAACCTAACGGTGCATGATGTAATGTAGTCTCTAATAATGAAAATATTCCCACCGCCGCAGCCAGCTAAATGACAAGCATGTCCCATATTATCACTTCAGCCATTGTTGCCAAAGGAGTTATGCAGGAATAACATGAGTTTCACATGACAAGTCCTCAACAATTTTTATATTTCCAACAGTTCTCTCACCTAAAAAGTTGTAAATGCCATATCAAAGAAACACATTTGTAATCTCTCCATATTTTGGGAGTACCAGGCATTAACAAAAATTTCAATCCTCCTACACCTTTTCTTTCTATTAATAGGCAAGTACAACTCATGCAAGCATGCACGTATATTGGATTCAACCTTTGATCTCATCCTCTACTTATTATTTACAGTGGGAGGAGATTCCATGTGGTTTAAAAATTACAGATGCAAAAAATTGAAGAGTCAGAAAATGACTGGCTGTGTTTAGTGTACAGTTCGCACAAAACTTGAAGAGTCAGAAAATGAAATAAGGATCACAGAAGAAATAAAAGACACTATTTACATTTCATATATCAATTCATCACAAGCCAACGCATATTTGGCTTTCGCATTTATAAGGCAGGCATGAGAAGATCATTCTAGGTTATTATCAGTTACCATAATAACAGTAAGCATACAAGTCTTAAACGAGCAGAATTTTGACAAAGAGGTTGGATGCACAGTCATAGACCTTCACTATTGGCCTATAGCTATGCTTAAGTTGTTTATATCCAACAAGATGCCAAAAGATCTTGAGCGCACAACAAACATGTTCCCCCACAACTTGTCTACACAGTCAAAACATACAAGCACACAAGCAGTCATTCCTTTCTCACCACTGTCAATCAATAAGGTCAATAATGCATACGACGAGATAACTTCATGCCACACATGATATGCATGCACTATGGCCACAAGAACCAATCATCCACAATAGGCCCATCCCTCACTAATTAAACACCAACATAGTAAGCATGAACATAATAACATCAATCCAAAGGCAACAAAGGAAATAATCCTGCTTGAATATGAAGTCAAAAATAAGGCAACTAAGAAATACATATCATAACATGTATGTAAAACAGTCACAATGTAAGAATGTGCTCTAGAACACAAGCCAGTGAGCTATGGCTCAAATGGCACTTCCCCTTCCCACAAGGGTAGATGGAGGAGGACAAGGTTGTAAGTTCAAAACCTATTGAGTGCATGTGTAACTTACCAATAAAAAAAACACTCTAGAACACTATTCTTTTTTCTTTTTTTTATTATAAGTAAAAAGGCCTTATTAGAAATAGGAATTACATGGTCCTTTATACACAAGTAATGTACTCAGGCACCTACACAAGCACTCTAGAACACTATTCTAAAGGAAGCCAAATTTTAACAGGCAAAAAAATTGTTAGTTTAGTTGCTCATGGACATATAATAAAAGCAATAAAAAATAAAAAATAAAATAAAAAAAATTATCAATGTCTAGGAAAAAATCTAAAACAAAAAGGTCACAAGAAACCAATGAGCTCTAGCTCAAATAGCACATCCTCCCTTCATATGAATGGTGAAGGGTAAGGTCATGAGTTCAAAACCCACTATATGCAACATGTGTTTGTATCTTACCAAAAAAAAGAGAGAGAGAGAGAGAGAGAGAGAGAGAGTAAATTACAACAATCTCCCTTGAGATTTATCAAAACAACACCCCCCAAATTTTTCACCAAAGACACTCCCCTTGAGGTTTCTATAAATGTAACAAATAAGTCCACTCTTGACTTTTCAAATGAAATTTTTATTAAAATAAAAAACCTAGACTATGGACAAAATCACACTCCCCTCCCTTGAGGTTTGTATAAATGACACTCCCCCTTAAGGTTTGTTTTTTTTTTTTTTAATGAGTAACAAAAATTTTATTAAAAAAAGATAAAACTAGGTACAACAGGGGTGTACTTAAGGAGAAATACAAACAACTCTCAAACTAAAATACTCAACCAAATCTAAAAGAATAAAAACAAGGAGAAGGGTGAAAAGCAACATTCCAATCTAACAAGGTACGGAGGAAGAAGGCTTTAACATCGAGGATAGACCATTCATAACCCTCAAAACTTCTGGCATCCAGCTCTTGCCAAAGGCACCATACTACGCAATGTGGTACAGCCTTCCAAAAGGCTATATTTCTATGCCTTCCAAAAGATCCTTGCCAAGCTACGAACAAATAAATAAACCTCTTTGGCATAACCCATTGGAGCCCAAATAAATAGAACACCGTTGTCCACAACTCATAAACTATAGGACAATGTAGGAGAGGTGGTCCACAAACTCCCCACACCTCTTACACATGCAGCACCAATCCAAAACGATATACCTCTCTTCCAGAGAATGTCAAGGGATAAATTTTCCCTGGAGAAGCTGCCCAAGAAAAGAAGGCCACCTTAGGTGGGACTTTCAAACGCCACAGCAATTTCCACAAGAAATACGTGCTATTAGGAGCAGAGAGGGAGTGATAGTAACTACAAACATCAAAATCCCTACTCTTGGCAAGTCTCCAGTAGGGTCTATCCATACCCTCGCCCCTGATAGGCTTGGAATAGATAAGATCCAAAAAAGCAACTAGAGGCTCCAACTCCCAATCTTGGACCAATCTAGAAAAATGAACATCCTAATGGAAAGCTGATGAACATCATATATCATGGATTCTTTATGATGAGTGATACTAAATAACTCCGGGAAAGCCACCTTAAGTGGGCAATCACCACAGCACACATCATGCCAAAACTTCACTCTAGAACCACCCCCCACATCAAATTGAAGAAACTGGGAAAACATTGACCATCCCCGTCAGAAAAATTTCCAAAGGCTCACACCATAGAGCAAGAACACCAAACCCCCCCCCCCCCCCAAAACATTTGTTTTCATACTTAGCCTTAATAACCCTCCTCCAAAGATGTACCCTCTCAGTCCCATATCTCCACAACCATTTCTCTAATAAAGCTTGATTGAATATTCTCAAGTTTCTTATACCCAATCCCCCATGCCGAACCGGCCCCTCAAGATTGTACAAACGAGTAGAAATATTTTGATAAAAAAGTGAATATTTTGTCAGGGAAATAAATATGTGAGAGAGCATGGACTTATCTGTTACATTTATAGAAATGTGAGGACTTTCATTTATACAAACATTTAGGATATAATTTGACCAAGAATTAAAACAGAAAAATACAAATAAGGCAGAAGGATCAAAATTCAAAACTTGAGGCACATCAAACCAACATAAGCAATTTTTAAAAATTCACCAAATAAATTTTTAAAAAAATTAATTTATCCATAACAATTTATACCATTGTGGAAATTCATCATAACAAAATATATGAACCCCTAAATGAGACTAATTTAATGATGTAGTAAAACAGAATCAAACAAAGAATGATCCATTTATGGTATTGAATATCTTGATCAGTTATGAATATCTTGATCACTTGTTGAATCAACCAAAGGAAGGGTTGTACCGTGCCCAGGAGTTAAAACAAGCCCACCTTTAGTATTGGACCTCTGAGACTCTTCTTGCCCAGAAAAAACCACAGGTCCACTTCATTATTGGACCCTCCACTATCTTCAGGATTGATAGTGAGTTTCCCATCCTCAGGTTTAAAAATTCTTAAAGCCAAATTTTCAATATTCAACTTAAAAAATAAATGCACGTGCAGGTCTACCACTTATAACAGAACTATTAACGGTAAAATCGCTATGAATCACGTTTCAACCCAATTGACTCCCAAATTTTCAAAATTCCTTGAATTCCTTTGGTTCCCATAATTAAGCATGTTTTGCCCATTCTGGCCACCACTGGCTGCCAAACCAACACTGCCAGCATTTTCTAGAGTCACCCCGACCAACAGCCTTAGTTCTTCACAGGATAAGAAATTGCCTAACTCTTTCTGAAACGAAGACCAGCTAGAACGGTTAGAGCTTTCTAGTATCACACAACCTCGACGAGCTCAACCATAATAAACCGCTATAACCACAAAGAGGTCAGCCTTATTCAATTTACCACAAAATTCCAACAACTTATTATTTTCCTGGAGTCGCTTACAAAGGAAATCATTCCCCAAAACTCAATCACGTGTATTGGCAAAACAAGAAAGAATCCATTCCATGCCTTTATGTCCTACCCAAATAGAACTCATGACATTACTCTCATGAGCAAACAAATCAGACTGCCCACCATCAAAAGAAAGAGAGAAAATTTTTGTATTAATATGAAAAGATCCTTTGCTGCTTCCATGATCAAACAAAGATGTCAGTAGGATAAAGTATGAGGATGGTTTGGTGGAAATATTTGGTGGGGATAGAGGGGCAGCAGATAAGAATGTAGGTTTAGGCACTAAAGGAGGGCTAGGCAGTGAAGGTGACTGTGAAGGAAAGTTAGGCAGGGAAGAGAAGGGTTAGACAACTGAGGTGGGGGGAGTGGGATAGGCAATGTTGAAGTAGAGGAATAAAAATGGGGGCATGAGAGAAAACCAAAAGGTGGTGGAAACTGCGGTGGGAACAAGAAAGAAAAAGGAGAGGGTGAAGGAATATGTGAAGGTGGTAGGAAGGGAAAAAGAGATGGATGTGGTATTGGCTGGGGGTGAGCGTGGAGGTGGGGTGGATGAGGCAGCGCAGAAGTCATCTAGTCATCAATAGTCACCATTGGATTTAAAAATAATAATAATAATAATTGTATTCTACAACATCATTTAATAGCCTTGGAGTCACTTTAGTATCCATTATTGCTCTTAAATTGATATTTTTTTTAACAATATATATGTGCGTGTGTATGTATATGTATTTATGAAAAATAAATGCTTAACAATATATAAAAATAAAAAAATAAAATTTTTGGATAAGAAACAAATATATATATATATATATATATATATATATCAGAAAAAAGGAGTCACCCAATTATACAGGAAATATACTAGGGTGAAATAATCAATTATAAAAATTGCATAAATCTAATAAATCAACAATAGAAAAGGACAGCTTCCTCAAGGCAGTCAGCTAGTCCAATAAATGTTCGGAAAAAGAATAATTTGAGATCAAGCATAGAATGCTCAGTATGTTCAAAACTTCTCCTATTTCTTTCCCTCCAAATACACCACATCAAACAATGTGGGATAATCATCCAAATGTGACCATTTCGATGACGACCAAATTGATCTTGCCAGCAAGCTAGAAGCTCAACTACAAATTTCGGCATCACCCAGAAATAAATAAAAAATACATTTAATAATTAATTAATATATGTATCCCCACCATGTCATAACCTATTTTTTCAAAAATTGCCATATTGTCATGTCGTACTCGTACCCATGTCCATGCTTCCTAGAATCCCTCTCTCACTGTTACTTATTTAATGGAATATTCCATTTTCAGGAAAAGATTCCTATTCATTTATACAAACCTCAAGAGGAAAGTATCATTTTGTCCATAGTTTGGGTGGGAATTTTTTTTTAAAAATGAAATATTTCATTAGGAAAATCAGCTATGGCCTTCTTTGTCACATTTATACATACCTCAATAGAGTTATGTCATTTCATCCAATATTTTCTTTTGGTTGAGTGTCATTTTGTAAAACCTCACATTTTGTAAAACCTCAAGTGAGCTTGATAGAAGTTACCCAACTTTTTTTTATGTATAATCCATGATATAGACCAAGGTCAACTACCCTAAACCCATGATATGTGCCTAAACTTGATGAAATTTGCATCAAGCAACAAGCAAATAAACTCAAGAATATTAGAACTTCAAAACAATTTTTTTTTTCAATCCATGTAATGTAGGTAGAAGTACCAAAAATAGAGATGTCAAGAAGACACAAGAAAGATACATACAGGAATTCAAATTAGTTGAAAGGGAACTGATCAAGCCAAACCTAATTAGTTGCCATTATGGCTTAATTGAGCTATGTTGCATTGGAGGTCAATTAGACCTACAAGTTACATAATGGGACGTAGATCTCTCCTATCATTTAAATTCTTCCAATCCTTTTCTAAGACTAAGACACAATTTAATCACAAATATGGAAGTTTGAAAAATCCCTTAATGCTACCTTCATTGCTTTAATTCCTAAAAAGAATGACGCCTCTATTATTAGAGATTTCTGGCCTATTAGCTTGGTGGGGAGTGTGTATAAAATCTTGGCTAAGGTTTTGGAAAATCATTTGAGAGTGGTTTTAGATCAATTGATCTCTGAGACTCAGAATAGCTTTGTGGATGAGAGACAAATCCTTGACTCGGTTCTTATTGCGAATAAGTGTGCGGATAGCCAAGGGAGGAGTAGGGTTCCTAGAGTTATTTGTAAACTTGATATTGAGAAGGCCTACGATCATGTGAATTGGGAGGCTTTGCTGGATTTGTTGAATAGAATGGGTTTTGGAGTGAAGTGGTGTAAGTGGATCTATACTTGTATATCCACAGTTCAGTTCTTTGTTTTGATTAATGGGTCTCTAGTTGATTTTTTTGGTAGTTCAAGGGGTTTAAGACAAGGGGACCTACTATCTCCTATGCTGTATTTGATTTTGATGGAGGTGTTCAGTAGGATGCTAAGAAGAGTGGAGGGAGTTGGCTTGATCCGTGGTTTTAAAGTTGAGGGTAGGAGGGATGGTGGGGAAAGTATTTCACATCTATTGTTTGCAGACCATATTATCCTATTTTGTGATTCAGATGTGGAACAAATTCTTCATATTCGGTTGTTGTTACTCAGTTTTCAGGCAGTAACAGGTTTGAAGGTCAATGTGCACAAGAGTGAAATGGTTCCAATAGGGAAGGTTTATGATGTGCATCCCCTGGCTGAAATTTTGGGTTGTAGAGTTGGAACTTTGCCTACGTCTTATCTTGGCATGCTGTTGGGGGCTTTGCACAACTTCCCTTCAATTTGGAATCCCATTTTGGAAAAAATTGAGCGGAGATTAGCCAGGTGGAGGAAGTTGTATTTGTCTACAGGGGATCGATTGATATTACTCAAGAGTGCGTTATCTAGTCTTCTTACCTATTTTTTATCTCTATTCACCATTCTTACTTATGTGGCTAATAAAATTGAAAAGTTGCAAAGGGGTTTTCTCTGAGGTGATATCAAGACTCATTTGGTAGGATGGGATAAAGTTTCGTGCGCCTATAGCTAGCGGTGGCTTGGGGATAAGAAAAATTACTACTTTCAATAAGGTCTTATTGGGGAAATGGTTGTGGCGGTTTGGGAATGAAGAGAATTGGTTATGGAGGAGGGTGGTAGTTTCAAAATATGGAGAAGAATGGGGGGATGGACCTCAAAGCTAGGTAGGTGAGTTCATGGGTGTGGTTTGTGGAAAGGTATTTGTATTGGGGAATAGAGTGAGATTTTGGCAAGGTGGTATGGGGATCAACCTTTCCAATTGGCTTTCCCAAGGCTGTATGGTATTGCCATTGATAAGGAGGCATCTGTAGAAGCTTCTTTGTTAAGGCAGGGGGTGGAGAATAGAAGAATTTGGGATGTTCGTTTTATTTGAGAACTTAATGATTGGGAGATGGATGAAGGGCTGCATTTTCTTCGTATATTGGGAGCTAATACTCCTCCACTGGATGTTGGAGACTGGATGAGATGGAAGTTGAAACCTATTGGGGAGTTTGACATTCGGTCATATTATAATAAATTGCGCGATTCTCCCTCAATTGTCTTTCCTTGTAAAGGTATATTGAGAGTAAAGGCACCTAGACGGGTTTCTTTTTTATTTGGTGTGTAGCTTGGAATAAGATCCTAACGGGTGATAACTTGAGATTGGGGATTGGATTTTGAAGACTGGTGCATTATGTGCCGACATTGTGGAGAGACGGTAGACCACTTACTTCTTCATTGTGAGATGGTTCATCGGTTGTGGAATTTTGCCTTAATAACTTTTGGTTTGTCTTGGGTTATACCTAGATCGATCCCAGATTTGCTTTTCAGCTGGTGAAATTGGTTGGGGAAACATTCGTCTCAGATTTGGAACTTAGTTCCGTTGTGCATCCTATGGTGTATTTGGAAGGAACGAAATCAGCGGACTTTTGAGGATTTGGATAACTCCGGTGATCAAATGCTTGCTTCTTTTAGTGGGACTCTTTTTGATTGGTCTCAGGCATGGCGACTCACGACTAGTGATTCTCTTCCTTCTTTTCTTAGTTCTCTTTCTCTTTTGTAATTATATGTTGTTTGGTTTTCTTTTTTTGCTTTCTCTCTGTTTTGTTCTTCTTGTATTTTCTAGGTTTGTTCTATGTTTTTCATGCATAGAGTAGCCGTTCGTATATATAATTATCAAAAAAAACAAAAGCATGAGTTTAAATCATAACACCTAGAGCTAGGTAGACACAACACCTACCCCCCTTCCAAAAAATAAACAGAGAGAGAGAGACAGAGAGGAGAAGAAGAAAGACGGAAATTCATATCATCAAAACATGGTAGTAATTTTTCACCAAAAAAAGAAAAAATAAATAACGATTCTAATTTCAAATCCAAGCTTCCTAATAACCATAATTTGACGTACACATCTCAAGTGGAATAGAACAAAAACCAATGTGTTTGCCTGCACTTGATCAAAAACAAATCATGAAACTAATGGGTCATTCAACCCGCATGGAAAGACCCTCTCATAATTCGGATCAAAACCTCAAAACAAATTATGCTTACCTAAGTTGCTAACCTTAAAAAACAAATTATCCTCCAATTTTCATAAACAAAATCCAAAACCCAGATAAAAGGGCATTCACAAAACAAAACACAAAGGACCACAATCTTAGCTCCTAATTTCTCTACAGCCATAAATTCAGCATGTAAATCAAAATAATAATTTAAAAAAAGTGGGTCTACCAAACAACCATCCAATTAACAAAATTCAATTAATACGAGAACACAATAAAGAAAGAAAGAAAGAAAAAAAAAAAAAGATTAATGGAAGTAAATGATAAAAAAAGAAAAGGAAAATTGGGTCTTACAGAGGTAGAGGTAGTAGCAAAAGCTGTGTCCTGTAACCTGTGTGTAGAGTTTGAGGAAGAGTCCGAAGGGAGGGTCCGGGTTGGAATGTGAGACAACCTCAAAAGAGACATAACCCGATCTCTGAATATGGGTTGGACCCAGATTGGTTTTTGTTGGATGGGTCAACGCCTTATTTGGATAGGATTGGAATTGGACCCGAGTCCGACTTGGGTTAGTTTCATGGGTTTTTGTCTTTTTGATTAAGAAAAAAAAGACATAGATATTATACTAAAATAAAATAAGCAAGCAAAAAAAGAAAGGGATAGTATTAGTATTCAAAGGGAAGCAACTCTCACCGTTGTGCAACATTTGATTGTGATGCCGAAGAAGCGACTGTTGTTGCTGTTGAAACCCTTCGACTTGCGCCAAACAAACGCTCATTCTCACATCACCAACCCTCAGGTCATTCCTTTTTATTCACTTCAGTCTTTGTCTGATGCTTTGTTCATTTTCTTTTTCCAACTATTGCTTCGGCATTTGCCTTAGTACTCAAGTTGTTTGATAAATTGTCAAACTTGCTATTTTTACTTCACTGCTAAATCTCCATGCCTCGTTTAGTTTCTAAGAGCATTCTATTCAAAACCAACTGTTTTTTGCCTTTGATGCTGGGTAAGAACAAAATTATTTTATTAAAGGGTCAAGTTGTTTGGTAAAATTGATTAGAATTAATTTTTTTAGTTTTATTATTGGTAATTTTTGTTGTTGGAATAATTTTTTTGGGCTGATATATTTTGTTGTTTTAGATTTTATATATATATATATATATATATATATATATATATATATATATATATATATATATATATATATATTTATGGTCTTTAAAATGAGGAAAACTCTAGAACTACAAACTTTTTTATAAATTATTGATGTGATAAGTGGATATTGGTAAGTAAAAAATAATGTAAGTGGTGGACCCAAATACAAACTAATAAGAATTTGCTACCTTAATAGTTTATAAAAATGTTGTAGAAAAATTTATGACTATAACAATACTCATAAAAGAATTAATGATATTGTTAAGGGGGTAAAATGTATTTTTATAAAACAAAATTGCTAAATAGGTAATAAGACTTTCATTAAAATAACTAAACATCGTGTTCATGATGACAAACACTCTAAAGAAGAAACAAATACAAAAAGGTTCAAGAACTAAAGCTAATAGATTGTAAGAATTTAGAAATTGAAATACATTTCGTAAAACCCCAAATAAGAGTCCACTGAAACAAAGTACCAAAGAGATGAGATTTTAAGAGGTCTAAGGGTCTCTCATTGTCTTCAAAATGTACAATACTACGTTCTTTCCAAACTAACCACGTTAAACATGCAAGGACCATATTCCATATAGTTGACAAATGCTTTCCAAACCAATTTCTCCTAGCAAAAAAGAAGAGAACTAAACGTTTTTGACATTACCCACTAAATCCCAAACACCTCAAAAACTCCACTCCATAAAGTGTGAGAAAACTTACAATAGAGTAGAAGATAATCCACAGATTCTCCATCACTACGATAGAAGCAACACTTATTAACCAGGGACTGACCTCATTTCTCCAAGCAAAAGAAGAGAACTAACCATTTTCGACATCACCCATTGAATCCCAAACACCTCAAAAACTTCAGTCCATAAAGCGTGAGAAAACTTATAGTGGAGTAGAAGATGATCCATAGATTCCCCATCACAACAACACAAGCAACACCTATTAACCAGAGACTGACCTCATTTAACTAGATTATCAATGGTGAGTATCCCACCACTAGCTGCTATCCATAAATAAATAAAAAATATATATAAAAAAAAAAAAAACACCCATTTAGGCACCTTTGCACACCAAATACACTTCCAAGGAAACATATCAGTGAGAGGATCAGACAACAACTTATAGTAAGCCTCTTCTCCATTTTTTCGATAATTGGATTCTGTATCAATGAATTCTTACAATGAGCCCCCAGTGGCATAAATAAATAAGTTATAGGCAGGCTACCCACCCTACATCAAAGTACACAAGCCAAGGCATTAAGATCCCCTACCTGACCTACTTGAACAATCTCACTTTTGCCAACATTAACTTTCAAGTCATCGGCGGGTGGTGCCAAAAAAAAAAAAAAAAAAGAAGCAGTCAACCAAACCAGTGAACAGCCAAGAAGGTCAATCAACCAAAAGCATTGTTTACACAAAAATATGATCTCAAGCATTTAGAGTTTAGAGTTCAGATAAAGACATGGTCAAAGATGATGTATAGAGTTTTAGATACAGGTGGATGCAGGAGGTTGATGATAGGAGGATTAGATGAAAGAGACGTACACATAATTATGAAGAGAGAAAAAGAAAAAGTAGAGAGTGGAGGAGACGGAGGAGACAAATTTTAGAATATGAAAGATGATCTCATAATAATAATCGCAATCTAACTTATCAACAAATAATAATAATCGCTGTCTAAGTTCATAGCATTTTTTTTTTGGAACCCCCTCCCCAAACAAAAGAAAATTCTTCTCAATATATTGGCTATCAAATTACACCATAGACTTGTGTCTCTTTAGGAAATATCCATGGAGCTTGAGAGATTATTTCTTTAAAGACTATCCGCAGGCTGCAGCTCTCTGTTTTGGCCACTATTACTTGTAAAGTTTGCAAGGCAGGAATATCTGACATACCTAGCGCCACATGGCCATTCTTTCTTCTAAACCATATATATATATATATATATATATATATGCACCTAATGGGTTTTAAACTCACAAGCCACAACCTCACAATCCACCCATTTTAACAGAAGAAGTGTCATTTGAGCTACAACTCATTGGCAACAAACTACTGTAATTGTGATAAAAACCTTTGTATTTTTTCAATACTGTTAGTAATGATTTAATGATTAAATTTACAGCTTAAACTGTTGGGACTAGTCACTAGTGGTAGCTTATCATGCTATCAAAGCAGATTTTCTTTAGTTTGAACATTATCTCCACTCTACCTCTCGTTTAATAAGTTAAAAATTTCACATTTTGCACCCCACTTATTAAAGGAGAGTCTGGGGGCCACACATGAGAGTGGGTGTTAGAATAATAAAGATTAACTTCACACTTTCCTAACATATTAAGCTTTTGTTACTAGTGGTAGTTTATCAGTGATAGAACTTGTAGCAAAAGCATTAGGACCTATATGGGGTTCAATTTCAAAGGTGTCTCGGATGGGTTCTTTCAGCATTTGGACAGCAATGTCCTGAAAGATTTCTTTTTTTTTTTTTTATAAGTAATCAAAGAACTGTTATAAATGAGGAAAAAAGAAAAGTACAAGTAATTCATGATGATGAACAACAAGAAACAGAAAAACCAAACAGCAAAACAAAAGATAAGGAATGACTTTGTCACAACCCTAGGAAACACTAGTCACATTTGCGAAAAAGTATTTTATATCAAATGATACCCCGTCATCCATATCAAAATCCAATAAACGAGAGACGTGTGCAAAAACAACTATCCACTAACACGTCTTTCAATTGTTAGTGGGTTAGTTATTTTTTGCTGACATATGTCACACTTATTGGATTTTGATATCGCTGACATGATATAATTTGATACCAAATACCTTCTCCATATCTGCTCTATACTCTAAAAGAACTAGTCAAGTTACAAGGCTCCTTGTAATTGCTTATATAACCCAAATTGACCTAATATGCATCCGATGTGAGATTCAACATATGCTCATGCAACACATACACTTACATAATTTAATCCGATTCAAACAATATGGAATATCACAATCTCTCTCCCATTTAAATCCCGGATGTCCTTGTTAGGACCTACCCTCAAGCTACATAGTGTTACTAGGTTAGCTTTGATACCATACCATTTTTCCTGATCCGAGAAAGTGCTAGCTACATCTACACTATGCTCCTAAAGGACTTGGGAATCTACAATTAGGGCTCCTAATTATCACTTTTTTTTTAATAATTAATCAATTTTTTATTGATGCGAAAAAAATCCATAAGTATACAAGATGAATAGCACATTAAGTTCCAAGATTACAATGATCTATAAAATCTAATAAGTTATTAAAAGGATATGCTCCTGTCGCCAACATCAACTCCAATGGTGTTCTACAACTCCAGTTCTAAGATAAACCGTTCACACTCAAAATTTCCAGCATTTCTTTATCGCCATATGCAGCACATCAACCAATGAGGGATAGCCTTCGAAATTGTGTTGTTTCTACATCTTCCAACTTGGCCTTTCCAACAAGCTAGTAAATCTGCAAAATCCTTAGGCATCACCGAATGAACTCTAAAAAATAGCCCAAAAACCATATCCCATAGTTCTCTAACAAAAGAACAAGCAAAAGCAAATGAGGGACTGTCTCCCCGTCTTTCTTACATGTACAACAAAAACTCACCAAATAATATTTCTCCTTCTCTGATTATGCACTCTTAAAATTCTCCCAAAAGATGCAGCCCAAACAAAGAAGGCGAAGAAACCTTGGTTTTCCAAATGCTCTTCCATGGAAACTTTACAGGTCCACCAGGGGCTAGAGCTCTATAGTAAGAGCTCACCTCAAAACATTTCTTACTAGCCAGTGTCCAACAGATTGTATCCTCCCTTTGACTTCGCATTGAAACAGAGTAGAGCAATTCCAAAAAGGTTGAGAGAGTCCTGCCCCACTTTAATAAAATTCAAAGCCCAATAAACTGAGTCATTATGAAATTCCATGTAATCTATGACTAAGACCTTCATTATTTCTTGCTATCTAGAATAACTCAGGAAAAGATTCTCTTAAAGGCATATCACCACACCACACTTCTTCATCCCCTTATTATATATTTCCACATGCTCACCCCGTAAGGCCCATTCACCACATCGGTACAACAACCTCCCCGCACAGAACCATATTAATTCTTGATCAAAGTAATTTTGCCTCATAATCACTTATGTAGCCTAGTTGACCTACTAATCACCACATGTGAGTCTTAGCACATACCCAGTTGCCCACGCACTTCACAGTTATCCAATCTATCAAAACAATCTGGGTATCACAAGACTTGTTTTCTTTAGTTTGGTTACAACCTTGCAATGATCTCTCATTAATATTTCCTGTAGGCACTGTGGTAGTGGAGATGGTTGTTGGGGGGGGGGGGGGGGGGGGGGGGGGGGAGGGAGAGTGGGTTAGTGATGGCTGCAGTGAAGCTGGTGTGAGAATGTGGGCAATGGTGGTTTGGTGGTGGTAATGTTGAAGTTAGTGTGGTAGCAGTGCTGGTGGCGCAAAGGAATGGAGGGTGAGAGCATTAGGGAATGGCCAAAAGTGATTTCCGCTTCTCTAAAGCAAACAACATTCTCTGCCTCTTTTGGTTATTTTCTGTTAACTTCAGGAAATATTTTCCATAGCAACAAACACCGGAAAACGAAGAAAACATTTTGCTAGAAAATTTTATCATTGAAATAAACAATAGCATAATTATTGATATTCATTGTTCGGTGCCAAGATAGGTTTGGTCATTTGTGTTCTCATTATCTGGTGTCACATGGGTAATGCCAAAAAAATTGACTCAGCAATTCGTTTGTTGACAAGGGAAGTTTGGTCAGCATAAATGTAAAAATATTTGGAAAGTTAAGTCATGTGGACAATTTGGAGAGTAAAAGTATGATTTCGATGATGCTGAGCATCCTTGGCATGAAATTTAGTCTCCCTTATTGAGTCCTTTAGATCTTGTTTTAGACAGTGTATAGTCCATGTCTTTCCTTAATTTTTTAGATTTTTTAAATTTGAGAATGTAATTCTTTCAGAGAAGCTCTGATATACTCTCCGTGTATATGAGTTTTACTTCTTTATTTGAAATTTTTTTTTACTTACCTAGTAAAAAATAGGACCTAGTGTTACTTATCAAAAAAATAAATAAATAAATAAACCCCATTTTGATCTAGTTTTCTGTCTCTAGATCAGAATTGTGTATTTATTTGTTTGAAAACTGATTCCTAAAAGCCATTTGTTAGAACTGTGTGCCTGCTAGTTGAGTGAAACTTAGACTCAGGATTTGCTTGCAACACCTAACGTCCGGTTCTAACAACTCAATTAAACTCTTTGCTTCCAATAATTTAGTGCTCTAAATTTAAGACAGTAATATCCCAACTGCCCTCTTAGACCCACTGTACCACTATTTCTGAATATATTATATGCTTTATCGATGCCCCTAAGAAAATGTTGTTCTTCAAAATCATTCTTTTACATTCTAACATAGAAATTTACTTATTTTTATTTTGGTTTCAAGGCTTCATTTATTTGGATGATCAGAGGAACCCTTATCCCCATGAACCTGACCACAATGCTAATTGGCCTCTGGAACAATAGTCCTTTCATGTCAATAATTAAAATTTGTAAATTATGGAAAATGTGATATGAGGATGACCATTTCCAAACTTTCTACAGTTTAAAGTTTTGACATATATTGGTTTGCACACCAGCATTTTTTTTTTTTTTTTTTTTTTTGTTCTTTGTTGTGGTGGGTGCATTTTCAGTGCTTCAAGAATGTATATTCAAATAAAGTTTCAAAACTTGATTGATACCCATTCTCTTGATTGAGAAACTTGTGGTTAGGAGATTAATGTTATGCTTGATTTTTGTGAACTTTCTGGTTTAGCTATGTTCTCTTTTGTCTCACCTTATATATTAGTGTTTTTGTCAATTTCTTTCGGCATTGTGATTTAGTTACTTTTGAAGACATTGCAGATGTTACATCACTTGGAGAACAGGCGTAAGGAGCACATGAATACCATAAAATTTTGTCAGAATATTCTGCAACAAAAGCCAGTTGAGTGGGAACCCATATTACGTAACAATCTATCACAGCCTATCTGTAACGTGGACCTGGTTATTACAGTTGGTGGTGATGGCACTCTTTTGCAGGCCAGCCATTTCATGGATGATTCAGTTCCAGTTGTCGGAGTGAATTCTGATCCCACACAAATTGAAGAGGTTAGTTTGATTCTGCTTAAGCTACCTTCATATCAAGAATGTGTTTCCATGGGTTTTTTTTGTCATTCGCAAATAAACAGATAACAGTTTCCGGGGCAGAGATCTATCCCTATGAGGAAATTTTATTTGACTTATTTTCTTCGGTATAGGTGGAACAGTTTAGCAACGAGTTTGATGCTAATAGAAGCACAGGCCATCTTTGTGCAGCAACAGTCAACAACTTTCAACAGGTAAGACAAGCTCACTGCTTTGACAAAATATAATTGGTATTTCATCTCCCTTGTTTTAGAGTGTATTGGAAGCAGCTTTTAAGGGAATAATGAAGCTTCAATACAAACTTTAATGTATGTTCAATTTTTTAGTTTAATTTGCTTCAAAGGAGGTTAGTGTTCAACTGCAATGGCATGCGGTATGGTGTTTAAGGCATCCACAGAGATAGGTATGTCTGGTGTTCAAGTCATATATTCCTGAACAAAGATGAACACTAAGGCACTGTAAAAATAATAATAATGATAATAATAATAATTATTATTATTATTATTATAACTTGCTCACTAGGTCTTGAACTCACAACCTCACCTTACATCTCTTATAGGAGGAGGACGTCTCATGCCTATATGCCACTTCCATAGATAAGACACTTAAATATGCTTCATTAGTTAGAATCAACATTTCTACCTTTTTCCGTCAATACTTAAAAGCATCTTATACCTATGATTTGAATTCATCAATATATTCATGGCAGAATTGGACCTCAGATTGTAGATTCTGATTTTGAAAATTCTGCATTGTTTTTCAGCATAAAGCACAAATATCTTTTGATAACAGGCAAATTTCTGGTTATTTTATATACATGTTAGTACTTTCTTTCAGGTTCTTGATGACATCCTTGAGGGTCGTAAGGTTCCTTCCAAATTATCTAGGATATCAGTACATGTAAAGTCACAACTGCTGTCAACATATGCTCTTAATGATATCTTAATTGCACATCCATGTCCAGCAACACTCTCTCGGTTCTCATTCAAGTAAGGGTACCATTGTTCTTTTTTTTTTTTTGTGGGTGGGGGGGGTGTGTCACAGGGGAAAAAAAAAACACCTTTTTTCCTTTCTCTCTCCCAAAATAATTAAAAAGAAATGTCTATCTGCAGAATTAAGGGTGAGAACCAGCCATTTTCCCCTTTAGTAAACTGTCGATCAAGTGGTCTCAGAGTTTCAACAGCTTCTGGTTCGACTGCTGCAATGCTCTCAGCTGGTGGATTTCCGATGCCCATTTTATCTCAGGATCTCCAGTATATGGTAAGAGAACCAATTTCTCCTGGAGCAGCTTCTAGTTTGGTGCATGGATTAATCAAATCTGATCAGTATATTGAGGCCACATGGTTCTCTAAAGAGGGTATGATATACATTGATGGTTCTCATGTTTGCTATTCTGTCCAAAATGGGGATACCATTGAAATATCTTCTAAAGCCCCAATTCTGAAAGTATTTTTGCCTCACCAATTATTATCACAGAACTATACACAGAAACATGAGTTGCATGTGCAAGACTAAAACATGGGTTGGAGACCTAAGCTACAAGTACTTAGCACTACAAGAATCCTGGATTGCTAAGAGAACCTGTTTTAATCCCATAGATCTGGCTTTTCTTCACATGATTGTAGCCATTGCACGATATATAGTCCTGACTCTGTTAATATTCCTCTAGTGGACAATTGGGCCAATTTTAGTTCCCTCCTGAGATGGAAAGATGCTTTGGCTAGGCAATAGGCACCCCCTTCAACGTGAGGCTTCTTTTTGGAAACATTGAAATCTGGACTTTTGAGTTGTTTTTCTGTAAATTAGGGCTGATCTCTGTGGCATGGTCTGGACCTTGGAGCCTTGCCACATCTACCATGTCCGACATGAAAATTTATTCAGTTTGCTCTTGCTCTAATAAATTTAAAATAAAATAAAATAAAAAATCATTTTTTTCCTACTGTTAAATGGATTTGATTATTGATGTTGAGTTTTTATATTCATAATGAAATTGTCTCCTTTAATTGATGAATGTGCCATCCAGGAAAAAAAAATTCCCAGTAAATCTGTAGGGTTGATGAACCATGAAATGTTGCATTCAGTCCAATACAATTACTGGGAATTTTTGAAGAAACCAAATAATGTATAAAGACAAAACAAATGGTACAACCAAACTTTCAGGAGTTTTAAACTTCAATCTATCAAATGCTATAAAACCAAAGATTGTGTTTGCAGCTAGTTGGTTTGTACAGTTTTTGAGTCTCTGTAAGGTATCCTATTCATTACCGTGATGGGGTTGCACGCATAGTTGTCAAAATCGCAATCTAGATCGTAGGATCGTACGATTTTACGATTTCACCTTACCAAAACGTTTAGGATTGCACTAAGATCGTAAAAATAGTAAGATCATATGTAGGATCGTATGGAATCCTACTAATCCTACCAAAAACATAAATTTCTGGTTTTTTTTTTTTTGTTTTTTTAGGGGATAAATTTTTTGTTTTCTAGTTTCTAGTTTACTTGTAATCAAAATGAAGGAATGTTTCATCATTTCTAAATAAAGAATTTGAAGTTGGCTTTGCTGCCTTTTAAGCTATAATGTTGTTAAATTTGTTTAGTCAATATACAAATTTGTGTTCTAATATTACTAGAATATTTTTTTATATATAATTTTATCAGTTATACTTGTATTTGTATATTGATTGATCGATTTTTTTGAGCATGCTCTTTAATTGTTGCTGAGTGGTATAACTTGAATAGTTGAGTGTGAAATTGTATCTTAATGTCTTTTGCAGCTCTAGTATACAAATATATAATGTCTACATAGATGATGATGATTAGGAATTTAGGATGATGGTTATAAAAACCTTATAATGGGAATAATTAAATATTCACTTCACCTTAATATTCATCTTGCTTTTGGATTTCATATTGTAGCTAGCTAATTTTCATTTGCTAACTTATTTTGGGTTTCAAACTGGGAACTTAAAACTTGGAAAATATTTTCTATATGTTTTGATCAATATTTGATATTTTGTTGCTAATTAAACATTTATTAAACTTTTTAGATATATTTGGTCAAAACTTAAATATATTTGTTTCATTAGTATAAACTTAGCAATGTATGACATGCAAATTACATCATATGATGCAAATCTTAGTTTTTTTATGGATGAATTTATAATTTACGTAATTATTGAACATACAAAGTTATTATTAATGTGTCTTTTGCTTTAAATCTGAAAATATGTAGGATCTTACGATTCACGATTCAATTTTACAATTTACGATCTCACCTACCTTTAATGATCTTATGTAGGATCTTGATTTTGACAATCTTGGTTGCATGAGAAATATGCAATTGAGCAAATATAGTACTGATACTTCTAAAGAAATTCCTACCCTAACAATATGATTCTGGGATTAAAAACAAAAATTAAGAAAACAATAAAGAAAGAAAAGGGGGCCATGAGTTCTAGCTCAAATAGCAAGAGGGTATTGTTTCACTGTAAGAACTACATATTTCGGAACTTAGATTTTAGATGGCACATGATGGTTGGTTGAAAAATTGTTGCAATTTCAGACATTTGATCATCTGGGCAGCTTTTGATCAAATTCATGTACATCTCTTTTATTTTTTTAATTAGCGTTACAGTTTGTTTGCTAGGTCAGTCCCAACCTAATTCACACTCTGCTCAATGTAAAGAAAAAACTGCTTTTTTTCTTTTCTTTTCTTTTTTTAACGCTATTTGTATCACGTATGCAGCCCTAAACGTGCTAATTTTTGGCTCTTGGTTTTGATGGAAAATCAACACTCAAATTTTTCAAATCACCTAAAAAAGAAATCATTACCTACCAAATACAAAGCACAGCGGAGGGGGAAAAAGAAAGAGGGATACATGATACAAATGACATAAGCAGGAAGGATAAATAGAGAATGAATAAGTAAAAAAGAGAGGGAGGGGGGGGGGGGGGGGGGGACTCTAAACAAATCTCGGTCTAAGTGTATGCTACAATATGTTTAAATGTCAATTTGTAATTAGATTACAACACTTGCACATGAGACCACCAAAAGTATTTAGTGAAAAAGTGGATTTGAGTACACCAATTGACACTTACGCTCTACTTGTTTTGAAATAAAATATTTTCAAACCTAAAATTATAGGTAAAAAATTTTAAGTGAAACATTTTCAAAAAAATATTTTTAGATGTTTAGCATGACAAATAAAATTTTTCAAACCACCAAAACTGATAGCTCAACCATTGGACCCATTAGTGCCAGAGGAACGGTGGATTTGACAACATGTTGGCAGGAATGACAGCTTTGGTTATTGAAAATCTAGCACCTATTGGCGAAAACGGTGTCTCCAATGACTAGACCCTTGACACCAATTGTCAAAGTAGCGGCTTTGGCCGCTTAACCACCAACACTAGCTGCCTAATCTACTGGACTGGTGACCTAGCTACCATATAGGGTGAGAGAAGCCTTTGTGTTTTTGTAAAATAGTTTACCAAAATTTTAAAGGTAAAACATTTTACAACTTTTTATAAAGCATTTTTCAGTCAACAAAAAATATTTTTCAAGTTAAATCTTTGACTACATTTTACCTGCAAACAAACATCTGAAAATGAGAAAACATTTTTCAAAAAATATTTTACTTCAAAACAAATAGAGCGTTACACATGAATTTGGGTGTCCCTAGAGTTTTCCTTGTACAATTAGACAAAATGGAGTGCATCATTAATATCACCCCAATAACTGGGGAACATAAAGTATTAAAATGTCAAAAGGAATTGTAAAGGGAGACTGCTTCCCATGATTAGGGATCAAATTATTGCCTACGGTGTCCAGACTCTCCCCAAACGTTTGGAGATCAATCAACATTTCTAATTAACAGGCAGCCGCTTAACCCAAAGGAAGCTCACAATACTCTACATAGCATATCAGCAAAGGAAACAGAAACTACAATAGAAAATTATATGCTGGTTCATGTTCCTCTCGCAACTTTACATTTTTGTTTTTTCCTTTTTGGGTCAAAATGAGGACAATGATTGAAACAGATTATCCAACATCTCTAAGATCTGGCAAATGGCAAGTCCCTCAACTTCAGGCTTAAAACCTATAAAACATAGAATTCATTAAATGTCAGAAGTAGGTATCAAAGTAACGCTTGGTAGATTGCAATCAAACACTTACGTGAACATCTGAGGGCGGTTACGAGAGAGCTGAGGCCTCTTAATTGGGGAGAGTATCAAGTTCCTTAAAGTCATTGAGGGGTGGTTACTAGCTCCAGCTCCAAAAACAGGGTGAGCAGCAACCCTTCTGGTACCAGCATCCACTGAGATGACTGGTTGTTTCACTGGTGAGCCAACAGAGATATCAAAGGGACCCGAGTTTGAGCTATTCTGTCTCGCTGGCCATACATCCTCTCTAGGCCCTGGAGTGTCAGGAGTGAAAAGCGACCGATCTGCAAGAAATAAGTCAACCAATTTTCGAGATATTTAAGCAAAAATGCAATGAAAAGTGAAAATTTTCAAATATTATAAGAAAACTTCTTTTCTGGTGTTCTTTGCCGCATTTATAGAATCCACTTAGATGTGCTGCTCAAGTATTTTCTGTATTTTGCTTGTGCAGCAGAATGGATGCAAGAGATCACACATTCTTTGCTTAGTCTGGAGTAATCTATCACCTATGGCTGATAGGAATGCTAGAATCAATGGAGAAGAATATGCTCTAAAGGCCAACTGGTGCAAAAAGTGCTTTTGATGTAAGAGGCAGATTATCTTGTGCAAGAATGCCGGAAACACCATTCAAAATAGAGTTTTCTGCAGTCTTTGGTGATACCTTTTTGATGTCTTTACTCTTTGATAGTTGATGTTAGGCTTGGTTTTATTTGTAAAGTTTGAGTTGTGGGTCAAGCATCATTTTTGCTGACTTCTTGCTTGTTCTTGTTCCAGGTGGAAACTGCTCTTTGCTGCTTCTTGTTTTTAGCTTGGGTTTGCTCTGGGTTTTGGGGTCAGTTTGGCATTTTTTTTGTTGGGTAATCTGGACCTAAGTTTGTGTTTTGTTGCTTATGCAACTTGTTAAGCTATGTTTTGATCAATTCAGTTTTCATTCATCAAAAGTAAGAAAATTTCTTTTCTGGTGACAATAAAAAATTTTATTTAAAAAAAAAAAAGAATTACCTTTTCTGATAGGGTCTCTATTATCCATCATGTTGGCAGGGTTAGCAAACAAATCAGGCTCATTTCTTGAATAAAAGTTGGCTGCAGGTTGGATGGCTGCTCGTTTGACTGACTCGTACTCACCCCTCAATTGGTCATACATTTCATCTAGTTTTCTCTTCTGCCTGGTATTAAAATAATATTTTGTATAAGGTCAAATACCAAATTACCTAAATATAGTATCAATAATTGGTAACATTGGGCAAGGACAATGTAATAATAAACTGGCCTGGATTTCTCTGAGAATTTATCCTGGAGCTCCTGCTTGTCCTTTGACAAGCTCTCAATCTCTTGCTCCATCATTTGGCACCTCTTAGCCATTTTCTGGTATGCAGTATGCACCTGCTCCAGCTTTTCTGTGAACTTTTCTTGCATTACTTCACATTTCTGCCGGCACTGAGCAACTATTCTGTTCATCCTGCACTGCCATTCCAATTCCTTTTGCCCAATATAGAACATCACACTTCTGTATGAACTTTTCATCACTGAGTTTGTTCAAGGAAAGATGCATAGCCAACATATCCTCAATAACATTTAACAAGACAACTCTTTCTCATTAATGGAAAATTTTGATCAAAGGATACATATCTGTGGAGACATTCCAACCATGGCCATCTGCAACAGAATATGTTGAAAACATTAGCAACGAGCAATTGGTAAACAAGGAAAAAGGAAAAGGAAGAGTAAGGAGCTTGGTTGGAATTCATCAAATATTGAATAAAGAGATTGAGAGGATCGGAACAGGTATACATAGACAAAAAAAATTACAGAGATACGATTGCTTACATTTGTCCATTCATCATTTGGATTGATATCCAAAGGTTTCATAAGACTGACAAGTGGAAAACCATAATAAGGTAAGAGGAAATAAGATTATGCATATGTAAGTTGGAAACAAGAATAAGCAGTCCATGACACTCCTAATGATATTATCAATAACAAATGTAATGATATTGCAGCATGCTCGTTGTGGTTCCCATTGAATTCCTTGAAAATGTTACTAAGGGGAAATAAATCTAGATTGGGCCACTAATTCCTAAAGATGACCTAACTCAGTCTATTCAGTAACTATGCATGTGCAGATGCGTTCCAGTTCATTTAAGCAATTGATTTTATGAAGAATAAAATATTGAAACCACATTAAAATATTACCTTTTAGATAGCACTTGGTCACAAATGGGACACGCTCCATCATTACTGAGGATCTTGCTGGCATCATCCGTGCCTTTTACACTGTTAAGGAAATGTTATGCAAAAGTGCCAAAAGGAAAAATAAGAACAAAAGGTAAATTTTCTTTATGCATCCAGATACATAAAAGGTGGCCACATGTGGTGGAAATGGCTCGCCCTTCTAGTTCTCGCCAGCACGCATTGCATCTCATTTCAACTGTCATATATAATCTTTAAGTTAGTGCCATATATGAGGATTCGTATGACCTGTTAAGAATTTAAAATAATAAATAAATAAATAAATAAAAACAGGGCAGAGATCTTCAAATAAAAGTTATACCCCTCCTATTCTAAGTTCTACAAGAGAGCCAGCAAGTGTTGTTTCAAAATAAGCAAAGAAAAGCTAAAGGTATGTCCCACTAAAGCGAGCTTTAATCATCAATGTCTTCGATTGCAAACTTGGGAACGGCATAAAACAGCCATGGTGACAACTACAAGGAGGTGTTCATCCACTTAAAGGTTCATCATAGAAGCAGACACAATAACACATTTAAAATTTGTAGCTGTCAATGCTAGACAGTTGAGCACTTAAATTAAAAAGATGCAAGAAAATCAAATTGCTGCAGGACCCTTTTTGGTCAAAAAGTAGGTCACTGGATTTTTTTTTTTTTTTTTTTGTTCTTTTATTTTATTTTCTTTTTATTATGTGCCTAAATTACAGATTTTAGATTTAGAGCCTCTCAAACTCAGTAATAACTTGCAATGTCTGGATAAAAACAGATTTTAAGGCTCACAAAATTCCACCAGAAAATTCAGAAATTGCAAATCATGCATGCATATAAGTACATGATGTATTGAGGTGTTTTAGGAAAGAACCTTCAGCAAAGATGAACTCTGATGGCAATTTTTTGCCCCAAATTCTAGGCCAGCATAGAATTTGAAATCTTATGCAACGCCACAGTTGTATATAATTCTAAATGAAAAACTTGTCTCCAGCTTCATTTACCCTACTAAACTTCACATGAAAAGTAGTACTGCCTCCTCTATCACTGAAAATTCCTTTGTCACTATAATACACAATTTGACCAGAAACAAACATCATCCATGAACTTCCAGATTTTTTTTTTTTTTAAATTATTATTATTATTTTTAATTAATATTGGTAACTTAAACATACACGTGGGTTGAAACCATGACTGCAGCCTTCACCTTGCTTGTACAAAAGGGAGGAAACATATATGAACTTGAACACATTGGAAAATTTTATTTATGTAAATTATAAGAATTTAACTAGAAGACTTTCTTTACACATGAATTCTCCAAAAAGATATCTTCCCAAGAACAATCCATATGGCCTTCCACAACCATACTTTGGAAAATAACAACTAAAGTCTCACTTGTTAGAAGGTAACTAATTCCTTTTAAAGCTTTTTTCTATCTCAATGAAACCTGATCCACTATAACTGACATTGGTAACAATTTTCATTAAAGCAAGTCTAACTATAAATAATTATACCCTTAGCATTATCAGGTTATAAAAACCCAAACCACAACCAATAAGTCTCAAAATTGAAAGAATCACATACGTGGACATTAGCAGAATTTCTAAGCAAACAGTTTGCTTTTCTTCTCCATTAAAGGTTTTGAATCAATCTACGATTTTTTTTTTTTTTCATTATTATTAAAATATTAGAAAATTATAGTTGAAGAGAACTAAAATAAATAACAGAATGCAATGGAAAAACAATCAACATGAAAATACCTCAGAATGCCCTCAGATCAATCAAGCTGGAGATTCCTTATTCAGGGAAGATCGTTAGGGATATTGTCCTATAATGACAATGTGAAAATTAATATCAGTGAGGTGTGGATATATATATATATATATATATATATATATATATATATATAAAATCTCATTCAAATTCGTCATCAATTCTAAACTGAACAAAAAGGGAAAGTGGACTCAACAAAGCAGCCAGAGAGCAGCTGTTTTCTATTAAATGAGCAATTTATATTTTTCAGGTCCTAAACAGCAAATAATCCATGCTTCAGGAGTTCAAACTATTTTCTTTTCCTACATTTTCTCAGAAACCAAGTGCTGTAAAATAGAGTCAGTATGCTTGTAATTTAGAGCCATACCTGAAACTTGACAGAAAATTGTGCACCGAAAATTCAACGCCCTTGCTTCTCAATCAAATGCTCAGAATTATTTCTGAAAATTCATACAAAAAAACGAGGATCACCAGATTCATTAAATTCGCGGAAGAACAACAAAATATTATCAAAATGAAATTAAAAGATCAAAATACAAGTGAACTGACTATGATTCTCAGCTAATATCGAACTTCAAGCTCTGAAAATAATTATGAAACACTAAGAAAGCTTTAAAATTCTGCGAATGTGGCGGAATATACGGTTAAGAACTTCCTGTAAGATCAACAATGAAACAAAAAATCCGAAAGCACTAGAAGGAAGTAGAGAATTCAAGCGGTTTTACCTCTAAAACACTCTTTCTGTCTGTCTCTGAGATTTGTTGCTGAAAGCAGAAAAAGAAATTCTGAATTTTTGTTTTGGTTTAGTTGAGCTTGTTTGGATCGAAGAAAAGGAGGAGAGAAATTTGTGTAAATGATGAGACGCAGCGAAACCCTAGGGATGAAGATTTGGCGCGAAAAGTTCTTGCTCTGAGTCTGAGAGAATCTCTCGGTTGTGGATTCGAAATTTTCAATAGCAAGGGAGGGAGGAAATGGCTTTACTTGCTCTCACTGACACAGTATCTCTCAAACTTTTGCAGCAAATCCAAACATTTTTTAAGTTTAAAAGTTTAAACCGAGTTGGGCCCAGTTTTTGCGGTAGATTTCTGGTCCAAGCCCATTTAAGGATTGATATACTTCCCATACGTCACTGAGTATTGACCTGAACAACACGCTCTAGCATTACACCACAGCTGATGCAACGTGTTATTATTGTATTGCATCACATCCATTCATCATATAGCAGCCATTCATCACAACACTCATCATCCTCCTACCACATTAAGCATTCATCACAAGCTCATCATATGATCACTATCCCATTTAGAGTGTGCACTCAATCCGTCAATCCTCTAAAACTAACTCGATCCAACACAACCCATTAGGTTGGATCAATTTTTAGAGATTGGTAGGTTGAATTGGATTGTCAAAATAAAATTTACGATGAGTCAGGTTGTGTTCGAGTTAGTAGATTCACAAATCTACCTAACTCGATTCGACCCATCTATATTTAATATATATTTAAAAAATATATTATATAATTTGTTATTTACCCTTTTCTTTATCAACTGAGTTAGAGTAGAACGGTATGATATTCTATTAACTTTGAAGCACTAACAAAATTGTTTATGTTGACTTGGTGTTATGCTTAGGTTTATTAAGTTATAAATTTACTGTTATTTGTATTAGTATTGTTCCAATATTCAATTAAAAAAAATGTCCAATCCATGGGTCCAACCATTGGCAAAGCAAGGGCCTGACTTTTTCAATTTTCCATTATAGATAGTATGAAAATAAAAAATAAAAAATTACAAGTTTACAGAAAAATGCACTTATCCCCCCCCCCGCCGAGGGGGTGACTTTAAAATTTAGGCCGTAACTCCTCAAAAAAGTCCAAAAAAAAAACCCACAAAAAGGCCTTACAATTTTATAATGGCGGAAATCACATTTTCGTCCCTACATTTTTAGGCGATTCCCACTTTGGTCCATAGATTTTATTTTTATCGTTTTTAGTCCATATCCTGAAAAACACTTCCCGTTTTGGTCTCTGCCGTTACATCAAAGACAGAAAATGCACACATGGCAAACGACAAAATTAAAAAAAATATTAAAAATATTTTATTTTATTTTAAAATAAAATAAAATTTTAGTTATCAATAATTTTAAAATAAAAATATTAAAAATTTTAGCTAAAAATAATTGTTCTTCCCCTAAGAACATGGTTGCCTAGAAAATAAGAAATTCAAGATTTTCTTCTCTTTTATTTCATTTTCTTAGCATCCAAACAAGTAAAAACATATACAAAACCATGATCAAACTCAGATACTCTAACACAATCAACTAACAAAACCCAAAACACTTAAGTAGTCCCACATATTATTATCAACCCAGAGTTAGTGAAATGAGGACATTGAGCCAGACATCAGTGAGGACTAGACATTGGGTGTCTGTTTTCGCATCTTACATTACAAGAAGGTGAATCTTAACGTTGAATCACAAAGTTACGCCACCAAAATCCAAAGAGATATTTTAGAAAAAGAAAACAAAGACTGTTATAAATTGAGTAAAATAATAGGCATTTTATAATACAAGAAATAAGATTGCGAGGAAAAGCTCGGCTTCTAATACTGTGGACTTCTCAAGAGAAGCTCTTGGACACTTGGACCTCTGGGTAACTTGGACAGCATGGATCACTTGGATCTTTGGATTTCTTGGGGGGAGCTCTTGGATTCTTGACATCTAAGACCTTTGGTAATTTTGACAATTCGGATCTCTTAGCAATTTGGACATCATGGACCTCTTGGTAATTTGGATTTTGGACCCTCTTGGCTACTTTGACATCTTGTGATCTCCTTGGTGATTTAAGCTTCTAGGCAATCCTTTTGGATCTTTTCTAGAAAAGCTCTTGAACTCATGATGCTTTGGGATTCTTAACAGCTCTCTGGTAGCACTTCCACCTGAACAAAGTTTCGGTTACTTGCCACAAATTTTATCTTTGCACAATTAGATGACAAAACCAATCGGTGTATGCATGAGTGCCCTTGTAGGGTTGTAAACCCTTAGGGATAGGGTATGGTCTAGCATGTACAAGCAACGGGGTTGTTTTTCCTAGGGGTTTAATCATGGATGTTGTGCAAAAAGGATAGAAGGAACCTAGAGTAGAGCACAATTTCTTTAGCGCAAGCAAAAAGGGTGCACCTGTTACAAGACACTTTCCCCTAACCTCTAGCCTTATAAGGGTATCCTTTCCTAGGCTTGGATGTTCACTCGTTAGGTTTCGCCTAGATGGGCTCTGGGCTTAATCTAGTCCTCATGGGTTTGACATAATTAGGTCAACTGTACGTAAAGGCTTAACTGGTAGGTGGTTCCTGTCCTAGGGTACTCAATCGCCATATCCCTCCCTTCATGGAAGTTATAGGTTAGGAAGGATCGAGGGGGCCTTTTCAGCTACTCTTGTCCACCCATAGACCCAGAAATGCCTACAACATCAACCCCAAAGCTAACTATGGGTAACACTGTCGATGTTTTTGTCTATACACCTACAGATGGGGTGATGAAATCCCCAAAAGAGGTGAGACTACGCCAGTAGTGCGAAGCCCGGGTTCGGGTCAAAAAGGTGTATATGTCATGCAATTCTTAATGAAGGGGAAAGACTTTTCCAAAGCATAGCAAATATATATGGAATGAGGATAAAGGTGTAACGGGAATTAAATTTTGCTACCCTATGTTTGCATGTGAGGAAAACTGTAAAGCATATGAGGAATGCTATAAAGCATGTGAAGAAAGAGGTAAAGCATGTGAGGAAACCAGTAAAGCATGTGAGGAAAGCGGTAAAGCCCTTTGTGAAAACACCTCAAAGCCACCCTTTTGGAAAAAGATTTTTGCTCTTTTGAAATGGTTTACTAGGATATAGTAGAAGCCTTTTTCAAAAGGAAAGCCCCAGAGGCCAATGCCAATTTCTGTGTTTTTGAAAGCCAATGTCCAAAGATTTTTATCAAAAGCTCTAAAGGCTAAACTCTCATCGATCCCCAGTGGAATCGCCAGTCTGTCGATGCCCAGCCTCGACCAACTAAGGGGAAAGACCTCCGCCGACATGCCTTTGTTAGACCACCAGCCGTGGCGACAACTCCCACAAGCGCGAGGCCCCGTTGGAGGGCCCTTCTCGAATGGTATGTGGTGCGTATTGTTTGTGTGGAGTTTCGGGTGCTTTCTCTCTATGTGGAGGAAGGTAGGTCTACCTTTGGCGTCATGGCAAGAACCTGGGCCAAATTTTAGGTGATTACCAAAGGTGAGGGGAGTTGCCACCAATCATTGGGTTTTTCTAATGTGTGATTGGTCACATGTTTCTAGTTGATTTTATTACTGATCCTAGGTTAAGAAAAATGGCATTTTTCTTAATCTAATGTGGGCAGCAAGAAAATCTTGATTATTAGGTCTGGAAGTTTGGTTACGTGGAGAGAAGGTATTAGGCACCCCATAACGCCTATCCAAGGACAGTCTTTTGTTTTGATAAAACCTTAATTTTCAAAAATTGGCAGTAAAAACATGACTTTGGCATTGGCTTTCAGGGATTTGCATGCTTAGGAGCTTTGAGGTTTGGCTTTTGAATGGGTGTGGTCTCAATCAAGCAAAGTGCCAGATTTCTACAGCGAAAATATGGCGACAAGTCACTTTACTTTCGTGGCGGAAATTAGGCATCGCTTGCCTCAGGTGACATAAACTGTGACAATCATACCGGAGGGGACGAGCAAGTATATATATACATATATCATGCACAATGCAAGCACATTGAGCATGAAAGAAAATGCCAACATCCCTAGAGTATGGCCCAAAATATAGGTGCAGGAAAGTAAACAGACCGCCATACCCTAAAAATAAGGACGAATGGTACACGACATATACCTAATATAACCCATCTAAGAGAGAAAGGGAAGAGGAAGAAAGGGGTTTAAAAGAGTACATAACCAAATGGGAAAAATAGACTCCTAAACCTACTAAACATAGCCGCTTGGGTTGTATCGACATGCTTACGCCTGTACCCTTTTTGCTTGTGCCTGGGAGACCGTGCCCTAGTTCCATGCGTCCTTGCTCCATATGTGTACATGCAAAGGGAAAGAAAAGAAAATCAGCAGACAAGCAATGGAAGGAAGAAGTGCAAAGAGCATATGAAGAGGCATAAAGCAGATAAGCATGATAGGCATGGCAAGCAAAGGAGCAATAAAGCAAGCAAACAAGCAAAAGGGTAAATAAGCGAGAAAGCAAACAAAAAGAGATGTCCGCGAGGGAAAAATGTAAGTTTGGATCGAATGCCCATAACTTCATTGTGTTGAAGCATGGACGACACACTAGCAAGCAAGACTCATGCATGGACATGTAAGCAAGTGTGCAAAAATGCATAGAAAGCCAACGAGTGGCACAAACAAGCATGGTAAGCATAGTATCGCGCGAAGCGGAAAAGGGGAAAGGTATGCACGAAGCAATCGGCATCATGGCGATGCGCCCCAAATGGTTACATCCAAACAAGGCCTCATGGGGGTCGGATGTAACCACACAAACACAAACCCACTAAGGGTGTGGTAAAGCCTATAATTAGAGAGGCTAACGCAAGCATAAAGCATAGAAGTAAGCAAGTATAGACATGCAAATAGGACGATCCAAACCCTTTTATGTGAGCCTTGGTATATGGACGATGATAAAGACCACAGGGTCTATATCGGCTTCGAACCAATAGGCCAAAACACAAGAAAGAAAGATAAAGTAACAAAATGGCTACAATAGCACATGGCATGACAAACATAGCCTAGGTCTAGGCACGCGAACATGGCATAGAGTGCACAAGCACATGGAAAATAACATGAAACATGTAGAGAGCATAGATCCAAACACACAAGCATGTGGAAGCATAGATATAAGCATAGGCATAGAGACAAGCATGTAACATATAGGAACCTAGCACATAAACATGGAAGAACATAAATCCAAGCATATAAGCATGTGAAGACAAGGATCTAACCATATAACATGGAAATAGACACATAGATCCAAGCAAGGCATAGCTAACAACATCATACAAGCATGTGAGCATGTAACCCTAACATCAACCTAGAATAAAAGAGGCACAGAACATAGGAATACATGGCATAAAGCCCTAAGCATGTAGATCTAAACATACAAGCATGTAAGGATGTAGATTTAGGCATAAAACATGGCAAAAAGAACATAAACACATAGATCTAAGCAAGGAACACACATAAAGCAAGAAGCATGCTAAAGAAAGCGATAAATCATGTTATTCTAGCAAAAGGAAAGGATAAATGCTAGAAAATGATTTAGAAGGTTAGGGGTGTGGATGATAGCTAAAAAAAGCTACATCCACACCCCTAAACCCCAAATCCAAAGTGTAGAACCAAGGAAAGGAATATTGGGTACAAAAGCAATACCTTGTGTTCTTAGTTGAAAGCTCAGATTTGTGTGATAACACACAAGAGTTTGTTTAGACCCCTAATTAAAAAATTACAGCTAGATTGCTTTTACTCTAACTTATCTAAGTGCGGAACAAGAGTAAATGAAGTGCAATAAACCGATAACTACTCTAGTGCATAAACATGAAAAACAAACGGGAAAAGAGATGCAACCACAAGAGAAAAGGAAGAGAGATGCAACCACAAGATAACACCAAGTCGTGTTAACAAAGAGGAAACCGAAAAATTTGGCGAAAAACCTCTCCGCCGCCCTCCAAGCGATAATCGATCCACTAGAAAATAAAGTTCGAGTACATGAATAACAAAAAACCCTCCAAGCCTAGTCTACCCAATATACTTGAGTCCTCCATGCTCTTGCTACCAACGGATTTCTTAGAGTCATGTATTCTCTAGCTTTCCGAATCTCGCAATACACCTGATTGCATCTGCCAAACCTCACCGGCTTCTTTTGGCAAATCTCAAAAGCTTCCTAAGCTTCAAAACACTATCTACACTTTGAAAAGGTGTAGGTTGTGTTTGGGTACAAATCTCCTCTTAAGGTATGATAATGGGAGAGGGAAGGAGAAGAGGGTAAAATGATTTCTCACTAAGGATGAGTAGTTCTCTTTGTAAAAGATGGGTGTGTGTTGTAGAAAACCTATCTAGGGTTTTTCTCTCTGAATGGCTTCTCATACTTTTGTGGGTAATGGAGGTATATATAGTATGGGTGAAGGGTAAGAAGGTCACACTTAAAAATCCTCCAGAAAGAACATTTTGCGAGTACCTTGCAAGAAGGCATTACTAGCGAGACATTCGCGAAATCAACAGTCTGACATGACTCTTCAGCTTCCAACATGTGCTTCTCATGTGGCTCTTTTACGGGTAGGCTTCTTGTAAGACGCTCGTGAAATCCACTTGTTCATCCAATACATGCTCGATTCTTCACCAACTTAATACTAAACCCAATACAATAAAATTTCACAAAATACAAGGAACAAAATTAAAGCAATTACAACATTTTTTATCATAGAATAGAGCCAAGATAAAACATAGTTGTAAATCACAACTTTACATTGCTGAAGAGATAAAAATCAAGAAGCTTTGATGTGTTTTTTGGGTATTTTTTGTGTGTTTTTTGTTGTTTGGAAGAGAGAAAAAACGCATAGAGAAGCTGGGCCGAGAGCAAAACTTAGCAAAATTCCCTCTCTTTTTTTGTTTGAGAGGTGCCTAGGGCTACTTATAGCCTCAGGCACATTTTTCGAGGGGCAGCCCTTCAAGGACTGTCGGCCTCAAAAGATCTTGGCTTCCTATTTCTGAAAAGGTATGAAATTTGAAAATCCAACGATTGGATCAAAAGTTATGGCTCTCGGAAGTTTATGGTGCATCAATCAGTGCATCATCCCGGTTTTCGTGATATCTTGGAGGTTCTAACTCCAATTTTGACCCATGAACAATCATTGGAATGAGAATTTGATAATCTTTACAATGGCATTGATTTCAACCCGTTTTAACAGCCGCATCAAAATTAGGGTTTTTGGGCCCACCCAAGATTGACTTTGGGGTCAAACTTGGTCAAAGTTGTTAAAAATCTTTGAGAAGCTCGGGTTTGATGAAAAACTATGAAAAATGTTGTTTTGTGAGAGTTTGGACCTCATTTGGCCTTTGGTCAAACCTAGGGCTAACTAGGGGCATTTTGGTCATTTCAACTGGAAAATGCACTTCGGGTGCTTCAGCATCCAAACGAGTTGAGCCACATCATTTTGGATATTCTTGCGGACCCCTAGAGAAAAAAATGATATTTTTGGATTTTTTGAGGTCCGACATGCAAATCGAGGGCGAACAAAATACGGTATCAACACAAATTATTACAAAGGAAATTCCAAAGGAACTACAATTTTTGGTGCGATTGCACGGGAATTGAGACATTTAAATTTCACTAAAATAGTTTCATTAGCACCTAAAGTATTATAAGTCTGTTGCGACTATTCCTTAGATAGATCTCTGCAATAATTCAATTTTAGATCTATTATGAGTTATGGATTGTGCTAAAGATATGAGTTGAAATTTGTACAAACTACATTTTCTATCCTCTCGTTTGTATTCTCAACCAAAAAAATGAGTTTTTCATCTCTCAAATTTTCCATTCTCACAACCAAACACATATGAAAGAAAACTAAATATTTGCTATCCTCTCATTTTCCTATTCCTTTCTCATTTTCTATCCTCCCAATTTTCCACTCCTCCATCCAAACAAACCCTTAGTTGATGATTGCAAGTAGCTATTGCGGACCATCCCTAATACGCAAGTCCATTAATGATTTCAATAAAGCTAACAGGAGTGCTAATGCTCTTGCCAATTGTTAAGGACGTTTTTGCAACAGGGGCCAAAAAAGCAAGAATGACCAAAATCTCCCTTTAGATTCTTTAGAGGTGATTATTTATGGAGAGTGTCAAGCCCAAAATTCACAATGTATAGCAAACAAAGGCTACTATTGCTTTAACAAGAGAGAAATCAAAACGGCAATAAAAATAATTGCTGAAAAATACACAAAAACATAGCAAGTCCAAAACTCTGATCCACAATTAGTGAAAAGAAGAAATTGAGAGAGGTTGTGAGGAAGAGAGGAAAGGTTCCCTTGTACCTGTATTTCCACACCCAAACTTCAAAATTGTGAGAATCATTGCTGGTTGAATGAGCTTTTGCTCAAGAGTTTCAGCTCTAAAGGTAAAACGTTGTTGCTTTTGAATCTAATTGGGGCCTTTTGTATTGAATTTAGGGTGCTCTAAGTGACTGGTTTTTGGTTAATAAAAGAGGTGTTGAACCCCAAGGTTTCAATCAAAGAGGTTATGGTCAGATTTGCTTTTAATTAGGTAAAAGGGTTGGCTTGCTTTATGCATAATTTGGGAAATGAAGTGGCTTAAATTCATGGGCTAAAAGCTCTTTTGGGGTGGAAATTTGGGGTACAAGACCTCCTCCATGAGCTTGTGGTGCTACTAGTATCCTATGCCCACTTGGTAGCACGCATGCTAGGCTCATGCAAAAGTTTCGAAAGAAACTGACTTATACTCTCCAAATCACACTTCCTCAATTTCTCCAATATGTTACATGGGTTTGGGTCATGTTTAAAAGAATAAAATATAATATAACACATGAATTGAGCCCATAAGAAATTCGAGCTCGGCTGAATTGGGCTTGTAAAAAATGTATCATGAAAATGGGTATC
The DNA here is from genome assembly GCA_023055345.1 of Quercus wislizeni. Taxonomy (NCBI): domain Eukaryota; kingdom Viridiplantae; phylum Streptophyta; class Magnoliopsida; order Fagales; family Fagaceae; genus Quercus; species Quercus wislizeni. Next base: position 30,438,483 of record JALGQJ010000006.1, read on the forward strand.
AACATTAGCCCCCCAAGCACGCGTGGCGTTTGCGGCATATGTGTGAGTAGTTAATGTTTCCCATTGCTTGAAAATGTTGTGAGTTTGGGAATTAGTTTACCCAAACGTTTTATTTTTTTGTTGGGAAGATACAGGTCGATGAAGTGTATAAATATCATAGGTTACGGAGCCCACATGTCGAAACATTGTGGTCATGAGTCCAAGAAAGTCGAGTTGTAACCAAATGATAGGTCCAATCAAGAATGCTCTTTGTTTTTCGTGTCCACATGTAGCTTTATAATTTTCTTCATAGAATGGTTTAGGCACCTTCAATTTCATGATGCTTTCTCCCATATTTTTGGCTTTCTATGATTATATTTTAGGAACAATACTCCTAATATAAATCTTGGATGAGTGGACCCAAGTTGTGTGTCTTGAAGCTTCACTCTCTTAATGCGTGAAGAAATGTACCCTTGAAAGATTTCAAACCTTCATCATGGCATAGACCAAAAGATGGTTGCTAAGTGCTAATATTTGCAAGACTTCAATGCCAAAAGAAAAGATATTGGTAGGCTTGTACAAAGACATGTGGACTAACTTAGATAGAAGCTCATATGCCATAAGAAATAATTAAGGCCTCAAGTCTTGAATCATGTATGGTGGGTCCCCGTGGTAATTTTTTGAGTGTCTATTTTGCAGCCAATCTTTTCTCTTTAGTGGCTTTAGTTTTCTCCTATAACATATATTGACATACCATTTGTCTTGAACCCTATGCTGCTAGCTTTCTCTTTTTTTTTTCTTTTTTTTTTTTTCAGTAGCTCTCTTTCTCCTTTCTTTCTTTTTGTCTTTTTTCTTTAAATTTCCTTCAAGAGTCTTTTGGGAGCAACAATTCAAGACTTGTAGAGCTATTTAAACTTATTCCTTTGATCTCAAATGTGTTTCTCCTTCTTCATCTTTTTTTTTTTTTCTTTTTTTTGAAAAACCCAAGCTTCATCAAATCTTGCAACACCAATCTTCAATCCTCCACCCATATCGTTGAAACTCAAGGTGGGTGTTGAGATGGTGGAGATCCTTATGGTTGAGAAGCAATGGAATTCTAATAGAAAAGAATTTAAAGAGCTTGGTGCCGCCCACCATCTACAAAGTTGAGATTTAGATGGGATGAAGCGTTGTCACCTAAGAAAAGAGGAAACCCATTAGCAAGGATCAGGGTTGTTCCGTCAGTGATGATAATGGAGGTTTGCGACATCTCGCCAACCATGGTTGTGGGACTCGTTTGCACCAATCTTGGCTAAGCAATGCTGATGGCGGAGAGAAAGGTGCCCTCGTTAGTGAGGAACAAAGTTTTGTTGTTGGAGGATGATGCCAAACATGGCATCAAGGTGTTGAACTTGTTCTTCGAGCAAACTTTATAAACATGAATGCGACTCCCATCTTGGTGAGCTCTTTTTTTTTTTTTTTTTTTTTTTTGGAAAGTGATAGACCTATTGCACCAATTAATGAGGTTGAACTATTGTTGTAATTGAAGCCAAATTTTATATTGAAGTCACCTCCCCATTGATTTCGACAATTGCAAGGCATGGAAATCAATTCATAGTGCAACTATGATTGACTTTGAGTTGGCCATTGTATTGTAAGTAGAATGAGTAGCATACTTGGTCTTAAATTCAAAGAAGTGAAGCCAAAGTTTGACTTGATTCCACATGAGAATATAATGATAATTGGGAGGCTATCTTGAAGACCACTTTGAGGATGCTTTAACTTGAGAATTGCTTGCTTGTTGGCTAATCCAGCGACATTGTGTTTGCCAAGAATATTTATGATGAAGCCATAATCATGAGTGATGAGCAATATTACTGGCTACCTTGGTTTAGCGAATTTGAGATGGAAAATAGTGAAAATATCAATTGGCTATGTAGAAAAGAGATGTGATAAAGGTGCTGAGTTAGTTGACAGCCCCTAATGTCATGTCCTTGCGATGAGGTTGAACGTAAGGGTCACAAGTTGCTGCTTCTTGGTTTTTGTAATGACAAGGAGGTAGTAGGTGAAACTGAGATTCGTGATTCCATATGGAGTGTATCTTTTTTTTCTTTTTTTATCATGGTATTGCTCATCCATAATAGCCCTCGTGACTTGGGCCTTGATATGGCAAAATAGACGATGATAGCATGAGAAGATGCCCTGTAAAATTGCCGCTGTGTATGGTAAAATTGATGAATGGCACAACTTGTAAGTAAGTGGGAGGTTCTTCTTTGCTATGTGGCTATGAAAGATCTTGTTCAATGAAATGTTGTTGTGCTGAGATGCTCTCGCTTGTGGTGAGAAGCCACTGTTCTTTTTATATAATTGTTAGCATATTGAAGATAGTGCACATACAACGGCTCCATTTGTTTGAGAATGAAGCTGCCTCTTCTTTGGTAAGCCAAAATTGCTGTGGCATGATGTTGCCACCCCTTTTTGTCATGTCAATAGTAATTGTTGAGTGTGATGCTTCTCACTTTTACATAGAATAAATGTACTTTGAGAGACTACGCCATTGTTAAGCGTGAACTTGTAACTCACTTGTTAAGTCACAAATCTTTTTCGTTTTCTTTTCTTGAATGCATATAGGAGTATATTGAGTGCAATGTACTATGGTTTCTTGTAAGATGACCTTGGCTTAGACAATTGGGGTGCCGTCATTGGGACTTTCATTCACTTGGCCAATGAATCATTTTCTAAGGTTGAAGCTACTATGGATAACAACATAGAGCTACAATAGATGGTACCATGGTTGCTGCTAGTAACTTTAAACCTTTTTTGATCTGTCCCTTACTTACGGCTTTGAAGTAAAGAAGAGATCGATTGCAAGCCAATGTCCTAAAGATGGTGATGTTGGATGGGGACTATGACATTACTTCGACTTTTTCCTTCACCTCCTTTCTTGTTTTCTTTTTTTATCTGATTGTCTTGTATTGAGCTCCAAGGTTTGAAAGTTTGAACTAGTTGTATTGTGTAATAGGGGTTGTTGCCTTTGAGACACTTTCTCTTGTATTTTGCCTTTGTGGACAACCCACTTATGTATAGAAAAACTCCTATTTAGTTGTATTGGGGCCACTTTGAGTTTGTACTATCATGGTTAGTTGATACAATTTGCAGTTTGTACGAAACAAACATCTATGATATTTGGATGTAAATTTTGTATTTTAGAATGAAAAAATGATTTGTACCTCAAGGATGTATATAGTTTGTAATTTGTATAATGAGAATGACTTTGTACCTTTCTTTGATAGGCTATGAGTACGTTTTTGTTGTGAAAACAACCCTAATATGGTCATGAATGCTTTGATATGTTGAAGAAACCTTACTTGAAAAGGTCATGTGCACCTTGTGGTTGAGTAGCATAGCTTTGATAAATTGTACACACTTAGTCTCTTAAGAATGACTTGTGATTGATTGGATATGTTGTGATATGACTTTGCCTTTGCAAGGGTTAGTAGACATGTTGCTTGGGTTGTCATGCCTTTGTGGATAAGTTTTGGCTAAGCGCACGTCTTGCTGTTTGTGCACCATTTTTCAACGTTATATTGACAGGCAGATTTGGTTTCACAAACAGTAGCTCATATATATTGAAACTTGACTTGCGAAATGGTAGTTGACTTATACTCAACATGTATTCCCCAAAAATAAAAAATAAAATATCGAGACTTCTTTTACATACAAAAAGATTTACTTGTTACTAATAGGGTCTAGCCCCTGTTCTTCTTTAGATCTCTTGTTTCACTCCGATAGTATTATATATATATAAATCGGGTCAATGCAAAGGAAATGAATGCATTTCCATACTATTAAGTTAAGTAAGTAAAATAGATAAAACATAATCTGGATTATGACGTATCATCTATTCGACTAGATCTTACGGAGCCTGCTTATGCATGACATGAGACATGTCAAGGCTAATCATAGAAAAGATTCTCTTCAAGTAGTGAACCAGCCTATCCTCCATATGGGGCATACGTAGTAGTTGGAACAAAGACTCATTTCGTTGTGTAGATTGCCACTTCGTTAGTTTCAAGAAGTCCCCACATATGGCCTGCATTTTAAAGGCATTATGGCTCGTGATGTACTTGTTTGTCACTGTTTCATAGGGCAATTGCATTCTCACACACAATGACTCATAGAATGCATAGGCTTGCTATTTTCTTGAGGAGAAGTTTTATCCTTGTGTATAGTGAATTATCATGTGGCAATGAGGTAGTGATTTGTTGCGTTGACTTTCCTATATTTTTTAAGGATGGTTATGTCCCCAGCTGTAGTGGATCATTGTGCTTGAACTATAAGAAACTTTTGGCTTTCCCTACCTTGTTAAGGGCATTACACCCATGCAAATAGGGGTTTTGCCACGTATGAATAATATGACATCTTATTGACTTCCTAATAATTCGGTAGGGCTTACCTTTGACGATGCATTGGCTTTCCAACCTTGTTAAGGGCTAATTATGCCCTTGCAAGTAAGGGTATCACCATAGTGAAATGTCTCAGTGGCTTCCAAACCATTTGATAGGCATACCATTGAAAGAGTATGTGCTTGGCTTTCTCTACCTTATTAAGAGTATTTTCACCCTTGCATGTAGAGGTTTTATTGTAAAAAAATTTATAGGATTTCTTGCCGCTTCGCAAGGTTTTCCATTAGGAGAAAGCATTGGTTTTCCCTACTTTATTAAAGGTATTGCACCTTCACATGTAGGGGACTCACCATGCTTGGATAACGTGATAGTTCATTGACTTCCTAATGTTTCATAGGGCATGCCTCCAAAAATTGGTATGAGCAAGATGTATTGTTGTCGCTTATGACCTTTTGTAAGATGTCGAAGTGACGAATGATATGCTCCTTGATGGAGTTGGCTATGGCCACTCCCATGCTCTCTTGAGTGTAATTGCTTCCGCCTACTTAATGAAATGCTCAATGGCAGCAAAGACCTAAATGTATCCATTCAAGGGCGAATGGATATGTCCGATGAGATCAAGCCCCCAAGTGTAGAACGCTTTAGGACACTCATGTCATGAAGGCCTATAGGATATGTGAGTATGAGGTTAGAGTGCACTTGGAAGTGCGACGACTTTTAGCAAATTCAATTGTGTTAAACCAATGGTATCTCATCACCAAGAGTTGATGGGATTTCTTCCTTCCTTAGTATTTTCCATATTACTCAAAGATAAGTGTTGAAAATGGGGGTCCTCCCATTTGCTATATAAAAGGTAGAACATGATTCCTCTTTACTGAAGATATGTTTTGCCATAGACAATAGCTCCATACTTCACTAACTTGACTTCTAATTTTGAGACAATGATAGACTAAGCATTGTAGACGTCAGTATAGGGGTGTTTCATTCCCAGCACAATAGTTTCTCTCCTGCACTTCAGTTAGTCTCTTTGTCAAATATATGTGGTATGGCAGATAGTGGCTCCATACTTTTTGATAGGCCAAGAATGTATCGACCCCTTGTGATGAATTAACCAATTAATTAGCCAAGTTAATTAATTAATTCAATTAACATGCAATATGCCTGGGAGCACAAACAAATCACCAACTAAGTTAATATGTAGTGGAAAATAAAGTTGATACGGTGATTTGTTTACGAATGGAGAAAACCTCCAAGGCAAAATCCTACCGGGTGATTTTAAGGTCACCACTCTTGAAAATCTACTATTATCACAACAAACGGTTACAAGTAAATAAATCTCAGTACCTTATACCAACCTACAGATGAACCCTTATCCCAATACCCAATTGGACTTATTCTGTAGTGATAATCTCTCATTTTCAATGCACGGCTCCCAGTATGTGACTAACCAATCGATGCACCAATCCAAGTATGTGACTAACCACCAACTTGAGAAGGATGTTGGCTGCAAAGTTCTTCAGTTCATCAACATGATAAAGATCATGAAACTCCTTGATTACAAAACCTTATGGCATACAAACACAGCAGCTTCTTCAAGAGAAAGATGAACTAGAGCATATGTCTCCGGTCACAATATGCTTGTGAAAATTTTTTGCATTAAGTTGCATCCACTTTTATCAACTGTGACAGCTCTTAAAATAATCCTTATATATGTT